>JARFYF010000052.1:74663856-74689136 GCA_030265395.1 Rhina ancylostomus
TGATTATTTTTCTAACTAGAGTTAGAATAACCAATGTGTCTTGTAGAGGACATCTATGGTGTACTTTCCATATCAAGGAGTAAAATTTAAATAATTTAGTAATTTTTTTCCTCTCAAAAAATTCTTAGTACGTACAGTCTGTAACCATTAAGACACAACATTCAGAAAGGCCTGCCCATGTATTAATCCAATTATTCAAATGTCAGTTACAACTGTCAATTACAGATTCCCATAGTTCAGCAAAAGTGTTAAAAATTAAAACTGTTTTAGCCCATTTAGTCTATTTGCCTCTTTAATATAAAGAGCGTAGTGTTGACAAAAAGTTTGGGGATTTAACTGGGAACACAGATGGACCCTGGCTGTTGTGCACATACATAATTTACAGCTAAAATTTCTATACCATTTAAAATTTACTAAAATAAGTATTACAAAATGATAATTCTGAGGCAATACTTTGAAGCTGTTGCCAACAGTTAAGAATTCAGTTAAATACAAACTGTACATTGCTGAATGTGAAAAGTGAAATAAATGGAATCAGAGAAAATAACTGTCCTGAGCACAAAGCCCCTTGCCTCAGACTAACTGACAGCACTGAATCCCAACAACATCTAACATGTTCTTCCTGTGGAGAAGACAGCCTGTTCTCAGAGTCTTAATTACATCCCAGCTGACTGCCCAGCTTTACTAGAACAGGCAACAAACGATGCACCTTCACCAGCAATATGGTCTGTTAACTAACTCCCACTCAACAGAAATATAATTTCACGATGAGCCAAGGAAAAAAGTGAACAGTGACAGTAAACAGCAATCAGGAGTATGAAAAACATCTCCTCCAGAGTGATGAGCTGTGGAATGAAACACACCAACTGAATTAAAAATAAAAATAAACTCTTCAGGTACAAAATGCATTACTAAGGACTATCCTTCTCAGACCTAAGCCAGTCTGCCTACTAACAAAGGAGGCTATGGAGCACCAAACTGCTTAGACCATGATAATTAAAGACTAACAGCATGCTACAGTCTGCATTTGCAAATGGTATCATATGTATTGCAGACCATTTATCAGGATACCAGAGTTACTTAACTCTCTAAGGCCTACATAGCAATCTAGTCCAATATATGGCAAGAACAGAATTTAAAATTTACTTGAAAGAAAATCAATGAGAATGGGCTCATAGGTTACATAATTTCATCTTGTGATTTTACAGGAAATTCTTTTGCTACAAACGTGAAACGTTAAACAGTACAATGAGAGTTAAAAAGAAAACTGATTTTAATATTATTTATTTAAATAATACTCCGAAGACCAAATGGTTCCCAAATGAGGTAATACTTATCCTGTCTCTTATAGGTGGTTGAAAGATCAAATCCAATCGTTTGAACTCGGGATCGTTGTCCTTCAAAAAGATTAAAGACTAATGACTCTTAAGCAAACTTCCAGGAAATATTGTTCTGTGTAGTCAGGTAAGGCATTTGACTTAGGTGGAGCCAAACATTCTGTCCCTTTCAGACTTTAAAAAACATATCTAAGTGGGCCAGGGTATGGGGCAAAGTGGCATGAAAAGTCTGTTTGTCTTCTTCTCCAGTAATGAAAGAGTGGTATGCAAATATAGTAAGGCAGGTGAGGGCAATTAAAACAGAAAAGGCAATAAATTTGCCAAAACTAATTTACTTGTGTATTTTGATCATATATACACAATATATTTCCTATCCATTATCAAAGCTAAACTGTAGAGTTGTTTGTATGTTAGATATTCGGAAATATGCAGTAAAAATAATTGCATTATAACTGCCATGTCATGGCAACTAGATCACTAATAAGATTAAATTATTGTTAATAAATGCACATAATGATTATAATTATATGATATACATTAGATGATCTTTCTGTAATCTGCTTTTAATCATGGTTTAGCTCTTCTGCTTTTTATGGTGAAATGAAGAGTTTATTAAACCTTGTAACCCTCAAATGGCTGATGATTTATTTGCTTCCAGAAAGCTAGAGCAATCTCTTCCTTTATTATTTGTACTAGTTTTGAATATATTGCATGTCATAAGGAAATTTTACCTCAGGGTTATGAAGCCAAAGTTTAATCTTCATCTTAATGATGAGATCCTATGTGTGCCATAATTATTTGTAATAGACCTAGAAGCAGTCAAGGAATGTACTTATTGCTGAATTGAATCTCCACCAGTGAAAAGTGTGAACATTAAAAGTAGACAATTGGGTGTTATTAGAGGTGGAAGACAAAAATAATTAGGATGGCAAGCAGATTAGCATTCAAATCATGCTTTACATTGAAGAGTTCAACTATAATATAGAATGTATCCTTAATCCAACTGAGTTAAATAATTTACATGATCCAAGTAGGAAAAGCATTGATTCCAAATAAAAGCACCTCATTTATTACAGGTGTTATTTCACAGCCCTTTAATAATAAGAATCTCTGCCTAAAATGTATGTTCATTTTCTTTCTGTCAAATTATTTACAGTTAACATTACTGTAGTGTAATGGCATATAACACTGAGCCCCTTATATTATAGATATTTTTGACCCAAATTACACCAAAATTTATGTACACAAACAGCAAAAATAATAGCACAAATTTGTCAAACCTTAGTTCATTCAAGATATACCAGCTCAATTGAGACTCACTCAAAGTACTGATCCAGCAATGCACTGTACTAGTTTGATATCTGGAGTTGACAGTGCAAGTCCTGCTAGTGCAATGTCACAATACGTATTCTGTCTAACTAATGGTTCATTTTGACCCTTTGGCCAGAAAACAATTTCTTGGATATAAATACAAGGAGTGGGTGCTCTAGTTACCTTTGAGACTCAAACTCCCATTAAGCATGTCCAGTTGTGTTCTGCACTTCAGCAGAAGCTGCACCACCTGACCCTGTGTAGCTTGCCAACTCACTAGATAAGTAGGCCTGAATTATTCACAGTACCTCCCATACATCAGCAGGTGGCAAGGTATTATCAGATCCCTGTGTCTCATACTGTCTTTCCTCAAACAGTAAGTCTATCAAACAGCTGCCAGCGTTTTGTGAGACAGGACAAGGTCTGCTAGGTCCCCTCAGGGAGTGTTTGTAATGGGTACAGGGGTTTGCCATGTTTTTCAGTTCTGTAAACTAAGTAATACTGCAACCAGAGCCTTAATAGGAAAAATCGTAAAATTATTCTTTGTGCCAAGCTTTTACGGTAAGAAACCTGAAATGATCTAGAAAACATCACTTTTGGGATTAATTTCAGTTCCAGTCTCTTGAATTTGCACCAGATCTCTCAATATTTTATTGCCAAAAGTACATACAATTGTTTTTAAACCTATTAACTTAAGTCAAAGCGAACAAATTTAATCTGCTGCTTTTTCTGTGAAACATAGAAAAATGGATGCAGGAATAGACTGAGTGTGCTCTGCTATTCAATACAGTCATGGCTGATCACCGATCTTTTTACCGTATTCTTGTTCTCTCCGCTTGATGCCTTTTTTATCTAGATGTTCATCTATCTATATTTAGTGGCATAGTCTCTACAGCCCTCTGTGGTAGCAAATTCCACAGGCTCATCACCCTTTGAGTGAAGACATTTCTCCTCATTTTAGTCCTAAATATCTTATACCATCTCAGAATTCTGTAACTTTCAAATAAATACTCTCTTATTCTTTTTAATTCTGGTGAATGTAAACCCTGTTGATCTAACATCTCCTAATTCAGCAATTCTTACATCCCAGGAATTAGTCTGGTGAATCTTGGCTGGATTCGTAGTATAGCCAGTGTATTCCTTCCGAGGTAAGGAGATCAAAACTGTACACAAGGGTCATGGTGCACTCTCACCAAGGCACTGGATAATTGTATAAAGGTATCCTTCATCCTGTACTCAAATTCTCTTGCTATGAAGGCCAACATACCATTTGTCTTCTTAACTGTTCCTCCACATTTGCTTTCAGTAACCAACATACAACAACCAAGTCCCTTTATTCATCAACACTTTCCAATCTGACACCATTTAAAAAATATGCTTCCTTCCCTTTTTCCTACCAGAGGGGAAAATGGCACATTTATCTGACAGAGTCCTGACCACTTGCTCAGTCTAAATTGCCTCGAAGCCTTTATGTATCCTTATAATTCATAAACTCACCCAGATTAGTATCATCAGCAAACTTTAAAACATTACATTTTATTTCTTCATCCCAATTGTTGACAATATAATTATGAAAAGCTGAGGCCCAAGCAGTGATCTCTGCATTGTGGTCACCCAGTCTGTGTTTGCTTTCTCCAACTTAGAGGAGATCACATTATGAATACCGAATGCAGTACACTAGATTGGATGATGTGCAAGTGAATCATTGCTTCATCTGGAATGACTGTTTGGGTCCCTGGATAATGGGAAGGGAAGAGAAGAAAAGATAAGTGTTGCATCATCTGACATTGCAAGGGTAAGTGCTGAAGGATGGTGAGTGGTTGGTGGGATCAGAAGAATGGACCAGGGAGTAGTGAAAGGAATGGTCTCTGCAAAATGCTGAAAGGGGAGGATGTGCCTCGTGGTGGAATCTCTTTGATGATGGTGGAAATTGCAGAGGTTGGTGGGGTGAAAGATCAGGAGAGCTCTAGACTTATTCTGTCTCGGAGGAGCATGTGAGAGAACAGAGGCATGGAAAATGATCAAGGGCTTTATTAACAATGGAAGAGGGGAAACCACAGTGTAGGAAGAAGGATATCAGAGGCACTTGTTACAGAGAGTATCATCATTGAAGCAAATATGATGGAGGTGGAGGAACTGGGAGAATGTAATAGAGGGCTTACAGGAGGCAGAGACAAAGAGTAGTCAAGATAGCTGTGGGAGTCGGTAGGCTAATAATGGATGTTAGTAACTAGCTTACTTCCTGAGATCCAGTAAGGAAAGGGAAGAGTCAGAGATTGACCATGTCAAGGTGAGAGTTCTGCAAGAGTAGAGGAAGCAGCACCAATATCTTGGATATCAGACTGGATGTCGTTATTAACTTCAGCATTTTGAGAGTCTTTACCAGGTCATCTTGATTGTTGTCTGGTCTGTGCCCAACTTATCTTTTATGGAATATTGTTATTTTTCTTGATATATGTTGATCTAGAAACATTACCTTGCATCTTGTTTACTGCAAACCTGAGCAGTCAAATGGTTTTACTGATCCCAAATATCCTTCTGAAACAGCTTATGATAGACTTTTCCTCTGGCATGCAATTAATTTGCTGTTTCAAATTCACTATTTTTTTCCTGCATTAGATAGTACTTGCCATTGACTGGACCTGTTTCCCCCCAAAATCAAATCCTTAACAAATCTTATGACATTGTTCATCTTATATTGCCACTAAATTTTAATAATTTGGTGGTCTCCAATTTCATTAGCTCCAGAGATTTATTTCTGTTGGAAGGTCCTATGGATAGGAGGATATCAAGGGAAAAATACCAAATGAGCTGGCAGAAGGTGGCAGACAATGTCTCTGCCAGACTATGCAAAAATCATCAACAAAAGTGCTCTCTTCTGTTGATGGCTATGTGGAGGTGCAGCAAGCAATTAGTAAGTAAGAAACCCTTCTCGTGGGTTCCAAAGGCGACACTTAATTGGTGCAGACAGAGGAATTTCAAACAGATGGCAACAGCAGTCTTGACTAAGCCTTTGGTGCTGTTGTGGTTTATACTGCAGGAATGCTTAGTTGCGGAGGTTGGAGTTAGATGTCAGAAGTCATGAAGTTGAGGATAGCCTGTTACACTCCAAGGTCCACCTATCAGGGAAAAGGTGTTGTTGAGAATTGGCAGGTACGTTAGGTACCTCCATTGGACACAAGGTAGGTTTCTCTCATCCTCAGAATTTAAGGCACAAAAAGATGCCATTGAACCCATCACATCCATGCCAGGACATTGAGGAAGGTGGTGCCCTTACAAGTCAAGGAGTAATTCATGTTCTGGACTGAAGCCCAAGGCTGAATGGGAATGGGCCTATCACCATCTAAACCTTGGAAAGCACATAATGCTGGTAATGGAATGCATTCACTCAGCCTCCTCTTGTTTTCACTCAGCACAGGAGATGAATTGCTTTTCCTTGAGTGCAGGAAGTTCCTTTTCAGCGACTTCCCAAATACTGTGATGAGCATCAAATACTTACACATGACACAAATCAGCCATGGTTGCCTGGAATGATCCTGAAGCTGAGTACGACTATGGCTGTGCTATGGTAATGCAGTCCAGCCACAGATGTGAGCCTGGATTAATGTCTGCAGAATATCACAAATATCAATGATGAAAACTTCAGCAAACATTAACCTCCAGTGAGACTGCTCCTTTGAGACATCAAAATAGGAGCGGTCCTGTAGAAGTATAGTCTGTGAACATGAGCACTTAAGTGCTTTTTCACTTAGGATGCTCAATCTTGCCTGTGATGCCTATCCTTTTCACCTTCAAGTCAGTAGAACCAATGGATGCACCAGTTTGCATGCATAGTAACAGTGTTTAAAGTGTTCAAATAGCAATATACAGTTTTCTTTGTTCAACAGAAGCATGCTACAGCATCTTCTGTCAGCCTGTGTGCATGCTACAGCACACTGCAGATGCTGTAACTTGATTGATCCTTCAAATAACAATGTTGTCTACTCAGCCCCATAATTGCCTTGTGATCATGCTGCCAATTAAAGGCAATATGATCCAATTTCACATGGAAATACTTAAAAGCAATGTGGCATGAGGAACAACATTGCTAAATGTGCACTTCATGCTGAAAACATGTTACCAGGGCAAGCATACTTCCTGATGACAAGTACCCAGTCAACCTTCTGGAGTGATATAAAACAACCTAGAAAATGATTTTGTCATATATTACACCAGAATCATTGGCTTTCATTCAAGATATACAGCACTACTTGGTTGACTTCCTCGGCTGGTAACATTTCAGTTTTGGAACCTTGGAACTGTTAATTCAGTGCATAATCATAAATTGTTGTTGTTTATCCTGTTATAGTTTTATACTGGGAAGATGTGAATTTTCTGAGATCAGAAGCAAACAAAGCTGCCAAGAGAAACCCATGGTTAACCTGCTCTGTCCATGTAAGTATACTGGTTTTGTACTTTCTGTGTAGAGGTGACTTAAATAGGTATGGATCAACATTAACAATTAGAAACTATTTGTTGGCATTGAGTTATACTATTTAACTTAGTAAGTTGCTAGCTTCTGTACTTGGGTTCAGACCAAATTCTCAAGTTCAAAATTATTTTTTTCCACTTTTGACATGTAAGTTGCAACTAGAGGCAAGATTTTTGAATGTACGATGAGAATAGTTATGAGTTGGTTAAATAGTATAGTTAATACATGGAGCAGTGTTGTGGATGATACAAATAAATAAATTAATAGTAAAATACTAAAAAAAAGTACTAAATCTTATATTATTGCAGAATATCTTGAAGAATGAGACTCCCCCTCTTTAAAGTAGAAATAAATGGAATGTAAAATTTGACTGGCAAACTAATGCAACCATTACCACCCAGAAGCCTGCATAAAAAATCACCTCCCCCTTGCGGGCTTTTGTAAACTGTTACTTTCCCAGGGCTCAGACTTGGGTGTCTCCTGTTTATACAAAATCACAGAATACAGTAGGGTGTGAAGTTTATTAGAATTGTATTCTAAGCAATTTATTTCATTGTAATAATCCACAACACTGAAGTTGATTTAGAGTATGCAAATAATCTGAATATTCTCAATTGTATTTAGCACTGTGTGTTCTTTGAATTAAAATTTGAGTGGTTTGTTTTTTTTTATGAAAAGGGGAGAAAAGCAGCACCAAAATGGTACCAGAAGTGATATGTTTAATGATGAGTACCAGTCTTGGAATTGTCTAGTAATGCAAATTATGGTAATCCAGCTGTGTTCTCAGAAAACTAATTAAAGTTGCTTTTACACATGAGGAATGCAGCTGATGGCAGATATATGGTACTTCTCTCTCTGTAAGTGAAAGAATGAAAAAGACTTCAGATTTATAAACCCTGAGATATCCTGACAAGCTTTGTAGTCACTATTATAATATAGAATATGTAGCCAGTTTTTTTTTGGACAGCAAACCCCCACAAAAATGACCAGATTTGTTTTTAATTGACTGAGCGATAACTTTTGACCAGGGCACCAGGAGTAACCCCCATCCTGCGTTTTGAAATGGTGCCATGGAATCTTTTTTTATCCATCAAAAAGAACAGGCAGGGACTTGGATTAACACCTCACCTGATAGATGGTACCTTCAATGGTGAGCTGTACTGTAGTGGAGTTTTGGTCATGATTTTTCTACTCAGGTTTCTGGTATGGGGCTTAAATTCATAGCAAAATTGCTACTAACCAACCCACACCTCATGCAAGGCACTTGGAAATAACCTACAATGAATTTCAAAAAGGTGGGACAATGAACCTACTGATGGAGGTTCTGATGAGGGATGCACTGCAAAATATAACTTGTCTTGCTTCTTTAGAGATGTTGGCCGACCTGCTGTTTGTTTATAGCATTTTCTGCTTTTGTACCATAAAAAGGCCATTTTGTTGAAGAAATATAAATATGAGATTGGAGTTAGACTTATTCCAAGATATGATCAGGTAACAAATAAATCCAGGTATATCTTGTGATTTTGTTTGTGTGATCTTGAAAATTAATCATATAATCTAGGATCTTAATCTTAATCATTCCAACTTTTCTAACTATGTGAGGTTATTTTCTTCCCCACTAACACTGGACTCCAAAATGAATTGAAATTATCAAGCATATAATAATTCACCCATGTTAACCTAAGTCCTACACAATATGTTTATCTGATGGTGGATGCTTTTGTACTTAGTATAGGTATAAATATTAGAAATATATCTACATTATTTAACTATGGCAAACAATCAAAGTCATCACTCATTTATACTGCACTTAGACAGAAATCAGAATGTCAAAACATCTTTGACAGAATATTGGTTAGAGCTTCTGAATGATTAAGATATTAAGTCGTTCAATAAGAAAACTTTGCTTTTAGCCCCTAAAAACTCCTTTAAAAATATCATGTGCATGAGGCAGGCATTGTTTTTCTACAACAGTAGAAGGTAGGCACTATATTGCTTGAATGTGTTACCATACAAATCGAACATTTTTAAATTAAGACTCATTTGGTTTCCCCATCCTTCCTTCCATATGGGCTTTACTCATGTGTGAGACAAGACTGTTAAATATTTTATAGGACAGTTTGCAGTAGAGCATACGTTGATCAGTGAACAGTCCAAAGCTGTATTTCTTGACAATATATCAGTAACACATGGAAAAAGAATGTTATTATAATTCTTGGCATGAATTTTCTGTTAAGTGTGGTAGATTGCTTCCAAAAATATTATTTTGATACTATTCATCTGTTTTATCACTTTTATTCTGATTTGCCTCCATTTCCATCGGGAGCCAATCCATAGTTTGGTGATTAGATGCCATTGGGAAAAAACTCAATACCTTTTAATGGGAAAGCATCTGCCTTAAGATCTCACCAATAAACACTGATCCTTCCCTTCCAAATCATGTTGTCTACAAAATAAATCTTAATATATGTTAAGAGGCACATCAAATTGAAAAGAGGGAAAATTAAGAAACTGTAATAATCGACATTGTTCAGAAGAAATTATATATACATAAATCAACATTATTCAGAATCAAAATGATATAAAAATGTGTACTGTGGAAAGAAAGGAATCATAATCAGGTTTATTATCACTGACATATGTCATGAAATTTGTTGTTTTGCAGCAACAGTACAGTGCAAGACATAAAGATATAAAAATTACTATGTTAAATAATTAGTGCAAAAGAAGAATAACGAGGTAATGTTCAGGGGTTTATGGACCATTCAGAAATCTGATGCCAGAGGGGAAAAAGCTCTTCCTGAAACATTGAGTGCGAGTCTTTAGGCTCCTGTACCTCCTCCCTGATGGTAGTAATGTGAAGAGGGTATGTCACGGGTGGTTAAGGTCCTTAATGATGGATACCGCCTTCTTGAGGCACCGCTTCTTGAAGATGGTGGGGATGGTTGTATCCATGATGGAGCTGGCTGAGTCGACAACCTTCGGCAGCCTCTTTCAATCCTGCACATTGGAGCCTCCATACCAGCCAGTCATGCAACCAGTCAGAATGCTCTCCACTGTACATTTATAGAAATTTGCAAGAGTCTTTGGTGACATACCAAATCTCCTCAAACTCTAAATGAGGTCGAGCCACTGGCATGCCTTCATCATGATTGCATCAAAGTGTTGGGCCCAGGATAGATCCTCTGGGATGTTGACACCCAGGAACTTGAAGCTGCTCACCCTTTCTACCACTGACCCCTCAATGAGGACTGGTGTGCGTTCTCTAGACTTCCCCTTCCTGCAGTCCACAATGAATTCTTTGGTCTTTCTGACGTTGAGTGCGAGGTTGTTGTTGCAACACCACTCAACCAGCCGATCTATCTCATTCCCGTATGCCTGCTCATCGCCATCTGAGATTCTGCCAACAACAGTGGTGTCATTGGTGAATTTATAGATGGCATTTGGACTGTGCAGAGCCACACAGTCATGAGTGTAGAGAGAGCAGAGCAGTGGAGAGTAGACAAGATAACTTCCTGATGAATATTGTCCTCCCTTCATTTTTGAATCAACTTTACTGCATGTTGAACACCATTCTGAAGAAATCCTGAGAGCAGCAAGCTACAGAACATGCTCTGGGTAGGAAACTTCTGTTTCCATCACCAAAAGTAGCTCAGTAGCGCCATCACTAACTGAGCTGGCAATCTTCTGAAGGAAGTAATGCCCAGACTGGGTCTGCAGCAGGTGGTGAATTAATTTACTTGAGGGGCAAACTTAGAAGCTTCATCCTCACAAATTTACCTGTTGTAAAGCGTCTGTTCATGACAGTATTGATAGGAGCGACCACAGCTTGGACCTTTCATAAACAAAGGCCACCTTCACATTGAGTCATTGAATCATACAGCACCAATACAAGCCCTTTGTCTACTTTGTTGGTGCCAGCCTCAAGTACCTACCTAATCCCACTTCCTGTCACTGAACCCAAAGCCTGAAATGCCATGCCATTTCAAGTGCTCATCAACATACTTTTTAAATATTGTGAGAGTACCTGTTTCCACTAGCCCCTCAGACATTGTATTTCAGATTTTAACCACCCTCTGGATGGAAAATATTCTTCCTCAAATCCCCCCAGTCTCCCCCCCTTACCTTTAAAACAATGCACTCTAGTTATAGACAGCTCTGCTGCAGTAGAAAGTTTCTCACTATCTATGCTACTCATAATTTTGTATACTTCAATCAGGTCACCCCTTAGGCTTCTCCACTCCAAGGAAAGCAAGCCCAGCTTATCCAATCGCTCCTCCTAACTGAATACTCTATCCCAAGCCACATCCCGGTGAATCTGGTTCTGCACCCTCTCTAGAGCAATCACATACTGCATATAGTGCAGTGGCCAGAACTACACAAAACACTCCAGTTGTAGCCTGACTAATGATTTATATAGGTGTAGCATAACCTCGCTACTTTTACATTCTGTGCCATGACTAATGAAGGCAAGAAGCTCGTATGCCTTCTTCACCACTTTATCTACATGTGCATGTGTTGCTGGCTTCAGGAATCCATAGACGTATAGTAATTACCCCTCCAAAATGTTAGATTCATTGTAATTAGCTAGCTTATCCTTGCTCCCCTTCTTGAAGAAATATCCCACATTCACTGTCCTCTGGTCATCTACCACCTTTTCTGTTGTCAGAAAAGATCTGAAAAATCTTTGTTAGCACCCTTACAATCTCCTCTATTGCTTCTTATTAGTGACCCAGGATAAATTTACTCAGGCCCTGAGGATTTATTCACCTTTAAGTCCACTGAGATATCTATTACCCCCATCTTTTCAATTTGTTCTTCTTCTTTGGCAGTCTGTCAGCATTGAGGATGATTTGCTTCCACGCTGTTTTTTTGAGGTTCTGAAGTGACTAATGAGGTTAATGTGGGAATGGTGGCTCTTTGGCGAAGGGACAGGAGGTTCCTGAAGTGAGTGGCTAGTTTGTGAGATGATGCACTGCTTCGGCCATCCACATGTGGCCTCCCTGCACTCCCCATGTGTGGGCTTAAGGGTTTCAATACCATTCTGAATGTTCCTTCCCCGTTGTGGGCACTCATGGGCCAGGGATTCCCAAGAGTCAGTGGGTTTTCTTCATTTTTTCGAAGAGACTTTGAGCACATCCTTCAATCCTTCCCTTCGTCCATCTGGTGATGCTTTCCTCAACAGAACTCAGAATGGAATTTCTGCTTTTGAGGGTTCTAATGTCAGCAATGAGAACAGCATCGCCTACCCAACTGCTCTCTGCTCAATGACCCTCCCAAGATCATCAATTGCAGGCCCCCAATTCAGCAACATCTTCCAGACACACTGTAGATCACAGACTCCTGACTCACCATCCACCAGCATCTGATCCTTGATCCTCTTTCCAGCTGTGACACCTCTCACCAATTACCCTCAGGCCCAGCTCTTGCTAACTTCGCTGCTTTCTTTTGCACATTCTGTACTGGCAAAGCTCGCAAAAGAGAGGTCTTGGACCTAAAGTTGATTCAGTAGCACCTGAACCACTAGCCTTGGGAGTCGCTGAATTTGCACATGGCAGAGTTACAAGAAGAATGGCTGTTGGTGTGCTGTGAAGCAGCTGGTCAATTTGACACTCATGTAAATCCATCTGGAACTGAAGCAGTGCTCAATGTATAAGTATACTGACTAAACATAATATTTAAATGTGTGTTAATAGTATACAGAGGCTGTTTATCATCTTCTGGTAAATTAGTGTTAGATATACTGTGGTGTCTACTAATAAAAAACATAATTGCGAACAATTTTTACCATGGGATTTATTTCCTTTCACTAGTAAACTATTTGAGTAAGACTGCTGTCCTCTATCAGAGGAATATGGTGCAACTTTTCTTATATGATCTTAATATGTTATTATTAAACATCTATCAGAAACCTTTTTACCATCAAGTGCACTCATTATTTTCTTTAAAATGGGTCATAATCTTGATACTAATACGGCTAGAATATTTAGTTGTTAGGTCCATTTGTCATTGCCAAGGTCACCATGTAGACTAAAACCATAAGCTGAAGCCTTGATAAAATTGCAATGTAGCAGATTGATATTTGTGTTCAGGAGATTTGGTGATTTGGCAGATGGGGACACTGAGTCACAGACCTGTGGAAGAAAGCAAGATCTCAAATCAAATTTTCATCACGTCTGTTTTTTTTTCCAGTAATATGTGCATGTTGCTATCTGTAGGCTTGTTTCTGAGATCTTTTTAATTATCTTTAATTTTACACGTTGGTACTGTATCCATCTTTCATGTGTTTAATGAGTTTTTAATGAGGCACAGGGTTTGCTGCTTAAATACTGGGTTGGCTGGAACTATTGTACTTGGTTTCCAACACAAATATTATGCCCTTGTCATTGACTTCAAACCCTGTCTCAGAATAAACCAGGCTGTTTACATCCTTGACATCCTATTCAAACTTTTGCTGTGGTCCCCTGATACCCTCTCCATCACGATTGCCTTCTACTTGCTTGCTTCCTCTGACCCTGGTCTCTAGTGCAACTACTGCCAACAAACTCTTTCCTATCTTTGGCAGCTATGACTTCAAAACTGAAATTTCCTCCCTGGGCCTCTACACTTCTCTCCACTCTCTGGAACTCATCTTTTGAGCCAAGCAGTTATTCTCTCCTAATGTTTCTTCCTTTAATAATGTAATTTTCTTCCTGATGCCTCTATGCGGCTTCTATGGACACTTGTCATTGAGTCATAGAATCAGACAGCACAGAAACAGGCCCTTTAGCCCACTGATTCCATACTGATCATCAAACACCCAGTGACACAAATCCCATTTTATATTCCCCATATTCCCATCAACTCCCCTCTGGACCCTACCACTCAACTATATACCAAGGGTATCCCACACCCTTGCTTTTTCCAAAGAGCCTGCAATGTCATCCTTTTCAAGCATCAGTCTAATTGCCCTTTGAAAGCTATTATTGAGTTTTCCTGTGGAATACATTGTCAGAAATGAATTCCACATCAGTGGAAGTTCTCAAATGTGCAATGAAGAATCCTTTGCTAATCCAGCATTGCTTATTGTTTCATTTTTGTCTTGCTAGATACAAAAGCTCATGGGCAAAAATGGCAAGGATCAAAATTAATACTGAAAGGTCACGGAGATCTTGAAAGCTAATTTTAACTTCTACTGTCTAGAATAATTGGTGGCCACATAGCATTGAATCCCTCACCTTAATAGAAAATATTATCATTTTCAGCATCTTGGACAGGATCTTGTGACGCGCAGCTGAAACATTTACCTGGAAAAAAAAGGGAAGTTGCTTGTGTTATTCAGATCAGATTCAGATGCCCCACCTATTTGTATCTGTCATTAAGCAGTCAAACCTTCAAGTAGTCACTGGAGGCTATTCATTAGAAGGCCCCAGGAAACATTTTAATACTTTTCTTGGCAGGAGAAAGGAGTCATAAATTAAGGATGATATATTTCACGCCCTACAGCTTAATCTCCATTATGATTGCATGGATATAATCTGCAGAGTCTTGATGAACAATGTAAATATTGAAAATGAATTGAAATGACCTTACATTTTGGCACAAACATAAATAATGTCAAAGTAGAAAATTAGGATAGAGCTATTACTGCCGGTGTTATAGATGGGAATGTACCTTGCCTTACTTTAAAATGAGCTTTAAACATTTTGTTTCTTTTTAAATGTAGCCAACACATTTTCTCAGAGGACTTTCTGAATATATTTTCTCTGCAAACCTCTACAACCTAATCCCACTTCAAATATTCAATCCATATATGTTCATGAGTTCTGAAGGTTTTTCAGAAGTTAAATGAAAATATCGTGTTGACACCACTTTGTCTTAATTCCTTTTTCATTTAATTCATGCCTGTCACATTTTATGCCATTATTAAAATTTATTTTAAGTAGCTTCGTGACTGCATTAATATAGGAATTTATCCAAATGTACACTTTTTATGATGTTACTTTTAATCTTAAATTTGCTCTTGGAAGTTTTATTCAATTAATAGTGTTGTTAAAATGTCATTTGTATTTGATACACAAAATAAACATGCAGACTTTGAAACCTTTCTTTAACCTTTATGGACTGTTAAACTGTAAATACTAAAGAAATTGGAAGATTTTGATTTTTGTCTTATAGTTAGAACAGGCATAGTATTCATGAATTTTTCCTCTTTCTGCTACTCATTATATTTCAACTATTGGTTTGGAATAACTCAAAAACTGAAAGAATGGGAAAAATCTTTATTCATAATTATGTGATGAGATAAGCTAGGGAATAACTCTGCCCTGCTTTTGACAAAGATGGTGAATGCATCATTTCCAATGAGTGCATAAAATGTTTTCCACATTTTAGTAGGTTTTCGCAATCTAAATGCGAATGACCCTCACCCTTTAAGCAGCTTCTTTCAACCAGAGGTTTGGCTAACATGTAAATATAATCTTCAGTCAGCATCCTTGAGCTAAATTCAGTCATTCGTCTGATGTGATTTAGCATCCAGTGAGGTCTTCGTAAAATTACAAGAGTTCATTCCTCATCTTGTTTTACAGATTTTCCTCCTTTGTTTTTTTACTTGCCTCATGTTCTTATGATTAAGGCAGATTCCGACTGCTATTCCTTGCCCAAAGGTCAACTTGAGAGGAGATATGAGACGATTATAAATTTACAGTAAACTTAAAAATACTGGTGTTTGATCAGAAATAATGCAATTATCTTTGTTAATATAGGAGTCTAACATTATTTCTTAAGAATGCTTATTTTTTAATGATTTATCTCCACAAGGATTAGTTATGAACCCTTGTCTGATAATAATTACACTAAATTCACCATGGATTGACTGTATGACTGTAATGAAAGGTTTCAAATAGACAGAATCTTTTGGGCTTGAATGTTTGCTTTGGGTCAACTGCTGACTACATCTGGTGCTTTACATTAAGCAATAAGCACAAGATTAAAAATAACTAAATCTTGTTGAGTGACCAAGATTTCTAGAATGATTGCAAATGTTGTGTCTCTGAACAACACCATTGAATTTATATGAATCTAAGGAAACAGTAGAAGAATATATATACCCCAAAAAATTTCTGGTTCCTTTTAGTGAAACAAAAGTTAAATAAAGATCAAGTATTTGGATAAAACCTTTAATGGTCTCGGGACATCTAGAAACACTTTTTACAGCCAATGAAGTAGTTTTGAAATGTAATCATGGATTAATATAGGAAATGAACAGTCAATATGTGCACAGAATGCCCTCATAAATAGCGATGTGATTACTACCAGATACTGTTTCTCATGATATTGGTTGAGGAATAAATATTGGTCAAAGCTGTGTGGAGAGCTTCCCTGATCTTCAAAATAGTGCCATGGCACATTTTCTGTCTGCCCAGGGAGCAAATGTGTTTGATGTTTCATCCAAGATATCTTGAATAGTGTGACGTTGCTCAGTACGATACTGGTGTATCAGCTGGTGATCTCTGTTGAAGTACCTGGAGTAAGACTTGAACCCATAATGTTCTGACTCAGAGGTAACATTGATTCAAATTGAAACTTTGCTGACAATGGAGCAAAGAAGTTTCAGAATAGTGGGTGGTGATGGAAGAGTAACAGTTTCAAATATATCTATAAAACACATTGCACTTCAGATAATAGCTGTCAAGATACTAGATCCCATCAGATGATCAGACTTTGAAAATTATCAGTGACAGAGGCTGAGGAAAGAAGAGACAAAAGGCAATGCTTTAATCAAACCCTGAAAGACTGAAGTGCAAATGCAAGACCAGTGGATGAACAACCCAACTTCGCAGCTGACTTAAATAATGTAAATGGCAAACAGGTTGTAAAGTAATATTTTGTAAATTTCAATGCACAAAACTTGTGCAGCTCATCTTTGCAACACATTGAGCTGAGATATTCAGCAGAACTAAAGTGCCAAATGATTGGAATATTGCACTGGTATAACTTATGTAAAGAACCTCATTGAGCCAGATGAGTGCCAGAGCAAGCAAAAAAATAGCCCAGCTATTTACAGGGATGACACTGGACAAATCAAAAGCACCTGGGGAATGGATCACAGCCAGGGGGATACAGAGACCCTATTGACTTTAACAGAAAGACATACGTATTTCTCCCATTCCCCACCCAGCAGCCATCCAACTGGCAGTGCATTTTGCTCATGGACCTGGCCAAAAATGATCCCATGTAAAGGATTATCAATTCACCGTGTGGAAACTTGTTGTATGAAAATTGGTGCCATATTTCCTATGTTAATAAAAAGAAGACACTTCATTGTCTGTGGAATGCTTTCAGAATTTGTGAAAGGCACTATGTTATCTTTCACTCTACTCAGTTCCTTCCATTCAGATATTAAGCTTGAAGGTCTCTGAAAAATCTACCCAACAGATTGGCCTAGAAAACAACATTTTTAGGCATGTCCAAATTTTAAATCTGGTTCCTCCATGTGTGTGATCTGCATACTTAAGGAAGGCAAATACACATTGCCAAAAAATAGTGCATATCTTGCAGGAATATTGCAATGCAAATAAAGCTTGAAAACACTGCAGGCCTTGACTGTGGGCGCAGGTTTTAAGCAGAGGGGCAGATCTAGTTATAGAACTAAACTCTGCCCAAGGCTGCTGCTGGGGAGTCCAAGTTAACTACCTTCTTCAATCCTTTAAGTCTTTGCTTTTGCTGTTATCTTTGCCAATCCTTCGTGATCTTTATTCTTGTCAATTGTAGAAGACCATGCCAGAAAACCCCACTGTATGTTTTTGCATGTGTAAGGTCTATTCTACTATGTAGAATTCTTTAGGGCTCAGATGCTCTCAAATGTTGGAATCAGAGGGTCTTGAACAAAAAGGATACCATCCCCCTGCATGGCACTACTTTGAAGCATGAATTTACACGCAGACTTTTCTGAAACCAGTATAACCAGTAGTATTTAGGTCTACAACAACAAAAAAATCTTTCTAACCTGCATGAAGAAATAAATTTTATTAGATTATTTGCTCTATCGATTGCATCAAATCTATAGCAAAAGATGTTTGGTTAATCTGCCTTATCCAAAGTAATTAACGAGCAGGAAATGTGCTTTGAGGTTATTTTCTTTTTACAATTATTCGAGAAGTCCTATACTTTCTGACCCTGCCTTAAGGCTTCTCTGTCTGTGTAACATTGTAAATGAATGTTAAATGTCTGTGCGAGAAGGAGAAAAAGCATTTGCTTGATTTAATATCCTTGTGATAATTTGGTATTTATCACATTCAGTAAACTTCCCTTGCTTGTTTTAAACATTATTTGATTTTGGAGCATCTTAAATGATTTGTTCCATATAATCTAATCAGAGTATTGGGCATACAGCTTAGAAAGAAGAATGGAATTGCTTTGCCTGTCACAATTAAGCCTGCATCAATAGATTTGCAACTAAGACAGCATTTAATTAAACTGAAGAATAACTTACTCCTTTAAGCAAATCTTATTTGTATAAGTTTTTAACTGTTATTTCTCGATAAATTGTAGTCTTAATAAAATAAACTCTTTCAATCTTGCCTGACAGTAATTGTCCAAAGATTTTGTCTTCAGCCTTATCCAATTATTTCAATTTTAGGATCAAGGAATTAGAAAGTTTGTGATATATTGAGGCATGCTGGTTCTCAGTAAAGCTTCATACACAAAGTGTGATGTGCTTTCCCAAAATCTGTTAGCACAAAAGATTGATGTTACAATACAGCATGTCGTGGAGCAACTGAAAGATGGAGAGATAGATAGATAGAGAGAGAATAACAAAGAGGAGAGGAGTGAAAGAAAGATGGGGTATTACAGAGGAGCACTGAGGTGGCAAGTAACTTGAGCAAAGGTTAGAGATATCAATGTGAAATTCTGGAGGATAACTACCTTGTTGAGCGATTCCATTAGGGAATTGGCATTATAATGGGATGAATGAGTAGTGGCACTTAATATATAAAAAAAACTTTTTTGATAACAGCCAGAATTGTCCCTTTTTCCTGCATATTGATAGGTGTATCCTAAGTGCACCCAAGCAGGTGTAAAGCATAACCTAATCTGGGAGTGCTGGAATTTTCAGTGTAATACAGGTTTAACATTTAGGAAAGTTATACATTCCCTTGTTCTGATGTTACTTAATTTGGCATGTACTAAACATCATTATGAAAACAAGTTAGGAAAAAAAACAGGAAATTTGCAAAACAGTTTAATTGAGGTTCAACTTGAAATCACTCAAAGATAACTATTACTTACACAAAACACCTGAAGTTATTATTACAAAGTAGTTTGCATCACTTTTTTATTCTATTCTTATACTAACAATTGCAAATGTCAATTGTCACTGTGTTTATACATCCAGCCTAAATCATATACTTTGAAATGGTCTATCGGTAAAACATAATTTGCCTGGACATTGAAAGGGCCATTTCCTATTTCATCTCCAAATATGCATCTCAGAATTCTTAAGAGCTAAACTGACCTATGTATTAAATGTTTGTGTTTTTAAGTGGATAAGCATACCAACATATACCACCAGATATGTTCACCTGCCTTTATAGTCCCTTCTTGACCACATTCCTTCTGGCATTAAATGACAGGTGTATGTTTATAAACAAGTTGATATATTTTATAGAAATTGAATCTCTGAAGATGATTTTATTGCTATAACCTCCTCACTGACTGACATTAGTCCTACCATACAGCTGCACTGATTGTGGATAAAGTGGACCACTGTGAGTAACATCTTGTACAATTTGTACTGATTGTCCAACAGAGTCATCACAGAGACACAGTAATCAGTGAAGATGTAAGATTTTCAAAGGCATTCGTAAAGTGTACCATTCAATTGCATGTTGACGTTCCTTGAACCATACAGTAAATTGTTCTATGGCCAATGCTATAATCATAACCTTTCTTGACAGCAGAATAGTGACAGCACAGTGACAGTTTGAGCAAATGGTTTTCCTTCCATTAATGATATTCATGTTAGTATAAGAGCACTTTACATTTTAACTTTTCAAATCAAAAAATATTATCGACTGCAGCTCTAGGGATCTAGAAACAGAATGGCTGTCAAAATGTTCACTGTCAACAAAAAAGAAGTAATATGAAATATTGCCTGATTGCAATTGAAAATTACTTTTCTATCGCTTGCTATATTAGCTAATCATTGAGCCCATCTCTCTTTGAATGCTTTTTACATTATTCTACTTCAAGTATAAAAGCTTACCAATAAAGTGTTGGGTGGTTCAAGAAAGGCACGCATTATTCATTCACTTCCAAAGCTTGGCATTGGATCTATTTATGAATTCAGGTTGTATCTTAAACAACTTTAAGCAGAATCAGACTAATTTCAAATCAGTAATTCACCATGGTGATCAGATGGGGTATAAGTTCGTAGAATCCTGAGATGGCCCAGTGTTTTATTGTTTTTTCAAAATGGTGAGAGATACTGAATGTAAATGTGAAAAATGCAGCTTTAAAACCCATTAAATCCAAACCCTGGTGACTGTGGCAGTTGTATTATTTGGATCAGCATCATTGGCCACTCCTGTGGGTAATCTCCACATCCCAGAGAACAATTTCCTTGGTCTGCTCATTGGTTGGTCTGGGGAGGAATGGAAGAAGTGGCACGAAGTGGGGGGTAAGTACCAACAGATAGAAAGGGAGAAGGAGGGTTACACACAGAAAGGAAAACACTAAGGGAATCTCTGGCCCATGACCATTCAAAATGGAGAAGGAGCATTTGGGATGATTTTGAGAACCATGCCCAAATGCCGGGAGCACACAGAAACCCTGCGTGAACAGCAGAAGGAGCATGTCACTTCCCATACTATTTGCCCTCCCAATCAAGCACCTTGTCTCCCACCTGCGGCAGAGTCTGCAGGTTCTACACTGGTTTCATCAGCTACCTCAAAACCTGTTACCCTTAAACCCCAAGGGAACACCAAAGAAAAATGCCATGCAGCTCTCTTGTTCCTCCTGGCTCTATAATATTAAAACAGATATATTTCTTTAAAATAATACTTTGATGCCTACCCAAACCTCTGGAGAATGCAAACAGATCCAGAACCCATTTCACTGAATGTCAACTAAAAAGATATTAGGTCTCTCATTTACACAGCAGGAAGCCTTCTGCCTGTGTTAGTAGCAAGCTGAACACACCCTAAATCTGCCTATGGTAAAACACTGACACACAGAAAGCAGGCACTAATTGGTTGCTTGATTCTTCAAGAAATAGATTCTTTTTCATTCCTGGACAACTGGTGTAACAAATTTCTCTATGGCTGAATTACAACCACTCTAACTTAGCAACCTAATATGAGAAATACATTTTGAGATTTCAGTCACTCAAAGGAATTAAATGTGAAAACCTGCATTCCCACATACATAGGATCTCGGAAATTGACCAAAATGTAATATGCATTAACATGATAATAGAGAAGGGCATAAGTCTGTCAAAATGCAGATTAACAGATTGGAGAAAAGTTGATTTTGAGGAGCTGAGCAACGGTAATGGCAAATGATGGAGAACAAAAATGGGAAACTTTTAAAGTTCAATGGAGTGCATAAAAATATATTATTCTAAAATAGAAGAACAAATTAACCACTCAGGAGACTTCACTGATGAAAAAAGATAGAAGAGGATAATTGAAGTTGAAGAGAGAAGCACACATTAAGTGCAAAATCAGCAGAGGAGTACATGGTTAGGGAAAACATGAAGGGATTCAGAGAGAAGTTAACAAAAAAAACAAATTGGAAGGCAAAAAAGAACAATGAATTTAAGGTCCCAAGGAAGATAAAAGGAAATAGCAAAATATTTTGCAAGTATCAATAAAAAGGGAAGGTTGAGATGGAATAAGGCTAATTAGGGATAAACAGGACAAGTACCACAGGCAACGGAAGTGAAAGTACTAAATCATTACTTCATTTTGATATTTACCAAGGAGGTATAGCAGGAGGACAAAATATTGGATGATAAGGTGAGTAAATAGATAAATTCATTGAAAATAGTAAAAGAGGATGTATTACATAAACTAATCAAACTAACCCCTTGTCTGTCTCTATTGCATCCATGCATTTTAAAAGAATCTGTGGAAAGTATAGCAGGGACATGAAAAAACAGATAGCAGGCATTATATGTCTATGTAGAAAATGTCCAAGGAATTATAGACCAATCAGCTTATCAGTGGTAAGAAAAAAATAATGAAACCCCTCCTAAAGTAGAGAATAGGAAGACAATTCATCATCGTGATTGTGAGCAAAGATTTCACTAGGGAAAATCTTGCTTGACCAATCTTATTAATTTTTAAAGAGGTTACAAAGAGAATAGTTAATGATGATGTGTAAATGTCATTTGTCCAGACTTTCAAAAGGCCTTTGATAAGATTGCCCACAATAGAGAAAAGTATAAGGTCAGAGAATGCAGAGACAGAAGACAAGTAACGAAATAGATTGCTATTGGGCTTCAAGACAGAAAGCCAAGAGTGGGAGTAAAGGGAGCTATTCATAGCAGAGAAGGGCAGCACGCCATAAGGATCAGTGCTGGGGTCATTGCTGCTCACAATTTACATTAATAAGTTAGATTTTAGAATAAATAAAACATTTCCAAAATTTGCAGATGATACCAAATTGAGCTGGCAGTCAGAATGGGGAAGGCCTGTGACAAATTACAGGAAGACAGCTTGCAGAATAGAAGTAAAGTTCAATGCAGATAAGTGCAAGGTAGTACGTCATGATAGGATGGAAAGAATAGGGAGGTCACTTATTACTTGGAAGCTGTGAGTTAAAGGTGAAGTAAAGGAACAAAGAGGTGTTAGAGTGCACATGTACCAGTCACCACAGTTCAACAGGATCAAAAATATGCAAGCACATGGGAGGCTAAAGGGAACTATTTAAAGAGGAATAGTGTTGAAAAGTAGGTATGTTATGCTCATTCTGTATTGACCTTAATTAGACCACACTTAGAATACTGTGTACAGTTGTAGTCATCACAATATGGAAGGAAAAAGAGGCACTGGACAGGGTGTGGGGAAGATTTATAGGAATGATGGACAAATGCTTGGGTGTACACGTCAGAGAAGAATGAACAGACTTGGTGTCTTTTCTCAAGAAAACTAATGATGAAGGGAAAAGCAGTACGGGTCTTTAAAATTATGAAGGGTTTTGATGGAGTGGATAAAGAGAGAAAGTTTCCACTTGCGGGAGAAGTATAAGTGGATGCCGTCATTATAAGACAGTTACCAGGAAATCCAACAGGGAATTCAGTAGGAACTTTGTAAGAATGTGGAACGTGCTCCCTCACCAAGTGAGTGAAGTGAAGGGTATGGATACAGATAGGGAAGGCTGGACAAGCATGTGGCTGAGAAGGGAGAAAAGGGATGCACAAATAGAGTTGGATGAGCAAAGCCAAAAGAGGTTTAATTGGAGCATAAACACTGGCTTGGCCTTATTAGGCTGAATGCTTCTGTACAGGTAATTGTATTGCAGACAATATAATATTCTTGAGAACACACAAAAAGCTGGCGGAACTCAAAAGGTCAGCAGCATCAATGGAGGGAAATGGACAGTTAACATTTTGGGTCAAAACCCTTCATCTAGATTGGTGTCTCAGCCCGAAATGTCACCTGTCCATTTCCCGCCATAGATGCTGCCTGACCTGCTGAGTTCCTCCAGATTTTTGTGTATTGCTCCCAATTCCAGCAACTGTAGTCTTTTCTGTATCCAAAATAATATTCTTCGTAGCCTCTGCTAATATTTATCCTTAGCAAGGTTCATGTTGTTGGCCCAAACATAGAACATTACAGCACAGTACAGGCCCTTTGGTCCACGGTGTTGTGCCGACCTTTTAATCTACAGTAAGATTAATCTATCCATTCCCTCCCACATACCCCTCCATTTTTCTAATCTCCATGTGCTTTCCCTGGAATAAACAAATATTCCATACCTGATACTTTTCATCCTAGAGCACAAAAATAGTGCAAAAGAGTAATGACTTGTTTCTGACAGTGATTTATTTTTATGATTCAAGAAGGGCAATCTTACAAATTGATACGCCCCTCACAGAAGCTTTGCCTGCAAGTGGTGCACATCAATAATTCGCCCATGTCCTTTCTGAGATCTCCTTTGTATTGTGAGTGAAGCTCCATACTAGAAACTTGAATTCATGAAACTATTGCTTAAAATTTTCCTTCTCTTATTTGCAATGATTTGAAAGAGCAAGCTACCATGTCCAAAATAACAGTAAACCTTCTGGCTCAAAGGAGCATTAAATTCAAATCCAGTTGAATTGAAAATTGTTTTTGTGAAGCACAGTTCAGATAGAGATTAATTCAATTCACAGACCGGATGGCACAGTGCTTTGAAATAAGACTATTTGATATTGGTGCCTTGCCCTTTACAAACTAATCAGATTTTGTAGAACTTCTCCATTGCATATAAAAAGGCAATGCTGGAAGCAGCCAGCAGAGCAATGAAAAGACAACTGGAAAAATATTTTGAGTATTATACTTCGATCCCCACATCAAAACAAGCAAAATGATTATACATTCATTACTGATTCCTGCAGGGATTTTTGACAGCAAGTGGTCCTGCTGCAGCACCTGAAGGCATGGAAGGGTTCTTAAAGAGAAAAAAGACTTCAACAGATCTTTCATTTAAGACTTCAGCCCTCTCTGCACCAAGGAACCTCAAGCACACACATCCCACCAGCACTCAAGGGGCTGAGGCCAGGTTTCACAGAGCTAACAGAAACAGATGGAAGGGAAATATACAGGAAGATCAGATCCTGTCATCATACTATCATTGCCACATAGCGGGATAAGGAAAGGGGAACCTTCTATAGGTCTCAGTCCACATGGGAGCAAAACAGTTTGGAGATTATGAGGGAATAGTGATTAAATTACTATTGATTTGGAATTATGAGTTGAATTTCACCATGGCAGCTGGGAAATTTAAACTCAGGTAATTGAATTAATCTGGTATAAAAATCAGTAATGGTGACCATGAATCTATCAGATTTTCATTAAAAAAACCCTTATGATTCTATAATAGAAGGAAATATGTAATCCTTACCCAATCTGGCTCGTATAACTCCGAATTCTTTTTAATATGGTTGGATCATAAATAGTCTCCAAAATGGCACT
>JARFYF010000052.1:74690995-74702688 GCA_030265395.1 Rhina ancylostomus
GCCATCACAGCATTGGAGTAGAACACCTGTCAAGTCAGTTCCTTACTGAGACTTTGCCCTTCACAGCCTCCTGGAACTTTTTGTATCCTCACCACCACTCAATTTTAATGGCACCCTTAACCCCATCAAACCTCTCAAGTGCCGAACCCCAGCTCCACAACCTGCAATCCATCAACCTCTTGGATCCCAGACAAGGAAACATGTAGATCTGCCACTTCCACAATCCCCCACTGCCATAACCAATTCACAGCCCTGAACTCCTAACTATGCATCCACATCCCTAATCTCCTTCTGACCAGGTGTTAGTACTAGCACATCCCCACTCTCTGGAATCCATCAGTGTCCCAGTTCCCCCACCCATCCACCAATGTAATGGCATCCTGGCCATAGCATATGCCCAACTGAATAGCTGCTGTAATTGACCACCAGCAATGCCACACCCAGCATTGCACCAAGTACTAGGCTGTATATTTTCAATCTTTTACAGTGGAGGCCAATGGTTAAAACAGTCATTGCTGCCTTTCAGCGTGCTCTTTAGAAGGCACTAAGATTTGTAGACCCTGTATGTTTGCAGCACTAGAAAGAATGCATATGAGCAGTTACTCAGCAAGTTCTCCAAAGAAATCAAAATCAGTACTGGATGCTCAGTAAGCAATCGTAATGCAGGCCTAAGGTTGCTAAGAAAATAGACACCTGACATTAGTAGCTGAATGAAATTTTGCAGCGAACTACGGGAGGGATGAGGATCAACATTCCCTCCCAGGGATCCCAAAAATGGGTGAGGAGGCAGAACATTACAGGGGGATGTAAGAAAGAAATGGAAAACTGTCTTGAGAGGGAATTTACCTTTCAGCAATGGCATAAAGTTTATCACAGCCCAGTTCATCACCCATCATACACCCCATACAACGTTCTTTTCCTCTAAGAAGATACTGGAACGACCTACCTGACCAGTTCTCTGTGAGTATCTTTACTAGAAGAACCACAGTGATTCAATAAGGTGACTCAATACCGCTTTCTCAATAGCAATAAATCCTAACATTGCCAGCAATACCAGCAATGCTCAGATCCTAGAGTGAATGAATGATGAATGAATGCATGACTGAGTGAGTCTTTTAAGCACAAATGTCATACCAAGTTATCAGTTTGCCTGTCTTCAGAACCTCTGTTAGACACAGCCTAATCCAAAACTCTGGCCCCATATGCAGGACTTTGACAGAGAATTAGTAGCTGTCTGGTGCTGAAGGAGTGCTCCGTTGTTGATGGTGGCTCATTTTGATAAACTAATCCACATCATTCAAAGTTGATTCTTAAGGATTCCCTAGCTTTATTTAAAGGACAGGGCAGTTTGTATCTTAGCTAGTATTTGTCTTTGAACAGTATCAACAGAACAAATCATTTATCTCACTATGGATTGAAGACAATGCTCTATTCAAAAAATAGGCCACATTTCTCCATGTTATGATAATGACCATACTACAGAAAGTACTTCATTGGCTATGCAATGTTCATCATGACCTGAGATTATGAAAAGGTACAGCTGGTTTTCTTTGGTCAACGAGAGAAACAGAAGATACGAGAAATAGACAACAGCTTCATTGACATTTGCCTTCTGGAAGCTTGAGGTCCTGTTCCCAGCATTTCTTTATGTATTTCAGATTTTCAACAGTAATTTCCTCCCTTCATTGCAAAGCTCATTGATAACCTTCATTAATATCTGGAAAAACTTGTTCTTAACTGAGTCAGCTACACAGCTGCGTTTTCTGCTGGTACCACAATAATTTAGAATTCAGCTGACCACAGTCAATGAGCTTGTTCCTGGCAGTTAACACTGATAAATCTAGGCCACTCATTTTAATGATAGCCTCACAGAACTATTTTTTTTCATGAGTGCATGTGTCCAAAGCTAGAAAAAAAAGAGGTAGGCTTTAGCAAAATAAATGACAAGAGCTGTCCACAGGCATTGATTTCAAATAACCTGAATTAAATCAACACCAATATAAAAACAAACAAAGAACATAGTAAATCTGCACTGTTCTGCTCCAGGGAATGTCATGTTCTGAAGTTACTAATGGACAAAGCTGTCATCAATTTCAGTAACTCCACAGACCTTCCAATATATCATACTAATTTTAAAGGCAGTGGGTTTACTTTCAAAAGTCCTGAGATGTGGGGCCTTGCATGATTAAGCTGCACCTATTTGACAGGATGCAAAATAAATTTATGAACCAGGATTACCAACACTAACCACGCTTTTGTTGCCTTTAGCTTAAGCCCACTAGGCCCAAATTTAAGTGTGGCTGGCCACCGGTTCACACAGACTGGTACTGATTAAACCCAGCCTTTTAAAGGCAAAGTACGTTGTGACTGAATCTGTTAGTGGAAGTTATTGCACGCGTCTTTGGAGCTTGCTGGAGGCAATAGCTGTACATGAGTGAGACCAGGCATCCTGAAATTCTGTCTCATTCTATAAGGAGGAGGGAAAGAGAGAGTAATAGTAGGAGGGGAGAGTTGTCATGGTCAACATGATGTGCCAAGCCCCAAGAACCTGGACTCTGGGCAGGACAAAGATCAGTGACCTCATAAGATAAGATCTCTTTATTAGTCACATGTATATCAAAACGCACAGTGAAATACATCTTCTGAGTAGAGTGTTCTGGGAGCAGCCTGCAAGGGTCGCCACACTTCCGGCGCCAACAAAGCACGCCCACAACTTCCTAACCCGTACGTCTTTGGAATGTGGGAGAAAACCGGAGCACCCGGAGGGAACCCACGCAGACACACGGGGAGAACATACAAACTCCTTGTCAATTATGTCATCTTCAAATTCCATCTCCACAAAGTGCTGTAGTAGTTTAATTTATTAGCCCTTGCAGTACACCCATTAATTACCTCCCAAAAATGTGTAGGTTTCAAGGTCAATAGCCCACATGATGTAAGTTATCCCTGCTGTGTGGATGAGCTGTAGAATCTATGGGGAAGTTGATGGGAATGTGGGGAGAATAGAATGGGTTAAGGTAGGATTGGTGTAAAAGTAGGTGCTCGACAGTTGACTCAGTGGGCTGAAGGATCTTCATTCTGTGCCATATCTCTCTCTGAGTCTAATACCTTCCACCAGTCGGACCTCTGTCCTAAAATTTATATGACCAACACACTAGCACTGCTCCAAACTTCATGCCATTGCCTAGGCTTGCACACATTGCCTAGCTATTCAACTATGATAGTATAATCACTCAAATACACATTCATGTCACTTGCTGAAGAAGGTGGTGCATTCTTGATGCCTCAATAACAAAGCATTGGGAGACAAGTGTGGCTGTGACACCCCACCACTCCTAATCCCCACTCCCTATCACTAACAAGCACCCAAATCTCTCCACAGAGAAGAGGATGTGCCTGACCTTACTGACCGAGAATGTGACCAGCAGCAGTACTAACAGGATTGGAGATGACAGTAAACTCACAGCATTATAAATGTGGAATAAAAAACACCAGAATCAGTAACAGTGCCTACGAAACTACCAGTTCTCATAAAAATCTGATTTGCTAATGTCTTCAGGGAAGGAAATTTGCTGCCTTCATATGGTCTGACCTGAATGCAACTCCACGCCACACCAATGCAGTTAACATTTAGCTATCCCCTGAAATAATCCAGCTGGCCAATCTGTTAGGGGTTGATAATAAGTGCTGGCCTTGCCCACAGCATGCTTATCCAATGACTTAATTAATTAAAAGAGTACTCAGTCCTCCTTCTCAAATTCAACATCACCTCATTCCACAATTACTTTGATTGCAAACTGTTCACGGATTCGATGGAAATTGAAGTTGCTCAGTTCACTCCTCTCCCATTATATTTAATGTTTTCAAATAACCAAGAAATCAAAGCTGGCCAGATAAGTGTGAAGTGATACACTTCGGGAGATCAAATTCGAAGGCAGAATATAAGGTTAATGGCAGGACTCTTAACAGTGTGGAGGAACAAAGGGATCTTGGGGTTCACATCCATAGATCCCTCAAGGTGTAAAAGATAGCTGGGAAAGCAAGGGTTAATGACTGGCAGTGTAATGGTTAATAGTATGCTTTTTAGTATGATTCTCACTGTGAAAGGATTTTCAAGGTAAAGGATGATTTCATATAGTGTCAGTTAGTTGTGTCTAGTTTTAATAGCAGGTGCAAGTGGGAAGAAGAAATTTTTTTACCTATATCTTGTTATGTTCGAAACTTTATGTAAACAATTGCCTGTGTAAGTGCAGTTTCTCACATAGCTTTCCCACGAAAAAGGGTATAAAAATACATTGTAGTCAAGCATCCTTTGAGTGGGTCTCGGTATAGGGTTAGAGTTTCATGGTAATCTCTGCCTCTGTATTAACCCCACTCCCGCAAGCGAAAGCTAATAAAGCATTGATTGAAAGTTCTTTGGTTCTGCTGTTGTCTGATTCTTTCCAGAAGCATGGGTTGACTTTAACAGGAGAGTGCTGTAGAACAGAGAAATCTAGGAGTACAAGTATGTAGCTTCCTGGTAAATGGTGTGGTGAAGAAGGCATCTGGCATACTTACCTTCATCAGTCAGGGCACTGAATACAAGAGTTGGAATGTTATGTTACAACTGTGCAAGTTGTTGGTGAGACCAACTTGGAGTATTGTGTCCAAGTTTGGTGATCTAGCAATAGGAACAGTGTTATTAAGCAGGTAAAGGTGCAGAAAATAATCACAAGGACGTTGCTGGGATTAGATGGCTTGAGTTATAAGGAGAGACTGGATAGGCTGGGGCTATTTTCCCTCGAGCATAGGAAGCTGAGGAATGATCTTATAAAATCATGAGGGACATAGATAAGGTGAATGGTCACAGTCTTTTTCCCAGGGTAGGGGAGTCTAAAACTAGAGGGCATAGGTTTAACTGGAGAGGGGAAAGATTTAAAGGTGACCTGAGGGGCAGGTTTTTCACGCAGAAGGAAGTGGGTATGTGGAGCGAGCCACCAGACTAAGTGATAGAGGCGTGTACATTTACACTGTTTAGAGGACATTTAGACAGGTACAGGGATAGAAAAGGTTTAGAGGGAAATGGGCCAAATGCAGGCAAATGGCATAGCTTAGGTTGGCACCTTGGTCAGCATGGATGAGTTGGGCCAAAGGGCCTGTTTCTGTGTTGTGTGACTATGACTCTGTGACACTAAGATGGAGTCAGATGGTGGCACATTTGATATTACACTCTGTTGCTGGACTCACTTTGCAATGAACCCTCAACTTTATACAGAGAATATGAATGACAGCCCCATTCAGTTGAATGGAATTTCCAACCATACGAAGTAAAGCTAAGTACAGATAAGTGCTTGAATTTTTATTTTTATTTGTTTGTTAATTTTTTCATGTGTTTTAATTACATCTTTAAAGTAAATGCATTTAATGTTAATATTATTGAGATTAACAACAGCTTTTGGAAAATTTAAAGCTGTTCAAAGCATAATGGTGACCTGTCAGAGCATTTTGGTCTCAGCTGCAGCTGAGTTGCACTGAGGTCTCAGTCTGTCTCTTCACACTGCTCTAGGATTGGGAGGCCCAGGATCATTACCTGTACCAGATAGTTACGGGTATGTGGAGAGCTCTGAGAGCATGTCCAGCTGTCACGCCAAATGGAGAATAGTTCACCCCACAAGTGTTCTTTTGCCTAGAATTTAGATTTAACCAATGTTTGGAGGAGCTAGGAAACAGAGGCAGCCTTTGTCCCCCAGGATACAACCTCTGGGCAGTGTTGACTGTGCAAAATGACTGGCAGTGTGGACTCCACAGGATGAAAAAAATCACCCAGACTTCCTAGAAGCATCACATTCACCATCCTGAAATTCTTGCATCCACACTGGAACTGGGAGCTAGAAATCCTTTTAGATTCATGAAAAGTCTAGATTACAAAGGGAAGTCTTTTGGGGCCTGTGTGTAGTCAATGGTTGCCTGCAGTAATGGGAAAGCAACAATGCTGGCAAATCCCAGTGCTCAAGATCCCAGTTATTCCTTGCTGTAACTGAAGTGGATAAGATCACTTCTCTGTGAATACAGTGCCTGTTATGTACTGCTAAGGAACAAACTGAGTGACTTTGCAGGGATCTGTAGCAACTATGTGCAATGATCTTGCTCTGAGGAAGTTGAGAGTCAGTGTGACCTAGACCTTCCTGGGATGAAGTTGTGGCTGAAGTTCTTCCCAAAAATTGTCACCTATCTTCGTGTTGATAACCTTGGGAAACCTGAGCCTGTGAATATATTGCTCATCAGAGAGATCTAGGTAGGATGTAGTGCCTCTTAAAACTCAGTGTGAATAAAAGTTTCCAAAATGAGTATGTCTTGGCCTGCTTCTCCAAGGTCCACAGCCCACTTTGCATGGACAGCCAAGCTTTTGACATCCCCTCCAGTAATGGACTGTTTCCAAAAGCATCGCTACTAAAGCACACATTCAATGAATATAATCAGCAGCTAAATGCTGGAGAAAACTCCCAGTCACACCATGTGGATTTTAGAAGGTGCCTGAGCATCCTGCAGTCGACTCTACTGCCCATTCAGGTCTTGTATTTTTAACAAAGGGAAATGACCTCATCAACTTTGATTTCGGTGAGGAATAGGTGGTATCTTGGTCATTGGGATTTTCCAGCATTTTGGCATCTCACCAGTGCATCAATGATTGATGTGACCTGTGCTTATCAGGACTTCCCTTAAATATCAAGCAAAGCAACAATCCAAAGTGATGTGCACCTAGTCTGACTGAGTCTGCTCCATGATATTCAAAATGCAGACCTTTGAGATCCAATTTCTGTGGAAGGAAATGGCCTCTGTATGAATAGTAATGTAAATACATTACAGTGGGGGCATTACACATACAGAGTCTTCACCATCAATATCCTGGGGAGTCACCATTGAGCAGAAACTCAACTGGACTACAAGGACAAGCCAGATGCTGATATCCTGTTAGAGACCCACCTCCTGACATCCCACTGCCTTTCCACCATCTATAAAGGACAATTAGGAGCATGATGGAATACTCTCCACATAACTGGATGAGGGCAGTCCAAACAGCTCTCAAAAAACTCAACCTAATCCAAGACAAAGCAGCCTGGCAGCCTGTTTGATTCGCACCCCATCAACCACCCTAAACATTCATCCCCTACCATCAACAGCGCAAAGTGGCTGCAGGTGCACAACTGCAGTTGCTTGCCTAGGCTTTTCTGGTAACACCTTCCAAAACCCAGAGCCTCTATCATCAAGAAGGGCAAGGGCAGCAGGTCTGTAACTGAGAAATATATTCCTTGTCCTTCATCAGCTTCGGATGTAAATCCTGCAGTTCCTTCCACAACAACACTTTGAGAGTACCTTCACCAGAAGGATTGCAACAGTTCAAGAAGGCATCTCACCACTGGCTTCCCAGGGACAAATAGGCATGGGCAATAAATATTGGCTTTGCCAGTGAAGGACTGATATCAAAAATGAATATTACAAAAAAACATATGTCTGGATTGCAACCAGAAATGCCTATTTCAATTTTGCAGCAGCGTAATTTCACCCAGAAACGATTGCCACCAAAATCCTCAGGTGGCATCAAAAAAACATGGTAATGAACAACATGATGAAGATGCAGATAAGTGTGCAATGCTGATCTGAAGCTATCTCTGCTGTTGGAAATGCATAATTCAAGCAATGTTCCAGGTTAACATTACATCAGCGAACACAATGTTAAAAGGAATGAATGTTTGCTTATTGGCACTGTTTAAAGAGATTATAAAACACTTGCAGTCCGGTTGCTGAATTATTTCTTTTGCCTGCTGGTACATTTATGTGTATTATTATCTGGCTAATTTGCAGTACATGGTATTTTTATAATAAGTTTTGTTGCTTCCAGATTTAGATGATTGGGTGAAGCTTCCCGGGGGAATTGTACTTAACTGGGAAAATGAAGCTACGTCAGGCTGAACAGTTATTATTATAACATAATATATTATAGTAATATATACTATAATAATATATTATAACATAGTAGTTCTGAAAATATCTCATCAGCTAAGGAATATCAATGGCAACAAAGATACTTCTGATCTTGTGATGACAATGCCTGAAATGCTCAATAAAAAACTAAAACAGGTTGTTAGCTTAGTTCTTACACTTCTGTTTGTAATAATTGGCTCAGATTTTGGCCTACTATTCTAAGCATAACCATCAGCAGTTCCAAGCATAAGTGCCACCAAGTCTGGGATATTGATATATAAGAGAGATTAGAGATAAGATATCTTTATTAGTCACAGGTACATCAAAACATACAGTGAAATACATCTTTTTGTGTAGTGTTTTGGGGACAGCCTGCAAGTGTCACCATGCTTCTGGTGCCAACATAGCATGCCCACAACTTCTTAACCCGTACGCCTTTGGAATGTGGGAGGAAAGTGGAGCACCTGGAGGAAACCCATGCAGACATGGAGAGAACATACAAACTCCTTACAGACAGTGGCTGGAATTGAACCCAGGTTGCTGGTGCTGTAAAACATTATGCTAACCGCTACACTACCGTGCCTGCCCAGTGCATAAGTCCCAATCTTGTTGGCAGCTGTTCTCCAGCATTTTTTTCAGCTGCACTCATCATTGGACTCCTCATGGGGTCCTGAAGTGCAGTAAGAAGTTGAAGTAATTCACAAGAACATAGACTGGGAGCTCCACCTGAACAATTCATCAAGTTAGACCAAGCTCAGGGACAGCATCACCATCAACTGGATGGGCAGAAATAGCTGTGAGGTACCAAAATAAGCGATAGGTAACTAACTTATTAAATGTTTTTAGTTCATTTTTAATGTATTTGTGTTTTAATCTTTTTTTTAAATTGAAGAGAAAGAAATGGTGAGTGGCTGTTTTTCAGAATGGAGGGAAGGACATAGAAGTGTTCACATTTTACTCTGTTTATTAACTACCTGGAGCCGAGGTCATAGGGTACAATTTCAAAGTTTAGAGGTGGCATGAAACTGAAAAATACAGTGCACAATGAGAAGAATGGTAATAGGCTTCATGGAACCATAGGCAGACAGGCTGGTAATATGGGCAGGCACATAGCAGATGAAGTTTAAGGCAGAGAAATGTGCAGTCATGCATTTTTTTGTTGTTCATGTTTAAATGCTGCTGTGGAAAACTTGTACTTTGAGGTCAGTGGTTGCCGCCACCTCAAGGAACTGCACCATGTGGTTATCTATTGTAACATTGTTTGTACCATGTTTGGAATTCAGTTGAAGACTGACTTCCACAAAAACAGTTATATTCTTCTTGACGCTCTGTGTGTGTGAGTTATTGAGTGAAACTAGCCCTTGACTAGTTCAGAAAGAACTCAGAACACCAGTGGTAGGAGAGATCTGGGGCTATATGTAAGTAAATCATTAAAGGGTTATGAGGCTGGCTGAGAGGCTGTTAAAAAAATAAATGACTGGTTCAGCTTGGATGGAATATTGTGTCCAACTCTGGGCATCATGCTTTTGGAAGTAAACAAGAAAAGGTGTACTTACTAGAAAGGTACTGGGGTTGAGGAACTTCACTTGTAAGTACTATGATTGTTCTCCTTAGAGCAGATAAGATTAAGAAATGTTCAGAATCATTAGAGAGGTTGATGGGAAGAAAATAATTTTTTTCACTGGCAGAATGATCGATAATTAATGGATATGGATTAAGGTAAAAAGAGAGATGAGATGAGGAGGAGAAACCTGCGTAGAATTGTTACGATCAGAACACCAATACCTCAGGAAGTTTAACAGGCAGATCCAACAATAACTTTTCAATGAGAATTGGATAACAATTTGAAGTGGAGAAAATTACAGAGCAATGGGGATAAGCATGCATGTGGGACTAATTGGATGGTATTAACTATTGAGTTGGCACAGGCAAGAGGCCTCCTTCTGTGTTGCATCACTTTTATGATCTTGGAAAATGTCTTCATGTCTCCATGCTTATATTAATCCATGATGAAAAGGCTTCCAATTGCTTTTAAGAACTTACCTGCTGTGTATATACAACCCTTAAAATTTTTAATTCCTGACACATTGAAAATATCTTTGAATGAAAAATGATAGTCATATCTTTGAAGCTCTGAGGACAAAATATCACAGGATGCTATTAAATTGGATTGGCAAATCGATCAAATGCAGTTGAAGAGACATTCCTATCATTCATGAATTTCCAAGATTTCAATTAAAGGCCTGCATACTAAACTACTCCAGTTTGGTTTAGTTTTGTATACAAATACAACATAGTGTGCTGCAAAATGCACCACTCACTTTGAGAGAGAGGTCAATGGAAACATTTGTATTCACATTAAAAAAAACTTGAATATACACTTAAATGCTGCAGTTCACAGAATGCAGCTAACAAAAGATAATCATGCTAATAAGTATGTGCTGTAAACATTTGAGAACTGGGAATTCTAGGTTTATCATTTACCACAACATCAGTTATTCACTGTGATTTGGCATCTGGGCAAATGGTTTTCTTCTCTTTGGATGGTGATAATTTAATGACATAATTAAGCTATCTCATCTAAGCATCTCAGTTTAAAGAATCACTCTCCTCGGACAATTACTTTTTTTTTGATACAAGCTGTTCCCGATCTTACTGCCTTGAGTTAGCTAAATTTGAAATCTTCTGAAGAGAAGTATTTTCAAAACATGACTTTGAATTTAAACCTGCCATCCTTCATTCTATGATTAATTTGTCTTTTTTTAAAATCATAATGGTGAACATAACTTTCTCTCCATTGAAACTGTATTTAAAATCAGCCAAATGCCATCTTCAATCAGTCTTGTATTCAGGGTTCTTCTTTATTAAATAGTTGACTCTTCCATAAGTTCACTATTATTGAGAGCCTAAAGTAACACCATCTTTATTTATTTACTGCATAAAAGACAATGCCCTGTAAACATGTGATAAGTAATATGTGCAACAAATATGCCAATTAATGATTGTATCCAATAAGAGAGCATCTGACCACCTTCCCTTGTCATTCAATAGCATTGCCATTTCCAAGTGATTCATCTTGATGGTCACCATTGACAACTCAATTAACCAGTCACATAATAGTATGGCTACCAGAGAAGGTCAGAAGCTGGGTATCTTGTGGAGAGTGACTCACCTCCTGACACCCCAAAGACTTTCCACCATCTAGGCACCAGTCAAGAATGTAATGGAAAACTCTCCACTTGCCTGGATTAGTACTGCTTTAGCCATACTTAGCAAGCTCAACACCATTCAAGACACAGTGCCTGCTTGATTAGTACCCCATCTACCATCTTAAAAATTCAATCCCTCCATCGCCAGCCCTGTATATCTGCAGCATGTGTCACCCACAAAATTCACTGCAGTTATTCACCTATACTACTCCAACAGCACCTTTCAAACCCAGGATCTCTAACATGAACAAGGACAAGCGGCAGCAAATGCATGGGAGTGTCATGGTTCTGACTACCGGCCCTTGATTTGGCCTCTTAGATGCCTTGTTGTACAGCACATGGACTCCATGCTGGACTGATTGTATAATGACACACACCTGAGCCCTATCAGGGGCCTAGCATAAGTAGCTGGCTTTCTCTAACACTAGTTACTAGAGTACTGGTCTATCTTTGGCTCCTAGCTGCTTAGTGTGCTCTACTCCTTTTTGAAGATCCAGTTTGTGTTGGGATTCCTCTTCAGAT
>JARFYF010000052.1:74740791-74752094 GCA_030265395.1 Rhina ancylostomus
GAAGCCACACCTCGCCCCACCCCCCCCCCCCCAACTCAGAGTGGCTGAATCTCAGAGAGAAGTACAAAACAGCACCCGCTTAAGTTCCAAAATTGTGCCATGTCTGATCATTTGCACCCAAGGTTTTGATCCTTGGGTGGAAGTAAAATTTTCACCAGAAGACCAACAACCAAATTGGTCACTGGTGCCCTGCTGCTGTACCTATCAAGTGGATGCACCTGAATTTCCAGGCAAGTATGTCTAGAGGCCTGAAGGATTCATTTCCTCTGCCACATCCACTTAGGGTCCAAATAGGTGAATAGGCTTTGTCATAGAATGCAGAATGGTGAATGCATCTCAAGTATATCTTTCCTTCAGAGTTATATCCATTAGCATCTTAACGTTTTAATCATCTAAAGGATCACAGGCATCCTTCCCATGCAGACCTGTGCTTGGCAAGTCCTACTGCTAGGAACTAGAGAAGATCCAGCCCTGGGCTATGATGCTAAGACAGAACTGTTTTAGCAAGAGATATCAGCTTAAACTGTGTAGAAATATACCACTGATGTAACAAAGAGGGTCAAGCAGCCAATTTGCATGCAGCAATGTCTTAAAAATAGTGACATAAGATTATTTACATCAATTTAAGATGGTAAATGTGTGCTTTGGATCAATGTGTCCTTTGAAAAGTATGTGTTCCAGTGGTGCATCTCTCCTTCACAGGAGTGTGAGGTGAGTTTTTGTGCTCAGAGCCCCCAAGTGAGATTTGAATTAACAGCCTTCTCAGTCAAAGTAATTTGGATCATTGCAAAGTCATTTTGTGTAGTCACAGGCCCATTGTTGTTGTTCACTTAATTACTGTGGGTGGGTGTGAGAAGGGGTATCGATGCACAGTGAAGTTGCATATCTGATTTGTTCAGATGAAAACTTGTAGTTGTTAAAATGGAATTTGCTTTGCAAAATGATGAATTGTGGGAGGAAGTTTTTAAGGTTAGATCAAATAAAGAGACAACAGGTGTAATTTTAACTTATATTATCAAGTTAAAAGCACAAATTGGCACCTTGCCTGATTTTCACTTAACATCCTTTCTTTACTCAGTGACTAAAGTTACAATTATTCCAAACAAATGACTTTTGCGATGATGCTGTATTGTTTTTCAGGGCATTGTAAGTTTGGTTAGTAGCTGGTGTACCTACTCATTGTCTTTGTCTTCTCTGGCATGGTGTTCTTGGCCAGCCCCCTGCAGAAGAAGGTGCATGTAAGTTCTAGGCCAGGCTGAAAACATCATCCACAATGCGCTTAAAAATGTGTTCATGTTGTCTATGACCTTAAAGGATTAGTACCATCCTATACAAAACATGCACAACATAGGGATAGCCATGAACTGAGGTAATTAGATAAACTTTAACCAGAACACAGATCCACTCATGATATTATTAGAGATGTACAATTATGTAATTTTAGCTATCATTTCATCTTAGAATAATTGTACATATTTTTTTAAAAATAGATATTAAATATGACACTAAAAAGGTTAACTGAAAATCATTGCATTTTTGACGTGAGTTCTTAGCTTTTTATATCCTTTTGTCTTCAGTGAACTGTAATAAACGGTAGGTTATTATAAAGATGACCTTATCAATGTATTTGTGGGAATACCAAGATACAAACTGTAGGTTCCTTCGTACCGATTATCAGGCTCCCTCTGGGCAGAAAGCTACATGGAGCCCAATTAAGTTGTATGCAGTTAAAGTCAACACCTATGTCATGAAAAGGAAAGCTTTTTCTCCCCCAAGGTAATTTAAACAGCTAACCACAAATAGAATAGGAACTTCAGAATGGATCCAAATATTATAAAGTATGAATGCAACTCTAGTATTAAGCGATCTTATTTTAAATAAACTGAGCAAGGGCTGTGAGAGGCATACCGCTTTTCCCCCCAATTTTCAATGTCGCTGAAATTTTGACAAGTGAATCAAGTTCACCCACCATATGAGATAATTCTGGTTTCTATCAATGCAGAGTAAACAAACTACTATATTGTACACCCTTGATTATATGAGGGAAGGGTTGCCCCATCCCAACCTGAGCTGCCAACATTTGAGCTATGGCAAACCATTTTACCAATCTAATAATGAGCACTGCATTCCTTAATTCCCTGAAGTATCAAAATCTCATTTGAAGGAATATGTTTTCACTTATTACTATTTTTATCAGCAAGTTTTGTGAATTAATCTATTTGACGTGAACCTGCTCAAATGATTCTGAAAGTAATCCATGGTGATTTATTCTATCAGAGGAAGCCTTCCTGTGCCAACAAGTGGTGATTGAGGTTCAGAAGATCTCATGTTGACTAGTGATTGAAAATGTGCTAAAGTCCTCTTGTATCAACTGGTTTAATGAGGGTGCACAAGATCCCTCATATTGACGGTGTATTAGAGCCCTCTGAGTCAACCAGTCTGAGGATGGACAAAGGTATATCTTGTGTATGAGGCTTCACAGACTTCTGTAGGAATATGGTGCAAGGCAGGAGGAGGGTTAAAGGACGAGATAATTACAATTCAGTGCATAAACGGTTTCCCAAGAAATTTTCACTGTATGAAGTAAATTCTATTTTAAAATCTTTCAACTTTATAGAATAGAACCACAGAATTATGGAAAGTTTACAACATGGAAGAAGGCCATTTGGCCCATAATGTTGGTTCCTGTCAAAAATATGCCAGTCAACCTGATCTCACTGCCTTTCATTAGGTCTGTAACCCTGTAGATCAATACTCTATGTGTGCAAGATTTGAGTCCTTCTTAAATGTGGTAAGAGTTTGTTCCTCATCCACCCTTTCAGACAAAGGGTTCAGACACCCACCCATCTCTAAGTGTAAAGAAGAATGACCTCATCTCCTCTCTAATCCTTCTATTAAGAACTTTACACCTGTGCTCTCTGGATTTTTACCCCTCATCTGAAAGAAATTTGTCCTTCCTGTTTATGCTATTTGGGCTCCATTATAATTATAATTTTGTACACCTTAATTAAGTCTCCCCTCAGCCTCCCCATTCCAAAGAAAACAAGTTTATCCCAATTTTTCCTCATAGATAACATTTTCCTCCTCCTCATAAATATTTTTGCATCATTTCCAGTAGAATCACATCTTTCCTGCAACGTAGTGACCAGAACTGAATGAACTGCTCAAACAGTGGCCTAATGTTGCATACATTTCTAGCATAACCTTGCTACTCTTATAACCTCTGCCTCAGTTGATAAAGGAAAGCATCCTAAATGTCTTTTTAACCACCTTATTAACCTGTTCTAGTACCTTTAAGAATCTGGAGTCATACACCCCAAGGTCTCCTTGTTCTTCCAAAGCACTCAATATCTTCTCATTTATTGCATATTCCCTTGTTTTGTTGCATTTCCTCAATGCATTACCTCTCACCCCTCTGAAATGAATTCCATTTGTCATTTTTCTTCCCAGCTAACTGGAATATCTATGTTGTCCTGCAGTTCAAATAGTGTAGCAGTTAGCGTAACGCTTTACAGAGCCAGTGACCAGGGTTCAATTCCGGCCACTGTCTGTAAGGAGTCTGTACATTCTCCCCGTGTCTGCGTGGGTTTCCTCCAGGTGCGCCGGTTTCCTCCCACATTCCAAAGACGTGTGGGTTAGGAAGCTGTGGCATGCTATGTTGGCTCCGGAAACGTGATGACACGTGCAGGCTGCCCCCCAGAACACTCTTTTGATGTACATGTGACTAATAAATATCTAATCTCACTGGCATTCATACAACCATTTTTCACATCATCTGCAAACTTCCTTGTCATTCTCCTACATTTTTAGATCTAAATCATTAAAATATATTATACAACAAACAAGGGAGCAACTACTGAGCCTGTGGAACTCTACAGGTAATTGCCTTCTAGTCACTAACTTATATTTTGCTTCCTCCACTGAGCCAGTTGGGGATCCACTTTGACATTCTCCTTTACATAGAAAACTACAGACTTAATTTGGGTAAACGGGATTAGTGTTGCTTGATACGAAGGACGGTGTGGACATGGTAGGCTGAAGAGCCTGTTTCTGTAATTTTTGGCCCTATGACTCCATCCCATGATCTTTTACTTTTTGATCAGTCATGCAGAACGTTGTCAAAAGCCTTGCCAAATTCCATGCAGACGACATCAAATGAATTGCCTTTGTCAAACTTCTGTGTGATCACCCCTGAAGAATTCATTCAATTAGTCAGACACAACATACCCTTAACAAATCCATGTTGATTATCCTTAATTAATCTGTACCTTTGTAAATGAAGGTTTATTCTACCCCTTAGAATGGATTGAGCACTGAGGTTAAACTAATTGTCCTGTAATTACTTGATTTATCCTTTCCTTCTTGAACAACAGCACAGGGTTAGCATTGTCTGGCACAACTCCTGTAGGCAGAGAGGATAGAAAAATTCTCAGAGCCTCTGTAATTTTCTCCCTTGCTTCTTTTAACAGCCTTTGTAATCATTCATTCATGTTGCAATTAAATTTTTACTATTGCCATTTATTATACAGTACAGAGTAATGAAGAACAAGTTATTAATGCCCAGAAGATGATTGGACTGACGGAGTGTTTAGTGTGCAGAATAATTGCAAAAGGTTTAATCGTCAAATTGTGCACTACAGTATTACATTGGATCAGTAACCATATATAGGGATTGATTGAGAAATTATCTGGTTCTTTGTAACTCTATGGTTAGTTTAGAGTTAAGTTTGGTCAAGTAGACACTTAGCTTCACCCATACTATTATTCATAAAACAACATAAAATACCAGAAGCAATAAATTTGAAAACAATCATTTGCTTTCTAGGTCTTTTAAACTTTGTTTGTGATATCAGATCTCTTGACTTTAACCATATCTGAAATTCCAGCTGAGTTGGTGTAGAAATGCACCACTTACATTTTGTAGAGGTCGAGCCCCAACGAAGCAGGATTGTTGGCATAGTAAACATAAATAAAGAGATGGATATTAACCACCACCTCCTCCTTTTTGATAATTGGGGTGGCTGTAAGATAAGATATCTTTATTAGTCACATGTACATCAAAACACACAGTGAAATGTATCTTTTACATAGAGTGTTCTGGGGCAGACTGCAAGTGTTGCCATGCTTCCGGTGCCAACATAGAACACTCACAATTTCCTAACCTGTATGTCTTTTGGAATTTGGGAGGAAACCGGACCACCCAGAGGAAACCCATGCAGACATGGGGGAATGTACAAAATGCCTCGCAGATAGTGGCGGGTATTGAACCCAGGTTGTTGGCATTGTAATAGCATTATGCTAACTGCTACACTACGATGCCTGGGAACTTGTGCTCCCCCCCCCCACCACCTTCCCCAATTCACCTATACTCAACTGCCATCATTGCTATCATCTTTATGGCAATGGGTTACATGGAGTACTTGTGGCTGGTGTTAGAGAGGAGGGACACTTGTTATAATATTTAACAGACACCCTTGGTGCATTTACACAACAACTTAAATCTGAGAGCTGTTGTGAATGATTCCAAAGTCTTGGGAAATGTAACTGGTGAATGGACATGGAATCAGCTGGGTAGAGAGAGCGAGTTGGTTCTATTAGTGGCTTTGGAGTAGTAGGGATACTCCCCCAACCCCTCTTGCCTTCCCTTCTCCTGTTTGCTGATATGATTGCCATCATCTCCACCACCAACCCTTTCTGCCCAACAACCAGGTCTTAATCTCTCCCAATTGCCAGAGACCTTCCCGAACCATACCTTCTTGTAGCTCCCTGTTATTGACTTTTCCACCCAGCATTTGTCCAGTCTGTCAATCTGGCTGGCTATAAGGCAGGAAAAAATAAGAAGGTAATAATCAGGTCCTATCATTAAATGAGGTGAAACCTCTGTGCCCCTAAAGTTTCTGTGTTACCTCTCAACCACTGGATAGCACAGTGGTGCAGATAGTAGAGCTGCTGCCTCACAGCTCCAGTAAACTGGAGTTCCAATGCTGTCTGTTTGGAGTGTGCATGTTCTACCTGTGACCAGGTGGGCTCCCTCCAGGTGCTCCTGCTTCCTCCCACATGCCAAAAACATCCAGGTTGGTAGGTTAATTGGCCAATGTACGTTGCCCTTAGTGTCCAGCTGAGTAGTAGAATCTGGCAGAGTTGATGGGAATGTGGGGAGAATAAAATGGGTTAGGGTAAAATTAGTGTAAGTGGGTGCTTGATGGTCAGTGCAAACTCAGTGGGCAAAGGACATATTTCCCTGCTGTATCTCCCTGTGACTCTATGACACCACATACACAACCCCCCAGTCCCTGCACACCTCCCATAAATATCACTGCTTTCGTTCGCCTCTGGTGGCTCACTCAGTTTTCTGACTATGCTCTGATATGGGTTGTTGGAGTGCAGCAGCTGAGTGCAAATTTCCTGAAATACTATAGGAGTTACACTGAAAAATGTCTGTAGCAACCCATTTGTTTTATCAAAGAAACAGTGGTAGGCTTTTTTCAATAAACTGGATTAATTTAAATGCTCTACTTTCTTTCAAGTGTTCATTTTTTCTTAATTTAAAAATACTTTAAAAGCATAATTAATTCTTAATTGTTTTTGAATGTTTGTAAATGTTAGAGATATTCAGAAGCCTACATATAAGCCTCCCACTTCAAGAAATATTTCTCCCACTCTCTGCCTTAAGTCTCATTATAGTTTATCTTCCTTCTTTGTTATCCTCCCCAAGTCTGGAGACTATCTGCTCATCTTGATGTGGTCCCAATGCTTTATAATTTTAAACATGTATCACATTATCTGTTCTAACTTACCCAGCATTTATCTGTATATTTACTACCTTATGCAGTCAACATGCTAGTGAATCTCCATTCTGCCTTCTCTCTTAATTAGCTCAATATTCTTGTAATAGGTTTTAACCCAAAACTGCACACAGTAATCCAAAATTTCTAGGTAGCAATGAGCTTACTGCTTTCTGCCTTTCGTCATAGAGTCATACAGCATGGAAACAGGCCCTTCAGCCCAACTGGTGGTCCATGCTGACCAAGATTCCTATTTGGCCATGTTTGGCCCATATCTCTCTTAACTTTTCCTATCCATGTACCTGTCGAAGTGCCTTAAAAATGTTGTTAATGTACCTGCCTCATCCACTTCCTCTGGCAGCTCATTCCATGTACTCTGAGAGAAAAAGGTGCCCCTCAGGTTCCTATTAAATCTCTCCCTCCCACCTTAAACCTATGCCCTCTAGTTCTTGATTCTCCAACCCTAGGAAAAAGACCGTGCGCATTCACCCTATCTATGCCCCTCATAATTTTATACATTTCTATAAGATCACCCCTCATTTTTCTAAGCCCTAATGAGAAAAGTTCCAACCTGCTCAACCTCTCTCCATAACTCAGTTCCCTCCAGTCCTGGCAACATCCTCATAAATTTCCTCTGCCCTCTTTCCAGCTTAATGGCATTTTTCCTGTAGCAGGGTGACCAAGACTGAACATGATGTTCCAAAGAAGAGAAACAAAGGACTGCAGATGCTGGAATCTAGATGAAAAATGCTATGATGCTGGAAGAACTCAGCAGGCCAGGCAGCATCCATGGAGAAAAGCAGGCAGTCAACTTTTTGGGTCAGGATCCTTCTTCAAGACTCAATATTCCAAATGTGGCCTCACCAACATCTAGTACAACTACAACATAACATCCCAACCTCTGTACTTAATGCCCTGACTGATGTTGGCCAATGTGCCAAAAGCCGCCTTCAACATCCTGTCTACTTGTGATGCCACTTTTAGGGAACCATGTACTTGTACTCCTACGTCATGCTGTTAGGGAAAATTCTTAACTGGAGCAGATCTTCTTGTGGAAATTTCCTTAATCAAGTCTCCTGAAAATAGCATCATGCCCCATACAAGCACACCTCACTGATATGCCTTGACATGCACCATGCTAAACCAGCTGCCGAATAATATGAAGGTCTCTGACTATCTCTAAAATCTACAAATAGTCAGAAATAATTAAGAGTTAATACAGCTATTAAAGTATTTTAAAATTAAGAAAAATTAAACCCTTGAATAAATGTGTAGAATTTAAGTTGACTGAATTCATTGAAAAAGTAAATTACCTGAGGCCTACTACTGTTTCTTTGTTGAAGTGAATGGGGTCACTGCAGGCAAGTTATTCGGTGTAACACCTGTAGTATTTCAAGAAATTTGTACTTAACTGCTGGACTCCAACATCCAATATCAGACTGTAGTCAGAAAATTGCTAGTAATCTCCCATCAAAAATTTTGGGATATCTATGTATGTATACACGTGCACAGGAGTTTTGATCTTCCTGAAAATTAAAAAGGGAAATACAATTAGTTTCACGTGGACATTATGGTTTTTCTCAGGAAAGTTTTGGCCAATATTTCAGCAATAAACTCAGCAAAGTGTTACATGGATTCATTATTGTAATACAGTTTTTTTTATTCTTTAGCCCTTGCCAAGAAAAACAATGTTTCATTTGCCTTTTTATGACCTTTTCCACTTGAGTTGCTATTTTAATATCTGGTGAAAATCAATTCCGAAATCCCACTGTTCTCCCACTTTTATATTTTTGTTAGTCAAAGCCTTTTAACTCACAGTTAATAGCATAATGTTCCATCTGCCACATTTCAACCATTCAGTTTTTTAATCATATCTCCCAGCAGTCTCTGCTCATCAGAAAGATATAATATGCTCTTCTATGTTAAAATTTGACCACAATTCACTCTATCCTTCAATGCAAGTCATTGATATTACAATTAACATAATACCATCAATACACTGCCCCATTCACTCTGGGAAACTGCTCTGAACTCAAACTGTCTTCATCTAATCTTTTTAAACTAATTTTCTATCAGCCAATTAAAACCATATATCGGTAATTTTCTCCAAAATTGTCTTGCCTGAGATCTTTTCAAAAACATTCTGAAAGTCTGTGTTCACCACACTGGCTGCAGTTTCCCCATCTTCTATTTTTGTTATCTCCTGAAACATTTCTTTATTATATTCTTAAAGTATAATTTTCCCTTCTGAAATCCCTGTCAAGCATTTATATAGTAAGTATTTTGCATTTATTCAAGTATATAGTCTTTTCTGCAGATTTCTCTCAATCTTACATAGGAATTAGATGGAATATTAGCAGAAAAGTTGGAGAAATCACTATTTGTGTCAATACTCCAAAATCACCATCTTCTGTTACCGATATGGTGGGTGGAAGATTAGAGAAGCTCTCATGTTCTGCCCACCCTTTGGAAAATATTCATCTTCACAAAAATTGAAAAATTCTCTCCACTAACTGGCAATACTCTTATCACAATTACAAATTACTTTCCCACTTTGAAATCACTTAAACTATTCTATTTCCAAATCTCCAACTTAGTTGATAATTGCTATGCATGAATGTTCCTCAGCTAACCAGTCTCATCCCACTGCCTAGATTGACGATTCTGACTGCAGGTTAGCTGCTTCCGAATGTAGTTCCGACTGCTGCTGACCACAGTAGTACCCGTTCTTTCTCCTGATTGTCCACTGCTATCCGAGCATGATCATGCACTTGATCAGTTCCTGATTTGCCACAAGGTGCCCACCTTGTGGTATATTGATTACTGGATGTCCACCCTGCAGTTAGTTTATTCTTTGTTATCTTGTCACATCGGCCTAAGTTGTTAGCTTGTATGAAACCTTTGATCTTTGATAAATCTATGGGCCTGTTTATCAACTTACACTGCCCTGTACAAAATCAGAACTGTTTCTTAATGTAACACAGAACCGCATAATTCAAGGTTTGATTTTACTCATTCTCCACAGCTACAGAAAAACACCAATTTCTTTATTTCTCCATTTAACCATTTGTATCCATGAAGATAATCCTATTTGGCTGAATTATTTTGCATCAGTGAGATTCAGATCAACTCATCCAAATGAATGACAGGTTACAGAATTGCTTTCTTGCTTCCCCACGCAGTGAATACTGAATTTAATTAAGCCAGCGCAGGCCGATAGCTTCTTCCCTTGAAGATAACAGGTAAAAGGAGATAGGACTAATACCTCTATCAGTATAATTGCTTTGAAAAGCCCCCTTTTGCATTCCATAGGAAAAGAAAATCTGAATTAATCCTGTCTGCTAATAGAACCTCCTTTCTCTGTAGATTGTTCACAGGCAACAAATCCAAGGAGGGTCGAGAAGGCAGTGGAAAAAGAACTTGGCTATATTGTCAGAGCTTACCAGTGCAGGTGTGTGATAAAGGGGCATTTCTACCCACCATGCTAACAGAGTAGCGACTACAAATTACCACAAGTCCTATGAAAATAACTTGTTTGCTAGCTTCTCTACTAAAAACAAAATAACAATGACGTTCTTGAACAGAGTAATCAATACCTCTCCAATAAGTGTGCTTAAAATAGCATTTCTTTTAATGGCTTCATAATAAATGTGATTGTATCCGTCCTGCAGCATAAAAAAAAATCACAAGTTATAATTCACATCAATAGAGGTCATATCACCTGGAGTAATATTGAGCATTATTCCTTTATCTCACAAGAGAAAATCTCAACTTGCTCAATGCAACTTTGATTTGTTACTCCACAGAAAAAGAGAGAATAAAACACATAAAATGATTAATAGAATACATCGACAAAACATGACTGGTATTGTAACGAATTTCCTGATGTAACTATAACGTCTGAAAAAAGTGCATGTGAATATATGCAGACAGGGATCATACCTGGGGGCATTTATATTACATCCTTTGGTAGGTTAATCATAGTGCAGAGTTATCTCAGGTTACAACCTAGATTTTAAGTCATCATGGCTCTCTGAATGAGATAAATTCTTGGTTTGCTGAGATCCATTTTTATTGCTAATATCAATGTTACTCATTCCATTGTTTGTGATAAGACCATAAGATATGGGAGCAGAATTAGGCCATTCAACCCATAGAATCTGCTCCACCATTCAATAATGGCTGATCTTTTTAACCCTATTCTCCCACTTTCTCCCTGTAACCCTTAACCCCCTTATTAATCAAGAACCTATCAATCTCTGCCTTAAATGCACACAATGACTAGATCTCCACAGCCCTCTGTGGCAACAAATTCCACAGATTCACCAGGCTTTGGCTGAAAACGTTCCTCCTCATTTCAGTTTTAAAGGGATGTCCCTTTATTCTGAGGGTGTGCCCTTGGATCCTAGACTCTCCTGCTCATGGAAATATCCTTTCCATATCCACTCTCTCCAGGCCTTTCAGCGTTCGGTAGGGTTTCAATGAGACCACCCCCCCCCCCCCCACGCACACCGGTAC
>JARFYF010000052.1:74770245-74789209 GCA_030265395.1 Rhina ancylostomus
TCAGAACCTATGTGCATAACTTCAACCTCCTGTTACAATCTACTAATTATGTCTCTGAAATTGGATTGCGTGTGTGCACCTGTGCTCCCTTGTGCAGTGGAGAGATTTGCACAGGAGGCTTCATTTTCACAGTGGCTTTATAATTATCAATATGGATCCTGAATTCAAAAATAGCTGATCTCTCATCCCTTGTAATTGGACCTTAAAATTGTATTTCATATTGATGACTTTTCTTTCATTCTCTGTGGAATTCTTCAGGTTTCAACATTTTTGTATTCAGTATATTCAGTCATTTGTAACTGCAGCTGAATAGTTTATTTAAATTTTCAGAAAATAGCATATTTTTTCCTGTCGCACAGCTGTGAGGTGTATTTCTTCAGGCAATAATACAGAAGTATCCTTACAGGCAGCTAGAACAAAAATCGTAAGCTGAATATTCCACATTTTAGGCATCTTGTCTGGAAATTAGATGACTTGTTTTTTTTTATGGCAGCATCATGACTGGAAGTAAATATTTTGTCCCAGAGTGAAGTGTGTTAATTTCTGGATGGTTTTACATCACTTTAGAAATACAACCGTTTACATCTGTGATTTTGATGGTACAGACATATGGGATGACAAAATTCCCTGAGCAAGGCCAGCCCCAAATTCCCTCATTCCCCACTGTCTGGGCTGCTGATTCCCAGGGCCACTGATTCCCAAGGCCCCTGACCTGACTGGATGGGTCCCTCATCCCTGATACCCATCCAACCGGATTGCCTTCGTCCAATTGCCTCCCTGTCCCTGCAACTGGTCCAATCTGGCATGATGGTTGCCAGCATTCTATCCTAGCAAGGAGCATATTATGGGTAGGGCTTGTTGTGGATGGTGAACAGGAAGGATGGTGGTTGGGGAAATCACAAGCCTCACTCCATAATGAAGGGTCCCAGCAGTCAATGGGCCAACCTGTCTCCTGAAACCATGGACATTAAATGAGATGATATTCAATGTGAAAGAGAAGGAGAAAAATATAATAAAGATCTGCCAGTTATGCATTCCTGAAACTACCATTTTTTGAAAGCATTGCAGTTTTCAAAGTGTGCTGATGCCTTCTATAGGCTCCACTCTAAGCCAGAGTTGGAATAAATGCATAAAAACTAAATATGTTTTTCAAAAAAACTATCTGTTCACACCCTCTACTCAAGTAGCAAATATTTCCCACCGCGGCAAGAGCCAGAAACATATCTTCTCTGTCCATTGCCAAAAGCCACTGTCCTTCATGTGTAGGCTTACCTGGGAATCCCATGGATTTGGGCTCATGTACACGTACCTGCCTTTACAAAGAGTAAAATCTGGGCAGTGATATTCATTCAAAGAATCCTACATCCTTTCTTTTTACTAATGTATTTTTGGGGATTTATGCATTGCTATCTAGTCTGGGATTCAGTTTTCATGCCCAGTTGCCTTTCAGAAGTGGTGGTGAGCCACCTTCTTGAACCACTGCAGTCCTTCTGGTGAAGGAACTCCCAGAGTTGTAGCTGGGAATTCCTGGTCCACCCATTCAGCCTCGGGTTTTAGGTGAAAGTTGCCTGTCTCCTCAGACCACATCCCTCAGGATACACTGGAATTTCTATACTATTACATATACCCTTGTCTTTCGTTGCCACCAGCATTTCTCTTGCAACTGAGGTATCAACTGCTGCACTTTGAAAAGAGCAATGCTCACTTTATCATGAATACTTATAAAACTGGAAAGAATTGAAGTTAGTGAGTTGGAAGTGTCAATTTAAAGGAAAGTGATTGATCAAAATTAAATACATGATTTAAATTTTATTTGAAGAGCACGGAGAAATGGAACCTTTGTAGAACTTTACCTGAGGAGGTTGCAGATGGTCGATGAAAGGATGAAGGTGTATGCATTTTTATAATTCTTACCACATGACCTAGGAATGTCCCAAATAAGAAGAAGCCAGAATTAATGTGAGTGGTCATTGAATTCCATTGACCTATACCAATCATGGTTTTGATTGAGGAAAGAATGTTGAGCAATTCAACAGGAAAATGCCCCACGACTTTAACTTGGCTCAAGGTGCTTTTAATGGCCATTTTACCCAATGGGAAGCATCATTAGGATGCAGTTGTAAAGCAACTCTCTGATGACATGGAACTTATTCAAAATTAAATTGTTTTCTCTTTGGATATGTGTGCATTCCAGGGGTGGAAATTGAACCCACGTAATGTGAGTGAAGAACTGCCATTTGTGCCCAACTGATAATTAGATAATAGAATGCAGTATGTAGAAGAAATTAGCTCCCAGGGCTTTTATTTTGTTTCCATTCTGTGTTTGCAAATGTTCTATTTTACTTTTGGGAAAAATAGTTGAACTTCAATTGATTTATTTCAATGTCTGAAGAATTTAAACATTAGAAGGTTCTAGAAAGTTTGCAACAAATCTACCTTTGCCATCACATTTCTCCCCAACAGGGTTCCATTTGATTGATGGAAGCCTTTTTCCACTAGATTAAAATTTAATCTCAGTTTTTGAGGGAAGGGAAATAAATCTCAGAAGATGTCCAGGAGGTCTGTTGTGTTTAAAATGCCAGCCAGACGATATTACATTTTCTTCAATACAGGTAGAAATTCTAGAATAATAAATCATAATTTAATGCTATTCTAATGCTTTTAAGTCACACAATAAAGCACACTTTATAATATAACCAACATCCTAATTCTCCCACTTATCCAAGTGGCATTGCAGATTCGGTGCCTGGTTATGAACTGGTTAGTTCTGCTTACAATCCTGCTTTCAGCTTCTTGCAAAGGTATTCCATAGATTAATGATAAATTCAATACTTAATGGGACTGAGATGTGACAAAAGGCAAAATTCTCCATTTGTTGCATTCATTTTGCAGAGACAAGTTGCAGTTAGCAAACTTACATTATGAAGAAGCTGATGTACAGTTTATTTATTTAACTAGAAGTCATTCCTGAGTCATAGAGTCATACAGTGCAGAAACAGGTTCACCATGTCTGCACCAATCATCAAGCACCCACTAACACTTGTTCCATTTTACCTCATGTGCCTCCATCAGCTCCTCCCTTCCTTTCAATTGTCCTGCTCTGCACCTACTCCAAAGGAAATTTATAGGAATCAATTAACCTCCCAAACAGCACATCTTTGGGATGTGGGAGAAAACTGGAGCATCAGAGCTCACCCACCCACAAGGCCAAAGGGAAAACGGGCAACATCCACACAGACAGCACCCATTGTCAGGACTGAACTGGGGACACTGGAGCGACGAGGTAGCAGTTCTAACCACCCAACAGATGACCCTGAGATTAAGAGTCTCATGCTCTACCAACTGAGTTAGCCAGGTTTACAAACCAAAGAAAGAGTGAAATCGAGCAGGATACTGCAAGGCCAGGAATTGAACCCAGCTCTCCTAGGCATGAATTCTGCCCCTGAACTACCAATGAGAAACAACAAAATAGATAAGTTAAACCTCGTTTTGCCCATTTCTAAAATGGGAGGAATATTTGCTGGGATCCAGAGTTCAATCTGCACCAGATTCTAATCCTACTAAGCCAATGCCAGTTTTGGGACCTCAGTGTCAAATAGAGCAAAAATGCGTAGATCGTGCTTCAGTTATTTTCCATTCATTCTCTTTGGGTCTGTGTCAGCCTGACTAACATTCTTTAAAATTTGAAAATCTTAAAATTAAAAATAAGAGAATGATGATGAAATATAAAGTATTCACTTTGATGTGAAGTCAGGATCTATAGCAGTACTGCTTGTGCCAGCTGATCTCCATCACTTCTCTTCTGCTCATCTCCCACCTTCCTACTGGATCAGCCAACTATACCTTGTTGTGTAGTGCAGGGTTAATGTGCCGGTCACTTCTTCAGATTCAAGCCGCAAAAATGGTACATTAAGGTTGCAACGTTTAACTACATGACACTGTGCCTTAAGATAGAGGCAACTCGCCATCCTTGGTAACAATTTTCTGAACAGTTAATGGATATAAATTACAGATCTGAATGTTTTTCACCTCTTGTCACAATTATGGAGATGAGATCAAAAGAATTAAATTGTGACAAGAATTTAGCCTTTGTATTTATGCGCACGTTGTCAAATCATTGCAGGTTTCAAGCCAGAAAACTTTATTTCTCTCATAATTAGTAAATAATTTGAACCACAAGTATTGGTCAGCAGTACAGCCTGTTCGCCTTGCTAATGAGGCTTGTTCTAAACTTGCAATTGATCATGTAGGGAAGTTTCTTCAAACAATTAGATTGAAGAACTTACTGAGACATGTAGAGTATAAAGTATAAAACAGAAATTAAATTAGATTTGAATCATGTACTATATTGAAATAAATATCATTGAAGAAAGCAACTTGGACAGGTACATGAAAAGGAAAGGTTTAGAGGCATATGGGCCAAACGCAGGAAAATGGGATTAGCTCAGATGGGAATCTTGGATGGCATGGACCAGTTGGGCCTGTTTCCGTGCTATATGACTATGACTTCACAAGAAAGGTAGAATTAACAGAAAGTTTTTTTTAAATAGATCTTCAACATTAATTTTTATCAGAGGAAATGAGACTCCATATTTATAAAATTTACTTATTGTGTTTTTTAAAAGATAATTTAATCTTTTTTCAACTATTTCTAAATCTCCCTGATCATCAGAAGTGACCCCTAGAGGCAAGAATAGCTTCTGACAATACAAGAGCAGTAATACTAGAGAAATAAAGGACTGCAGATGCTGGAATCTAGATGCAAAACATAATGTACTGGAGGAACTCAGCAGGCCAGGCAGCATCTGTGGAGAAAAGCAGGCAGTCAACGTTTCAGTTCAGAACCCTTCTTCAAGAGCAGTCATTGTTTTTGGATCTAAATCCTGTAACACTGCGGAATGCCTTCAACAGCAGCCCTGCAACTGATTCAAAAAGGCAGCTCACTACTGGAATCTCAAGGGCAATTAGGAGAGGGAAATATATGATGCCCATATCCCATCTATGCCTAATTTAGAAATAAAACAATTTAACAGGTTCCCACTTCATTCAAAATCCTTATGTTTTTTGTCTTTTTCAAATAGTCCTGAACTTTTTAATGACAATGAATGAAAATGAATCCAAAATCTTTCAGGTTTTACCATTTAAATTTATCCATTAAATTGTCTTTTGAGGCTTTTACTGGGTTCAGTCAAATTTTCACTGGAGAACTTCATTCTCTGCAAAAAGCCCAGGATTGGAATTGATGGTTTTCCCTGGAATTGTGACGTAAATTTGGATTGTGCCATCTGAGCATGTGCAGTGATTTCCCATGTTGCATCAGTAAAAATTAGTCAGTCCTACAGTTGTATTTTTCTCTCTTTCCACACTGGAGGTTATCTCCAAATCATTTTGAAAATAAGGCCATAAATATCAAAAGATATACTGAGGTAAACTTAGTGTCTTTTTCCCTTCCTGAAAGAGCACAAGTGACAAATGACTGCAGCAATTGAAGGTCTATTGTAAGTATTGCCTTGGAATCAACACATTTGGGGAAGTATATTCATCTGAAAGAGGCAGAGGGAGTGAAAGTTGGAGGAAAGAGTTTGTAGGTACAACCTTCTAATTCAGAGGAAATAGTGCCTCCTTTGCACTAAAATAAGGGAATGAATGTAATAAATATATAAATGACACTCAAGCAATCAAAGGTCTGTGGCTCTGCCATAACTTTTGCAAAATTAAATGATCTGGGAGAAAAAGATAAGAGGCAGGCTAAATTTTGTGCATTCAGGACTTGAATTGCTCAGTGATGAGATGCTGAAAAGGAATGGTTTTACAACTGAAATGATCAAAGTTGGGGAATATGAAAGTGCCTTGTGGAAAAGCTGTCAAGTGAACAAACTCCCAAGACTGCAGAAAATGTTTTAATGGTGTGAACAAAGAATACTCTGATCAAAATGAAACATGGATTACATACCAGATGCGGAGAATCATCAAGGCTAGAAATTCTATTGAAATGGAGTAGAGCAGAACACCACTGCTCTTTGGTGCCTATTGTTGAAACTTGCAAAACTGGTAGATGGACTCCTGTAGTCCACTGGGCCTTGGAGAATGCCATAATTTCAACAAATTTCTAAAATAATACAAATCCAGTTATATGGAACTAGCATTGTAATTATCAGTGTGCATGTGCATGTTAAAACCTTGTCAGATATTAGCAATTTCCAGATGATGTTTTTTCAGTATTATAAAATCATTATGTTAGAAATTGCCACACTAAGTTTGAATTGAGAGTGCAGATGCAGAAATCTAAAATGGGAAATCTCAACACAAAAATGTAACCAAAGTAAGCCCCTAGGATACAGAATGTTATGAAGAGCTAGAAGCTTTTGGACAGTTTCCAAATTATTGACACAAAATCTAGACCTGCTAATTGCTGCTGTGGAACTTCAGGCCACAATATTTTCAGGACAGGATTATGACTTGGAAACTCTTCAGAAATAGCAACATTTTGACTTGAGATCATATTCCTTTGAAGTCGATTCTGATTGCTTCTCCTCTTGGCATCCAGGTAGTGTATGTTCCTTTCTTTAATTCCAGGTGAATTTAGTTGAATTAAGCAATGCAAATAGTTCCTCTGGTAAACTCAAAGTAGACAACTGAGTGGAATTACTATTGATAGTTCTTTGTAGTTTCTTTGCTCCTTAGTTCAAGGTAAAGGGAGCATTTTGTCATTTCTCATTACCATTGCTACATATCTCTTGCATCCAGAAGCTGGTTGTTATTCTGATAAAACTTAAGTACTGGTATCCCATTCATCTCTATAACTTTGTCATTTTCCAAGTAATTACAGATATATAATGTATGCATCCAATTAAGGCAAATTGCAAATGATGAGAAAATACCATGTGATGTATTTCCTGTTACTTGAAGTCTGATAATAGTGAGTTTGAGGTTGCACCTGTGTCAATGGTGTTCGGTGATGCTGTAGATTTTGAAGGGGAGGAGGGATTTAAATTCTAACCTTGCAAAACAGAATTGAATTAATGGCAGGGCTATCATTTGAGTTCCCAGTTTCACAATTTAAAAATTTGAAAATATTCTGATCCTCCTTGGATGCCCTTGTGTTCTGTGGCAACTGTGTTATGGCCAAGGGAAGGCCAGTCAAGCCATCAAACCGAGTTCAAAGACGTTTATCCCAGGGACTGGGCTGAGGTCCTGCCTTGTTTCCTGGCCTTACAGCTGAACATCAGATTTATGCCTTTCCTGATCCTGCAGATGTTAAAATAACAATTTCATCTTTTTCTTTCATTCTTTGAATTTTTTTCTTTATTTGTTTGGGGAGGTTACGGGTGATACCTGTATCCATCCCTAAATCCCTAATTTCACCAGAACTGAGGAGGCAACTGAGAGACTAGGAGTCAGTGACATTGGTCAGGGGTGGGGTTGATCTTGAGTGACATATAGGCCAGACCCAGTAATGATGGCATTTTCCTCCCCTGTAGTACACTAACAACCTATACGGGTTTTAATGACAATCCAGAAGTTTCATAGTTAGTCCTTTCTTTTAAAAACAATTCCAGTCTTACTTAATCAGATAAATTCTCTCACTGTCATGGTGGGATTACAGCTTTGTCTCTCAGTGGGACAGAATGCAAGCCAGCAACTTAACCATTGTGCTGCTGCATAACATGAGTAAAACCTAACCTTCACCGCAATGCTAGCAATGACACTGAAATTCACCAATGGAGCAGAGAGTAATTTGGCACACTTAAAAAGTGATACTTCTCAATTTTTTCTATGACACATAAGGAACTCATTTGGCCCATCATATCTCTATTGGTTCTGAAGGCAATACCATTGGTCCCATTCTCCCACTTATTTCCCTGTAACTTGTTCTCCCTCACATGCCTATTAACTCTCCTCTGATTTTCTTGCTACCCATCTGTTACGTGGGGCAATTTACAGTGACCTATTAATCAAGCAGCACATTTTTACAGTTGTGAGAATAAACTGGAGCAACTGAGGGAAACCCACAAGGTCACAGACAGAATGTACAACTCCACACAGACAGCACCAGAGGTCAGGTTAAAACCCAGGTTGTGGAGCTGTGTGGCAGCAAGTGTAATTGCTGCACCACCATGCTGCCCAACAAACAGAAGAATTTCCAACTGAAATGACAGGTCATATCCTGCAATACCTTGATATCACTGCTTAAGTATTCTAGTCTGCTAACAATGCTGGTAGTATTAAACACATCTATTGGATTGTTTCACATGATGGAACATAAAACAGTCAAGAATTAATAACATTGCCTTACGACCATTGCATGTTGTATTCTTGGCTCATTGGTGTGGCTGGAATGCTGGAGTGCCAGTCTGGGCATTTATAATGGCCAGGAATTGATAATAAAAATAATGGTTAGACTGTCAGCACTCACCATTATAATGGAGGAAAGTGGTCAATAACTTGCATGATCAATCGCAAAAGCTCAGAAGTTGGGATGAGTGAGTCTCTGCTCCTCCACAGGGTGCTCTATTCTCCAACATACTCAGCAGAACCAGTGAAATGACGCAAACCTCCACTATTTGTGAATTATTGAACCCTCCAGATAGTGCACCTGCTTAAATGAACTGTAAATTTATTACAGAGCACCTGCCTATAATTACTGCTTAACAACTTCCCTGGTCCTGACTGTGACATCTCATACCCTCAGATGATTATTTGAAAATTCCATCTGTTTTACATTTTTTGTTTGTGGTGTTTCTGCTCTAATTTCATGCTGTGTCATAATATTTACCTTGCTCTTTATAACATATTTAAGATAATCTAATTAGAAATTAGAATGGCCGAGAAATTATTCCACACCTCAAAAGATGAGTTAAGTGACACAGTTAAGGGATCCGGAGCAGGTCTTGTGCATCAGCTTCCCAAAGTAACATACTATTTCGCACAAGGCCCAGGAGACGTGTCCTATAAGTTGACACAATAGGGCAAAGGCATACAAAGTCCTTTCCTCCATTAGATCACTTCTGGAAATCATGTAGTTCATAGACTGTAGTTTATGGAAGCTGTGGGGATTTATGGGAGGGAGAAGGTGAAGGGGATTTGTGTGGCCTACAGGTGTGGGGAAGGTCAGACCCTCGGTCAGTAAACAAGACTTTGAGGGTCTTATTGCAGCAGTGGTGGAGGTGAGGAAGGGTGATCATGATGTTCATGATTGGAATGCAAATGGACCAAGATCCAGTGGATCTGAAGAACTAATATACAGTGATGGGATGGGTGGAAGCAGGTGCACGTAAAAAGTATCCTACCTGCAAGACAGATATTGACTGTACCAAGTAAGATGGAACACTTTAAGAGGCACAGAAGCGCCCCTCACTTTTCTTGTGAAGACCTTTCCTTAAGTGGCCCATGCACAAGTGAATTTTGCACTACTGACATCAAAACGTGCATTGCTCCCCATTCACCTTCACTGCACAATCCTACTCATAAAAGTGCATCATCGTACAGTGGTCCTGAGACAAACTGACCAACTTGCATGTCCCTCACAGTAAGTATAATCAGCTTTCTGATTGAGCTCCTTAACCGTGAGCGCAAAAATATTTCTGCAATGTGACTGGCTGCCCAATCTGCTTAATGGCATCACCAGAGACCCCAAAAACTGATATTTGACAGCAGATGATGTTGAGAAGGGGAAATGTTAAGCGCAAGGATTCATTACATCTTTGTCAGCACTTCCCTTGAAGTCAGCAGTAAACCGCCGTCATTTTGTCACTGTCTGCAAAACTGGGCCATTATATTTTACATAGAATCAATATCATAGATACAAGTCATTCAATTAGCACCCATATAATAACAGGCACTGAAAGTTGACCCCATCCATCATTTCATCTGAGGTCTTCAAGTGCCTTGATAGATTTGAACTTGCTGATAATACTGTTTGTATATTTTTACACTTATTTTATGCTGTTTTAATTTTCAGTAAAACAGCATAAAATAAGTGTAAAAATATGTGGCTATTTTTCACTAAGAAGCTGTTGTGACATAGAGATTACAGGCAGTTTCTTAAAGCTTCACTGTGCCATATGCATCTCGTTAACCTGTGATATTTCATTAAGTGTCAACTCTCTACATTCCTAAGGCAATTGTCATCATCCATCACACTGAAAACTGAGACTGTAGACTGACACAGAACTTTATAAATCCACAAGCCATAAAGTGGGAAGCCAGGGTGCAACAGACACAATTTGGTGTTTATCTGGGTGTGTCATACAACCTGAACACTTAATCTAATGGACCTCACTGTAGAGTTAACAAATTAACCATCCTTCAAGGGACAAATGCAACTGGTCCATAAAATAAAGTCCCAAATCCCTTCCTCTTTAAGTACCAACTTCCCCTGGCCAATAATTTACAACAAGGTCTTGTTAACTCTTGGCTGCCAGTTGAAAATATGCAGATAAAAACTAACCACAAAAATGCTTTTGGTTTCTCATTGGGACCATTACAGGTACTGCCATTCCAGCAGCTAATGTCCACTCTGTATGTACTGCATGTGCAGAATTAGATTCTTAAAACATGTCTTTCCACAAATTGATTTTGCATGCTTTAAGGCACAAAACTGAGGCCCAATGGTTGCCAAAATAGGGCCTTGAGTTTTCCCTTAATGTTTCCCTGGAAATGCAAGTGCTTTCAGCCCTCCAAGGCAGTTTGCTTGTATATGGAGCTCCAAATGAAACAAGTTGCCATGTGGCTGGGAGGGAACTAGGAATTAGCTCAAAGGTGCAGAAATTAGATTTAAATGGAAAAGATGGAAATGAGAAATATTCAAAAAAATCTTATAACTAAATTCAGAAAAATATCAATAGTGACAAAAGAGGTATTAAATTTTGCATCCATCCATTTGTAACAAATAATTTTGGTGAATTTCAGGTAGAGATTGGCACTTGGGAAAATGATGTGATTGTATTAGCAAATGTCACAGTTTACCATGGAATTAATATTTGCAAACAAAGCCAGGGATGGAGGCTTAATTATCTTGGCCACCAAGTTTTCAGGAGTAATAAAAATAAAAGGAAAACAAGAACATTGTAATATTCGTTAATAATGAGGTTCAGCACTAAGTAGAAAGGACTCCAACACAGCTTCACTAAGAAAGGAAGATTGCATTTATGTAGAGACGTTCTTTAATTCCAAAGCACTTCGTAGCAACTGAAGTACTTTTAAAGTGTACTCACTATTGTAATAAAGGAAATGCTGCAGGCAGTTAAAAAACAACCAGCTCCTACAAATTATATTGTGGGAATGACCAGGTAAACATTTTTGGGATGTTAACCTGGGAGAAATATTAATCAAGAAATCACTGGTGATATCACTGGTGATATTGCCCCTGCCCTTCAAAAATAGTACCACAGATTTTATTTCCCCATCCTCCTGAAAGGGTGAACAGTGTCTTTGTTTTGCTGCTTTTATTACTCTTTTAAAGACTTCACTGCTAATAAGATGCATTTTGAAATCTAGTCACTTTAATGCAGGGTAACAGCAGGTAATTTGCACACAGCAAGGTTCCACAAACAACAATGAGATAAGTAACTGATCAAGCTGAGTTGATTGGAGGCCAAATGTTAGTTGGGACAAACTCTGTGGATTTCCCTGCCTGCAACCTTTGCTATTGGGACTCTTTAATTACCATTCCTTACATTAATCATTTTTGTGGCTTTGCTGACTAATTTTATGACAGTGTTTGATTGCAAATATTAATTCCACTGTAAACTGTGACAACAAAATTAACATCCCATGTGGTTCAGAGTTCAAAGGTTTGAAGGCATTTCTGGACCTGTTTACATCAAATCCCTTAGATGTAGAGGGAAATAGGGTGGGAAAGTCTGCAAAATAATTAAAGAACATTACTGATTTTGAAGAATGGAAAATTGAGCAGGATACTTATGGGTTCTGATTATGTCAAGTGGACATGCAGTCATTTTCCATAAATTTCCTCAGCCTTAGTCAATATGTCTTGCTTCAAGAATGGAAAAAGCTGCCACACTGAAGGTCCTGAGAAGAGTTTGAGGATTATCCTCATTGTTCAGAAACATGGGGATGCAAATACAGCAGTAACAGGCTTTTTATCAGCACTTTACTTTGCCTTTCTCTTGACAATCCGGGTGGACCCAGCCACAATTGTTTCTGCCCTCACCAGTTTTTTTGTGAAAGCCCATGGTGTAAATTATGATAGTAAAACCTCATATGTTGCCCCAATAAAACATAAAATGCTGGAAACAGCAGGTCAGGCAGCATCTGTGGAAAGAGAAACAGAGGTCTTTTGAAACTTTAACTTTATTTCTCTTTTCATCGGTGCTGTTCAACCTACTAAGTGATTTAGGCATGTTTTGTTTTATTTCAGATTTTCAGCATCTGCAGATTTTTTTCATTGTCATATATTGCCCAACCTTAGTCACAGTGAAGAGGTAATAATAGGTTGGAAATTCCAGGATATTTCCGGATTTGGGAATAATGACACATGTCCAATTTTGTGTTGTTTGATACCCTGGTCCTTTCAAAATGCAACCCTTCCTTCAATTGATATGTTTTCTTTTGCTTACAGACAGCGTTGAGGATGAGTTGGAAATGGCTACCGTCTGCCATCGTCCCGAGGGGCTGGAGCAGCTTGAGGCACAAACTAAATTCACAAAAAAAGAACTTCAGATCCTCTATAGGGGTTTTAAAAATGTAAGTAAATATGGTAACTGGAACTTAAATTCAGAATAATGCTTGAAGCTAATTCCCTTGAGATTTCAGTTAGAAAGTTTGCTTGTGTGATTTTGGATGAGATAGATAATGGATTTTTTTCTTGATCCTTAGATTACGAATAAGACACTAGGTACTCCATGTCAAAGTCTTTCTATTGACTATGAGTTCATTTCATTGGCAATAATTTCTCTTTCTGTGGTGGATGTATTTTAATCATATCCAAATATTAAATAGTTTCCGAGAATGGATAAACAGAAGGCCACAACTTTGCATAGCAGAAACCATGTTTCGTTATGGTACCACATTGTGAAGCTTGATTCACTTTTGGATAAGCATTTGATTTGGGCACTTCAGTATGATGCACAGGGTCTTAATCTAATCCTCAATTTAGCTCATTATCATTTTCTCCCACTCTGAAGCAGTGTTAAAAAGGGAATGGTAGATTAGTGCTCTCAATATATATGTTGTTTCTCAATGACAAGATGAATCTGTCTTCAAGATACAGTGAATCTCTTAATCCTTGGAAAGCTGTTTCTCTGCTGACCATTGAGCACTTGCAATTCAAACCTTTTGAATTAAGTTTTGTACTCAAATTTCTGATTCAACAAAGATTAATCTGAACTCAAGTAGTAATATTATTTACCTAAACTCTGTGAATTCTAGGGTGGCATGGTGGAACAGTAGTAGAACTGCTGCCTCACAGCTCCAGTGATCCAGGTTCAATTCTGAACTCCAATGCTGTCCGTATAGAGTTTGCACATTCTTCCTGTAATTATGTAAGTTTCCTTTGGGGATGGTGGCTTCCTTCCACATCCCAAAGGCATACCAGTGGGTAGGATAATATCCACTGTAAATTACCCATAGTGCATAGGTGACTGGTAGAATCCAGGGGGAATTGATGGAAATAAGGAAAGAATGAAATGGGATTAGTTTAGGGATAGTGCAAATGAGTGGTTGGTTATCAGTGTGGACTCAGTGGGCCAAAGGGCCCTGTTTACATGTTGATTGAATATATGGCTCTATTGTATGGCAACATACTCGTCCACCGAGAAAAATTATCAAAATGGATAAAAAACTGGCCCAGAATGTAGTCCTGAGGGCATATAAAGAAGATTGAGAAGAAAATGCCCACTAGAATTAAAATGTGAGAATATTGACTGCAGTACTACCAGCCCTTTATGTTTCATTGATGTCTGTGAAGCTGAATTTGCTGAGGTAAGCACTGCCAGCAGCCAATAATTTCACAAGTGTTTTGCATTAACAACCAAAGACCAAGAAGACAGACTGAGAAGATTGCTTACTTGTAGATATACTTAGGAAAATAAAACATTCACTGAATTGAAGTATGCAATAATGGTAGATTTAGAAAATACATAAAGAAGTATGTGTGCTGGAAGCCCTAGATTTATTTGCCAGATTTGTTCCTCCAAAATATTTAGAGTTTTGACATTCTACTTGGTGCATTTTCTGGCACTTTGAGCTTTCTGTAATTATATCTTCCAACTAAGGAAATTTCTCCTGAAAAGATTACTGATACTTAGAGATAACATAAATTATAAGCATTAATAAAATTATACAGTATCTTAGTTATTTCTTTGTGAACCTAATCCCAGATGCATCATAATAATTTGTGAATTGAAAACTCTGTCAAAAGACACCTATAATAAACATAGCTGGAAGAACATTCAATATCCACAAAACAGAGTGCTGCTATTATTTGTGCTTGTTCTATACTCCATTGGTGCTATACCAATATTATTTTTTGAAGAAATATTGGGATATATCATGCTGAGCTGTGTGCATTTAATTAGACTTGTTTTCTGCACCTCTGTAACATGTTTACACTTTAACTTGCTGGAAGTTCAGGATGATAATCACATAATGTGTGTAACACAGCAGCTGGGATCATATGTTAATCCATAAGATTTATAGACTGAGATGGGAACATAGGGAATGAGGGTAAAATCAAATACACTTGGATAAATAAAAGAGAATAGAAAGATTGGATAAAGGTAGGGTGAAAACTAGAATAAAGGGAAAAGGAAGAATTTAAACAAATATCTTTTCCTTTAATTTCTATAATTGCTTATATTCAGGAATGTGATTGAGCTCTTTAAACTGTTTGCAATCATGGGCTGCTTCAACAATTAATATACTGAAACAATTAATGCTGCTCTGTATTGCTAACTTGAACATCTGTGGAGAATTTAACAGTCAAGTCATGTGTAGATATAACAAACTTTTAAATATAATGGGAAGGCTGTGTTCTATATGAAGCAAATGGTGGAGTGGCATAAGATAGACATTTGAACAAGGTAGTCCAAGGTATGAGTGGTGGGGTGGTGGGGATAGTAAGTACAAAAGTAGTGTTGAATCCAGAATTGGATCAGCCAATATGTAGGCTTGAGGTGACATCTGGTCTATCCCTACTATGTTCTCATGTTCCACCAACAAATTCTGGAGATTCACAACTCATGACGTATTTTTAATTCCCTGAATTTTCCAGCCAATTTACTCATTAATCATGACTTTCATCATTAACATACTATTATTTTTTTCCGCCAAGGTTCAGCTGTTTCCATTTTTTATGTTGAGTGACTTTGTATCAAAACAAACCTTAAAACAAAGCTCTGATGAAGGTCCACACCCGACCATTAGCCTTGCCCTTTCCTTTTAGAAGTGTCAGTCAGCCTACTGTGCAGTCAGACACTTTCTGATTTAAACATCAAAATACGAGACCAGAAACGATTGTTGGTATCAAGGAAAAGAATACATAAAAGGTTTATTTGACATTCCATATCCATTACTTTAATGGAAGCATTAACCTACACAAAGTAAGCTGCTTAATCTCTCCATTAAAAGCCGACAGGGGAATGTTATACGATCACATTGTGCATTTATGTGCTATTATTGCCAACAGTAATTTCCAATGTGTATTGTTCTTTTGTACACAACAAAAATAGTTTGTTTCCCTGCATGTATCAATCACTGAACTAACTAAAATGAAGTAAGATGTGATGTATAAGAACAGGCTCAATTGTCTACCCTCAGATCAGCCTTTGTACTTCCAATCTGCCGTTCATGGTTCATTAATCCAATATAGCTGATTATTTTTGATGGCTCCTTCAGATGTAAGGAGCCTCTGAACTGGTCAAAATGGAATCTTCAGCACAAGCACCAGTTTAGACCCTGTCTGGTGCAAAATACCCTCTTGGTAAAGGTGTTCAAGTTTATGCTGGCTGTGGCCTTCAGGACGAGCATCAAAGCTAGTTAGTGCTTAACAGAGGGTTTAAGGAGGGTAATGGAATTTAATGGAGAGATTAATGGAGGGTACATGTAATTAATCTGCCATGGGTGCTGTGGAGACTCAGTTGCTGAGCAAATTCAAGAACAAGATTTGTAGATTTTTGGAATTTAAAGGAAACTAAGAATATAGGATTAGTGCTGAAAACTGGTGATGAAGTAAAAGCTCAGCCATGATCTTGCTGAATGAGGGAGAAAGCATGAGGAGCACTGGTCTGCTACTTCTGTTTCTCATATTCTTGTGTTCAAATGTATTTTAGTGAAAATCTTTTGACCTGAAGGTAAGTCCTAACTACGACTAACTGGAGAAACTTGGATGCTATTTAAGGACATCAACCTTCTCAATTGCCACCCGGTTAAAGTTTGAAAGGAACTTTTGAAACATGTAGGCAGATGTTTTGAAACTCTTTGATAGAGTAGTGGTAAAGTCTTGACAATGTATAATTGTTTGAGGACATTTTGCTTAAACAGAGCGGCCTAGAAATGTGTGTGTGCCATTTTTCCACTGTTATATCTGCATTAGTAATCTCCTGAATGCTATTCTTAAATGGGTTAAATAAAAACATAAAAACCACCTGCAAAGTAGGCTCCCTCTTGTAGCTTGACTGTTTTAGGATGCAAGAATGATGGGTGGAGTGGTGGCAGAATCCTCCTGGAGGTGCAGGGGAACCTGATGTAGTTCCAAAAGGGAAATGCAGGAGGAAACTTCTATGTGCAAACAACACTTATGGCAAGAGGTTGTCAGGGAGCTGTCTGCAGTGGCAGTGCCTTCTGTGAATACTGTACTTCAGGGTGATTTACAATGCAAACAAATGCCCCTTCCACATGTGAACATGAAAGCCACAGTCACCAAAAATTGAAGAGTTCTAGAGACAGACAACACAGAAACAGGTCCCTTGGCCCATTGAGGCTGCACTAACCATCAGGCACCCATTTATACTAATTCCATTTTTTGCTCCTTATATTGCTAGCAACTCTCCTAAATTCTACCACTCACCTACACACTCGGGACAATTTACAGCAGCCAATTAATGTACCAACCTGCACATCTTTGAGGTGTGGGAGGAAACCAGAGCACCTGAAGTAAACAGACGCAGTCACAGGGAGAACGTGTCGGCTCGATGCAGACAGCACTGGATTTCAGGATTGAACCTGGGTCATTGGAGCTGTAAGGCAACAGCTCTACTAGCTGAACCACTGTGCAGCCTGAGACAATGGAGGTTCCCCACTTTGTCAACTAAACTTTTATTTTGAGTCTGCAATGCAGCTGTGAGCAGCAAATTGTCTCATGCTGAGAGAAGCTGTGGGGGTTCTGAAGCAAGGTCGTTGGGAGTGAGGGTGACCCTGACTTTGATTAAGCATGACTTTGTTTTGCAGTTTTCAGTAACAAACTGGTCTCAAAGTTTAGATCAGCATCACCGTCTTAGAAACCTTGCCTATAGATCCTTGCACCTGCCTCTGTTGATGTATGCCAATAGCTTACTTTGTTGCTCCTGCTTCATTGCAGAATCGAAGAGAAACCAATCCAGCAAAGTAGGAAATTTTGATGATGCAGTTTTTGCATTCACTGCAGGAAAGAGCATTTGAGCAGAGACACTCTTCTAAATGTGCAGGAGTTCACTGAGAATTCTCTTGCCTTCATCGACACTTCCTTGGCAACTTACTGGCATAAGTGCACTTTATGCAAGGACAACTCTTCAGAAGTCTGTGCAGGCTATTTTATCTCCTTGGGGGATTCTGCCACCACCCCCAATCCCATTCTTTCCATCATTGTTGTGTGCACTCATTCTTTGCCCACACTTCCTAGAGTGCTGATTGCATTGTAGTGAGACTCTTTAAGGGATACTTCCTGCAGTCAGAGCTGTGTAAAGTGATGGAGAAGGTTTATGGTGTGATTTCTTTTGTCAAATGTTTTTCCCCAGCTTTTAACTAATTTCTGATCTGGTGAATATGAGGCCTCTTATCTGCTTACAGGATTTCCTCCAGCATTTCTGCCCACTTAATTTTGTGGGGAATCTTTTGAAATCACCTGGGATGTGTAGTGATTGGGATCCCAGTTCACAAGATCACAAGACAAGGGAGCAGAAGTAGGCCATTTGGCCCATCGAGTCTGCTCCATGAGCTAAACTAGAACTATTCCTATCTAGCCCCAATTTCTGACCTTATCCCCATATCCCTTGATACCTTGACTAATTAGATACCTATCAAACTCCTCCTTAAGTGCCCCCAATGATCAGACCTCCACAGCTGTATGTAGCAAAGAATTCCATAAATTCACTACCCTCTAACTAAAGAAATTTCTCCTCATTTCTGTTTTAGACCAGTACTCTCTAATTCTAAGACTGTGCCCTCTAGTCCTGGACTCACCCACCAAGGGAAATAGCTTAGCCACATCTACTCTGTCCCGTCCTTTCAACATTCAAAATGTTTCTATGAGGTCCCCTCTCATTCTTCTGTACTCCAGTGAGTACAGTCCAAGTGCCAACAAACACTCATCGTATGTAAGCCCTTTCATTTCAGGAATCATCCTCGTAAATCTCTTCTGAACCCTCTCCAACATTAATACATCCTTCCTAAGAGTAAGGAGCCCAAAACCACACACAGTATTCCAAATGAGGCCTAACCAGTGCCCCACAGAGCATCATCAACACTTCCTTACTTTTATACATTATACCTCTCGAAATGAATGCCAACATAGCATTCGCTTTTTTTAACCGCCGATCCGACCTGGTGGTTAACCTTTAGGGTATCATGCACAAGGACCCCCAGGTACTTTTGCACTTCTGCATTTTGAATTTTCTCCCTATCTAGATAATAATCTGCCCATTTATTTCTTTTTCCAAAGTGTACAACCACACATTTCTCAACATTGAATCTCATCTGCCATTTCTTTGCCCATGCTCCTAAACTATCTAAGTCTCTCTGCAACCTT
>JARFYF010000052.1:74802943-74813400 GCA_030265395.1 Rhina ancylostomus
ATGTAGACAAAAATATTCTAGATGCATGCTGTGTTAGCAATCCATTAAAATGGGCTTTGCTCTTCCTGAAATAGAAAGAAGGTTATAAATCAACTGAGAAACTCAAATCTCAATCACCTGTAAGTGGCTTTTATTGATGATTTATTAAAAAGCTGCAGATGCTGGAAATCTGAAATAAAAAAAGAAAATGCTGAAAATATTCTGCAAGTCAGCAACACTCAGCTGTTTGATCTGCTGAATGTTTCCAGCATCTGTTGAAAGGGAAACAAAGTTAACATAACAGGTCTAAGATCCTTTGCCAGTGGCTTTTCTTGACTTGATTGGGTTTACTGTAGCTTTTCTTGACTTGATTGGGTTTACTGTAGCCAGTTTGACAGAGTCAGCTCCTTGTACTTCTAACTCAATGTAAAAATCTGAAGCAGTCACAAAATCCAGAGCAAGTCAATTTATTTGACTAAACAGAATTTAGGCTGGGAAAGAACTGTCCAGCATGACAAGAGCTGTTTTATGGATGATTCTCCAGCTCCGTGAAACCAAACTACTGGATCAAATTGGATTAAGAAATTTCAGAAATTCTATTGAAACGATTATATTTTTAAGTGAATTTCATAATTATTTATCATTATGAAAAGTTGACCATACTTCATGTGGCCATTTTCAATAGATATTGAATGAAGATGGATCTTGCGAACATTTACATACTGAGGCTTCTGCAAGCTCATTATCCAGATGCAATAAACTGATGAAATAACTCTGCCTTTGTCTAACACAAGCTTGTGGTTCACCAAGTGAACTTGGTAATAAGATCTTACCTGCTTACAAATGGATTTGCAGTCAGTGAAGCAAATTGTATCATTGCCTGCTGTTTGCCAATCTTCAAACTGCCATCCCACCCCAATCTCAAGTTGTTAAAATAGTTTTGACCAGTTTTGGGCCTGAAGAATAGTCATTTGACGAAGAGAGGTGATGACAGCCAGGTCGTTCAGGAAAAGGGAGAGGAAAGACTTCAAAGTAAAGAACAAAAAAATTTGTGCCATATTGAAAGCAATACATCCTTGTGACCAGAGTAAAATGAAAGTGAACTCACATTTTATTTGTACGATGAGTTAGTGGGTAACTCCAACACATGCTTTTGCATCGAGATCTAAACACTATGAAGGCATTAAGACTGACCCTCGTTCTTTTCTCAACTATCCAAGTGCAACTGCAGAGTCAGACCAATATACCCGGGGCAAGAAAAAGAAAATAGACAGATTCCTTCTGCTGAGAACTATGAATGTAAACTTTCTAAAATATTGCATTTGTATGAATAGGAAGAACTTGATTAAATTCTGGCCCCTGAAGAATCTAACAGGATTTGAGAGACCTTTGTCCATATCAAACCCAGCTAAATTCTGTATCATGAAAATGGAGGTTCTGTAGCAGTTCTATTCAATGATGGAGACAACATAGCCTTAGTATTTTAATTTTCTGAATAAAACTAGTGATAATTGGTAAGAAGCTTTGTGAATTTTAACAGCACTTAAAGTTCCTAATATAGGTTCTTCCCTATATTGCTGTTTAGTGAGTAAACAGGATAGAACTTCTGGCCAAACGTCCTTTATTTGTGGCAATCAATGCAACACCAATGCCTGATAAAACTACGTATAAAAAGCCATAGAGGTGCACCCAACATTCTACGTACTTACATACCTTTCTTCTGTTAGCCTCCCCTTCCCACCTTTCAGTGTGTACTTTCTTCCCTGCTGACTAACTTTGAAATAATTATCAAGTTTTGTTTTAAGGTGCAATCTTTCTCTTTTCCCCATTCTTACTCTGCCCCATTCTTCAACACACTGAGTGAATTTTAAACACTATTATACATTTTATGGAGGTGATACATGAAATGGTGCCTACATTGCCATCCTGTGTAGGGTGGGATTAGCATTCCTCCTGGAGCATTGTACTCCTGTCAATCCTAAATTGGAGAGGGACCTCCAGGAACTGAGGTTTGATCTCCTGGGTACTGCTGCCAATAATATGAAAGAAAATGGCTTTGCTTTAAAATTTTGTGCACTTCTATTTTGTTTTATTTCTCATAGTCAGAGAGGAGCTGAACTGCTGTCAAGAAATTCATAGTAATAATTAATTCAACACACCCATCAGAACACTTAAAATTAAGCTAAATCAGAACATTTTCAATATATAAACTTTCTCTTAGCACTGGGAGTGTACAGTTGATAGTTTGTGGCATATGTGTGTGTTTCCCCGACAGAGTACTCAACAATGTTGATTATTCTGCTTATTATTTAAAAGATCTGCAGAGGGTTGTACTGGGGGTGTGGAACGATCCAGAATGGAATCTTTCTTGATAAAGCAAGAGTTAGCTCTGATGAAGAGAAGCAGTGTGCAAAATTTCCTACTCAGGCAGCAGAGTTACAAGAAACTTGTTGAGCTTGTGATACCTAACTTCTTTTGAATCTTGGATGGGGTTGTCAAAAGTGGGGGCTGTAGTGTGATGGAATTAGGTGAAATTGGCCATTTGGCAATCATTTTTAGAAGAATGAGGGTAATCATACTGAGACATGCAAGATTTGAGAGAACTGGACAAGGCAGATGCTGGAAAACTCTTTTCTTAGTCTGGAGAATTCAAATCTTGGGACATAATCTCAGGAAAAGGGATCAGCCGTTTCAGACAGAGGTAAAGAGAAATGTCTTCAATTTTGTATGTACACATTTAGAATTCTTTACCCCAGATGGTTCTAGATGCTCAGTTATTGATTAAGCTCAAAGCTGAACCAGACAGATGTCTAGGCACTAAAAAAAATCAAAGAGTATGAGGATTGGGTGAGAGAGTGGATGAGATAAATTATCATCCGTGAACTTGTCAAATGTCATAGCAGTCTTGCATGTCCAAATGCTTCTATTTCTCATGTTTCTATGGTTTTAATTTCATATTTGTTGAAAATTATGGACAAGTGTCATATGATTGGTGATAAGCCACATGTTCATTCATCATGTGTTCTTTTATCACATGACCAAGCTGTCGGGGAGTATGTTCAAACTGTATTGGCCATTCAAAACATTAAATTTTTGTGTTGGGTAAGTTCCCTGCTCAGCCCTGTACAATCTGAAACACGTCCCTAAATAATTATCTGAAGGAGTTTCATTCCCTTTCATAATCTACAGAATTCCCAAACAAATGCATCCCTTGAGGGAATTCTTCCTCACAATTTTTAACACCTAATTACTTACAGGTTAGTTAAAATTCTTAAGATGTCCCAAAAATGGGAAAACATTTTTGTTGAAACAGAAACACATGTAAATCACACAGATGTGGCGATCTTTAATTGAGGAGCAATTCATTATTTTGTTAGCTGCATAGACACTATGTCTCAACAAAAAAAATTCTGTCTCTCTCTAAAAGCTCTTGATAAAATCTAATAGGGTGGTAATGAAAATGTCAGTGACCAAAAATGTGATGAATTGGAAGGGCTATTTACTTTGCAAGATGAAATTGAATATATGCATTTTACTAGACAGTCAGGGCTTGTTTGAATTTCTCTTTTCTTTTATGGATCTAATATTGTGTCAGTTCCCTCTGACATCAAATCTGATAAAAATAACGTTCATTATAACTGAAAGTTTTACAACATATAATACACTTTCAACTATATTGTTAAGTAATACAATGTTATTCATTCCAGATGCATCCACATATGCACACTTTCTGTTTAATGCCTTTGACACAGACCACAATGGTTCAGTAAGTTTTGAGGTGAGTGTTATGTTTTTGTATAATTTACTGAAACTGAGAATTGGCACATTTTTGGTCAACTTGAAGATTTAAAACTGTGCAAAAGGGACCTGCCATAATTTTTTGTTTCTATTCAAAATATATTCCCTCAAATAATGGCTGCTTGTCAGTTTTCCATGTAATTGTTCCAAAAGCTATCCAACCAACAATATCAGGCTGTAACTGCAGCTCTGTTCACAGAAACCAGAGTATTCACAGCAGATGAGAACCAGCCAGAGTAATGCGGGGAGGAAATAAATCAATGGTCTGACACATCAACTCCCCAACATGCTGTACGGCCGAGTCAACACAAAGCACCTTATTATACCAGAGATTTAAATGCATATATTTTAGAAATGTCAACCTTCACTTTGGTCAATGGATACCAAGTGCTTTACTACCTGTGCTAATGAGAACTAAGACTTCTGGAACGTTAAGTGATTCAAGTGAGAGGAACAAAGAGAATGATGGTTGTGGCTGGGATTAGTGCAGTCGGATGGAATGCAGCTGTTCTCTGTTGACCAGGTGCTGTTAGACCCAGAGTTAATTTACCTCCTGGAAAAGAACTTGAAGGAGGATGAGGGATCCACTTGAGAGATGGGAACCAAAAACATTGATAGAGTTAAGAATGAAATTTTGTTAGGGAGGTTAGAAAGTTCAATTAAGAAAACAGAATCCTTTAGGTATTTCTTGGAATGCTTCTGGAACTGCCAGAGCTGTGAGCACATTGGTATTGTAGAGATTACAAGGTTAAAAGTACTGCTAAAAGGGTGGTTCAGGCTTGAGGTTCAGGGTTCAATTCATGGGGTGTTGGTCTGACTGTCAGGGAAAGAGGGAGGTGCTTCATTGAAACAGTCTGCATATAAAGTAGGTTATGGTCAGTGTCTGGATTAATTGATTTAATACAGGAGCCGTAGACAGAGCTTTAAACTAAAGTGAGGGGTAATGAGGTGAGGTAAATTTATAAGCTTAAAGGGAAAACTCAAGATGTATGGGAGCAGAGTTTTAGCAGAATGTACTAGAAAATTATAGAAGGTAATGAGTGATTAATCATATCAGAGAAAAAATAAAATTATAGGAGCTATATCTGAATGCATGAAGCAAGGTAAATTAATTGCTCATATTAGAGATAAATGGATTTGAAAGGTCATCAACATGAACTGTTATTCTCTCAGAATATTATAACAGTTTAGTTAAATTACATCTGGTGAACTAGAACATCCAAACACAATCATGGAAATGTCATCTGGGTACAATTGCATAATATAGATAATGAATATCCTTGGATTATTATTCAATTGTCACACTATGGGACTGTCCCCCCCCAATACCCATTATCTATATTTGGCCAAATTCCATTCAGATGAGATAAAACTAACCAAGACTCACAGAGAAGGATAACTTTTTTAAAAAGTTTTTTACAACTATGAAACACTACAGTCAAATATAAATGTCAAATCTTTACAAATAACATAAAATTAAAATATCACAAGAGACTACAAAAGATATGATATGGTAGGAAATATTACAACTATAATAAACTGTTCACTGCAACAGCCTTTGTATTTCAACAATCTTACAATTTACAGTAATTTTAACTCTTAACTGTAACTGCAGCCCCGACCTCCACATAATAACATTTCATTCCAATTCCAGACACACTTATCCTGATGATCAAGCAAAGTATTAGATTCCTAACTGTACTGGCTGGTCTGACCTGTCTGCAGTTTCCTTACAAGCTGCCACAATTTGCCCCCCAAACCTGCCTTTCAAAGGAATGACACCTATGACAATTCATTGATATAATCCTCTCCCTTTGTAATTGCCCTTTTGTGCTTACTTTATTCCTTATCGCTCAATCAGATTAACCCAACTTGTTCTGTGTCAGCAATATCCATCAAAAGCTTTTGTTGATGAGGAAGAGTTCCAAGTTTATTAGCACTTGGAGAAATTTTGAGAAATAGGGTCACTGAAATAATCTTGTACTGGAAGGCACAGCTTCTCTCGTAAATTTTTTTGTTTTAAAGTTGCTTTGTAAAGTGTCATTGTTTCATGCCAGTTTAAATGTAAAACTAAGTGGAAGAGAATAAAAGTACCCAATAAAATAACCAATAAAAGTTGATGAGTGGCTTTTCTAAAGTGATTAAATAGGGTTTGGTCAGCTCCATGACAGAACAACTTATTAACTGTATGTGAAAGGATCATGTTTCATAGTGGCGGCAGTTTTCTTGTATTATGCAGTACCGCGTCACATCACTGAGAAATGTCTCAATGTCCCGGAGGTGCAAAGACTGTCACAGTCATGTAAGTCTGATGTGATCAATGTGCAGACTGACCAGTACCAGGCTAGACCCCACAATCAGACAAGATAATCTAATAAACCACTCTCAAAGAATGCACAAAATGGTCCAGTGCCTGGGGGAGGTAACCTAATAACACTGAGGGAATTAAGGATCAGCAGCAGTAGCCAACAATGCCGGTAAAGGGAGGGTTCTAGCAAGCAAAATGTTCCCAGGGATGGAACACACAGCAGGACAACAATGTTCCAAAATGTTGGGTGGTCAGGAGGTTCTGAGGTGAGTAAAGTGGAATTCCCTTTTCAATGTTCTCTGTACTCCAGGAATACTCAGCGACAATGACACCCTGTGGTGATATTTAGGTGCTACATTCAGCTTGAGTTCAACTTTTTGACAGACTTGTATCACCTCTGGTGGTGCAATGTGCTCTTGCAGAGCCACCTAGTAATGCAGGATCTTGAATTCCTAAACTGAGCAGTTCTTTAACTCCTGATTCTTTCTTTATCATTTCAGGATTTTGTCCTAGGCCTTTCTGTTTTACTTCGTGGAACGATACAAGATAAACTAAAATGGGCTTTCAATTTATATGACATAAATAAGGATGGATATGTAACAAAGGAGGTAAGATGCTCCCTACACTTCTGTTACAGTGTTGAAAAAGGCTCTTTTGGCACACTGGCTGATACATGCTGTGAACTGGATTCCAATCCCTTGTGTTTATTAATGAGTGGAGATACCCCAGGATGTTTTGACTCAGTGTCTTGAATATTTCTCTTCTTTTGACTAAAATTCAATAAGACAGTTGGATTCCATTCACCACAGAAAAATATCCTACCATGTACCATTAATTCTTGTATCTACAACAATGTGTATGATAAATAAATTGGTGACCTTGTAATAATGTGATGTTGGCAACATCTTTAGAGCCAGAAATATAAACACAACATCTCAAACAGATTACAATCATCTAATCTAAATTACAAAGATTTGTTTCGTGATGATTCACAAAACCTGTTACTTTGGGAGTTAATTTGACCATTTTATGGTATTTCTATAACGAAGTAAAAGCCCCAATGTCTCCTTGCCCCTCCATTAATGTGGCAACGTATCTTTACTGTGGATATCTGTAATCACCGTTAATTAAATTGAACTCCACTCAAACAATAACTGTGGGAGAGATCTTGTTTCTCTACTAAAACCAGATAAACACAAGAGGTAAATCTTAATTAATGCAAACCAGTAAGCCAAGAATATATTTGCTTATGTTTGGTGTTTGGATCAGGATTTCTGTAATCTGCAAACTAAATATATAGTTCAAAAACAGTGATGTCATTCTCATGTGACTGCAACACTTGTAGTAGATAATGTGGCTTCATGTTGGGGTGCTACCACATCCAGCTACCTGTTCTCCATACTTTTATTGGCAACGCACATGTCAGAGTGCAGGCAGGATCAAATGATTCCATACAATAGTGGTTGTCCCAAATCCAGTTATAAAAGATGATCAAGCACAAGTAGAAAGAAGCCTACGTAGGTTCTACCAAAATGCACTGGTTAATCATCTCTTGGCATCCTCTTGCTCTCAGTCCACTTTAGGGACTTGCTGTTGCTGTCCTAGGAGCTATAATCTGATACAGCTGTATCTCAGTTTGGCATTCACTGTGTTAGTAAGTGCAAGATTGACTTGGAAACTAATATCTTCCCTTGCTGACATTTACCTGTGGTGGGAACGGAAATGGTGGCCCATGACCATCTCTTTTCACCCAATGCGAGATACAAAGGCAATTGCAGTCCACTGTCTTTGAGTTATGAAGATTACAATTCCAAAGCAGAATCCAAGGTCTGGGGTGAGACAGGAACAAAGTATTGGTACAGATGAAACAGAAACTGTCCCTCTCATACTTAAAATCACAAAATAGTTCAATTTTCAGAAAAGAAAGCATATCTTCTCATTTTGTAAGCATAAAGCCAAGGTTGTGTTTCTAAGCAAGTTCTGCATGGAAGCTTTTCACAGCTAGAAACCACTAAGGAAATAAGTAGAACACCATAGCCAATAGGAATAATGAAAAAGGCCTGTACTATATACAGTATATAAACCACCAGTGGCAATATGGGGAACAGAATGATTTTAGGCAAAGTACTGAAGAGTTTTAAGCAAACATCAATGGGCAAAAATTCACTCGGAAAATTGAAGTTAGACTGGAGCACACTGTTCCTCCTGATTCCTCAAAATCTTGTTTGGACATGCTATTAAGAAATTGTGGAAACATTCACAAATGATTACTTGGAGAATACAGGCAACAAGGCCAATATTCATGAAAAACCAAGTGAGAATCCAATATACTATAAGCCTTGACCAGTTCCATTTATGTTGAAGAACTAGGTGGAGGAAGGGCTGATAAACTGGAACCACTTTAGTGAAGTCTAGTCCAATGATTGGCCTACGTGACCATGATTAAAAGCTTAAGAAGCAAAATGTGCATTCAAACAAAATGATATTGTTTATTGTTGTTTTAATTTTCATAGAGTCATAGAGCAATACAGCATGGATACAGGCCCTTCAGCCCAACCAGTCCATGTCAACAACAGTGCCCACTCAGCCAGTCCCAATTTCCTGCGTTGGGCCCATATCCCTGTAAGCCCCGGCCCTCCATGTACCTATCCACGTGCTTCTTAAATGATAACTATTGCACCTGCCTCAACCACTTCCTCTGGCAGCTCGTTCCATATACTCACCACCCTCTGGATGAAAGAGTTCCCCTCAGGTCCCTTTTAAATCTTTTGTCTCTCACCCCAAACCTACGCCCCCCTGGTTTTGGACTCCCCTACTCTGGGGAGAAGACTGTTAACATCCACCTTATCTATGCCCCTCATAATTTAAAACACTTCTGTAAGGTTGCCCTCATTCTCCTATGTTCCAAGGAATAGAGACATAGACCAGCCAACCTCTCCCTATAACTTGCAACCAGTTAAAGAAAAGCTGGAAGGAATTGTGAAGGTGAGGAAACCTGAAAACACTGTACACTCAGCTTGTTTCTTTGCCTGATGCAGTACTAAGCTAGATATCTACCAGAGCTTGCCACAGAATTGACACTGCTCACTGCTAAATCAGATAGTGCAAAAAGATGAGAAATGGAATTAGGACATACAAACAGCAAAAGGCACATGACTTGTGCAAGAAGAGCCTAGGAAGAGAGTCTTTGCTATTATGTTTTACAGTGTCTGCAGTATACAATGTGTACTTTGAAACTTGCTTGTGATGCTTCAAGTTGAGGAGCAGCAGCGATAATTAACGATGTTCAAGAAAAAGCAATGGTGTTTGCTTCATGGGCATTGCCAAATAGTGAGACAAGTGAGAAGTGAAAAACAGGCATAATTTGGAATGAAAAGTTTTCAGTAATTCATATTGGGTCATGTAGCATAAGCCTTTTGACAATTCATTCTCCATAATCAGAAATACCAACAATGATTGTGTCGAGAAAGATGGATTAATGCTGTCACACAAAAGAGACTGGAAACACAGGCTGTATGGTGAGACAGTTGAAGAACAGTGGAAGACTTTCAAAGAGATTTTTCATGGTGCTCAACAGAAGAATATTCCGGTTAAAAGCCAGGACAGTAAGGGTGGGGCAGCCAGCCTTAGATAACTAAGGAAATAAAAGAAGGCATCAAGCCAAAAGCTCATGCATACAAGGTTGCCAAGAGTAGTGGGAAACTGGAAGATTGGCAAAATTATAAAATGCAATAAAGAACCATTAAGCGAGCAATAAGAGAAGCTAGATTATGAAAGTAAACTAGCACAAAATATAAAAACAGATAGTAAAAGTTTCTATAACTATATAAAGTGGAAAAGGATGGCTAAAATGAACATGGGTCCCTTGGAAGATGAGAAGGGGGAATTAATATTGGGTAATGTGGAAATGGCCGAAGCCTTGAACATTTATTTTATGTCAGTGTTGACAGTGGAGGAATTGTCTAATGTGCCAAAGAGAAATTTTATGGATGCAATAGGAGGTGAGGACCTCCATACAATCGCTGTCACTAAAGAGGTAGTGATGAGCAAACTAGTGGGAATAAAGGTAGACACGTCCCCTGGTCCTGATGGGATGTATCCCAGGGTACTGCAAGAAATGGCAGAAGTTATAATAGAAGCGTTTGTGATAATTCCTGACAGGTTCCAGTAAATTGGAAGACATCAAATATGCCACTGTTTAAAACAGGATAGAGGCAAAAGGCAGATAACTATAGGCCAATGAGCTTAACATCCATAGTCGGGAAAATGCTTGAAGCTGTCTTTAAGGAAGAAACAGCAAGACATCTGGATAGAAGTGGTTCCATCAGGCAGACACAGCATGGATTCAGGAAGGGCAGGTCCTGTTTGACAA
>JARFYF010000052.1:74916093-74934527 GCA_030265395.1 Rhina ancylostomus
TTTACTCCAAGACTCTTTATAGCCTATGAAGGTTTATTGAAAAATAGTCACTGTTGTAATAAATTGCAGTTGCCAAGTCACTTAAAATACTCACAAGCTATAATGATCAGACTTCTCTTACATTAGGAAACACAAGAGACTGCAGATGCTGGAATCAGGAGCCACAAACAATCTGCTGGAGGAACTCAGCGGGTCGAGCAGAGTCTGTGGAAGGGAAAGGGATTACCGGTATTTTGTGTTAAAACCTTGCATCAGGACACTCTGGTGCAAGGTTTCGACTGAAACATCAACAGTTCCTTTTGCCCCACAGATGCTGCTTAACCTGCTAAGTTCCTCCAGCAGATTATTTGTTGCTTGCTTTATATTATGTTGTTTAAGACTGCAGCTTTGAATTACCATATCAATGATTTATTATACCCTACTGTTCTTCCATAATGATACACATAACATTATGGAAAACCAGCAGGGTGCAGTGGCTCCCTTTCTCTCCTATCACCCTCTTTTGCTTCCAGCTGGATGTCTCTGCCCTTATCCTTGCTTCTCCAGCCCAAAGGCAGGTCCAGGAGAACACACAAATTAGATTAAATCCTAATGCTGCGAAAAATCACTCTTGTAAAACTTCTGCCCTCAGCTGCAGCAACCAACTAATCCAATGTAAACACTAGAAACCCAGTAGCAGTTAAGAAGGACCAGCCAAATACTAATCATGAATGCAGTCAAGGATCATCTTAAAAAATTCTGATCCAGCTTGCTTTGTACCTGTTGACGCCAAGAAATACCACATAGACATAAGAACAGCAAGTCTTGCAAGTGAACTGTTCAATTTGGACTAAAGTATCTTAAATTTAAGGGAAGAACTCTAACTTTAATAATTTTAAAGAGAACCACTTTTACATAGACATCATAGACAATTCAAGGTTGCCTGATCCAATTTGCTGGTTGCATGCTCTCCAGAAAAGATCAGGTAATGGAAACTGTGTCCTGAAATTCATCTTCCAGACTCTGATCTGACACCCAAAAGATGGGCAAATTAGCTTGAATTCCTCCTAAGATTTTCCCTTTGAGCTGTTAAACTGGGAATCTAATCTGCAGCAGCAAGGAATCTTCCTTTTCACCCAAGAAGCAGGGTGCTACCCACCTTGATCAGTTTACCACACCATTCAAAAAATGAGAGGGTAAATCAGATTGAAGTTAATACCCGATTAATCTACACATAATCAGTGATAGCACTGAGAACATGTATATCTAACCAGGTCTAAAAAGAAATCAAAGGAAACAAAGTTGTATTTACACTGGCGCTCTGCATCTTTAATTTGCGAAGAGCCCAGCCCAACAGCTTAAATTTATGAACTCTAAATTTGAGGTTTAGTAACAACAAATTGCTGTGGGGCAGATGGCTGACAAATAGTCAAGGAGACGCTCTGAATTTTACAGTCAGTCTGGAAGCTAAGGAACTCCAAATAATACACTGATATGTAACAACCTGTCCATTTGCCCAGAGAAGTAACATGTGCTTTAACTTATCTTTGTCAAACTTCAGGCAATGAGAAATTTGGGATGGGATCAGGAAGTAGATAGGTGGGGTTGTTTGGAAAATAAATCACTTCTATAACAAAAGTGAAGTTTGTCAAGGAGATCATTATTTCACTGGTAAACGTACAAATTCAGCAGAATTTCACAAAATATACACTGGATCGTTACATCTGACACCGTTAGGCTGAGGTTATTTCCCAGGCTTTGTAAACCAAAGCAATGTCATTGGTCAAAAGTACAGGAGACACAACTGATCAAAAGGTTAACAAGACAATTCACCCCGAGAGGACATGCTAGAATGTTAGTTACTCTATCCCCCCCAAAATAAAATTTAAAAAACTGCAATCATTTTTTTTAACATTTTTAACATACAAAAATATGAGAACGAAATATAAATTAATATATATTAAAGATTCAAAAATGGAGTGAAAGAGAAGTTCTAGCAAAGTTAGGTACAAGTTTTTCTTGATACAATAAATACTTCTTAATGATATTTTGAATACTGCATAAACTCATTTCAAAAGAAAACCACAAAACTTTATCCAACTAAGTAATCCATACATCAATTCTCTATCTGTTGTATAGTCCCCCATTTATAGTTATATTACAAAGAATTAATACTGGAAACAAGGCTTGCTAAAACACGTTGTAAGCTCGATTATGCTAACGTACACATTATACCGGGGAAAAGAAAAATTGCTGTTCACGTAATCAAGATATAAAATGACAGCGGAAGCTCCAGGTCTTCTTCATCGATGCACATTCTTGGTTTCGTTTCCTTACAGCACAGTTAAATCCATGTCCCTGTTTCAAAGATGGACTGACATCTTCTTCAGTGGCACAATCCTCCTTTAGATTTCTTTTCCTTTTTCCGCCAGATGTCAAATTATAGAGAGGTTCCTCACGCTGAGTCAGGAAAAGTCGAAATCCAGTCCAAAACGGTTTGGCTTCTGACAGATACTTTTATGTGTTTTGCAACAACTTTCAGTCAAAAGGACTTGAAATGTTTTTGTAAATGAAGAAAATAGTCATTTTCTGATAATAAAAATAAGTCTGTTCTGTATTTTACAATATAATTCAAATATCTCCAGCACGAAAGCAACATACGTCCCACACAGTCACCAGGCGCACATTGTTTTGAAAAGGGGCGAGCGTTTGAAGCTTTTACAAGGAACAGCGTGAGCAGCCGCATTTCACAATTTTCTCCACCTCCTCCACAAATGAAGAGCCGTCAGTGCATTCAAAACTGTATTTCCGCCGCTTGCTTCTCAGAGGTCCACAGCACTGTCCGTTGTCACATCCACCTCTGCACTCTAACCGCGAGACTTTTTTGGTTGTCTGGCAAGCGGCGTAGCCTTGCTGTTTCTGGTAGTAATCTCGGATGCGTTCCCCTCGACAGGAGATTTCTGGAAATGAGGACGGAAAATCCATCATTTTTGATTTACATATACTAATTACAACGTTTTAGTAATATGTTTACTTTCTTCAGCAATAAGTATCTTAAATCTTCAGGCCTCATTAGCTTGTAGCTAAATGATTTCAATGTTGCAAGTTCTGAAGAAAAACAGAAGGTAAGACATTTGTGTCTTCTAAAATGGAAATGGAAATCTCTCTTGACTAGTCTGTCATTATTATTGATCCAGCGTCATCATGTAGGAAAACTAACCACAACATCTGGTGTAGGCACAAGTGCCATTAAACAAGGGAAACCAGAAACTGCTGTCAATGTGAGTTGCAGAGGAACAGTGAAAAAAAGTTGGGGCTCAGCTTGTAGAGCTGTTGCTTCACGGCACCTGCAACCCAAATTCAATCCTGACCTCCAGTGTGCGGAATTTGCACGCTCTCTCTGTTTCCTCCTACATCCTAAGCATGTGCGGATTGGTAGGTTAATTGATCACTGTATAATTGCCCCTTATGTGTAGATGAGTGGTAGAATCTTGGGCAGGGAGCAGGTTTGGAGTTATTGGGAATGTGGGGGAAAATAAAATGCATTAAGTTTGAATCAATGTGAAAATGGGTGCTTGATAGTCTGGGCAGACCCTGTGCCCCAAAGGGTCTGTTTCCATGTTGTTTTTCTCTGCAGCTCTATGATTCTATGACTCTCTGTTCCTCCACAAAGAGTGCTGTTTCCCCAATAGCCTTCAGTGTAAATCTTTAGAAATGACTAAACTTTAGGTATTTACAAACTTTTATCACAGTTTTAAAAAACCTGAAATTTTACAATTTGTTAGATGAAATGTGAGTTTTTAATTTGCATTCTAAGTCATTTGTAGCTTCTTTTCTCTCTCCATAGATGACCTGTGGGGTGTTTTCTAGAATGTTCCAATGAATGAAGCTGTGATTACTGCTTAACAAACTCAATAGCTCCAAAACCCAAGTTTTATGTCTATGGTTTGTCCTTCCATCATAAGTAACAATTCCATGCCTTCAATTAAATATTTTTTTATTGTTGTAACCCAAAACATTTGTTTTTTCAAATTCTACCATCATCTCATATGTATGTTCCAGTCTATATTATGTGCTCTGCTTAGAATGTTACTTGAAAATCCTGTTTCTTAATATTTTTACTGCTGTTGAGGATTCTTCAATGTGATCAGTGCCTTAGCCTGCTTGATGACATCACTGTTGCTGGATGCCAGAGTATTCATGGAACTGGCATTGTAAAAGGGGAAGTCCACACCGCGGGGATTGCCAGATTTCTGTGGACAGTTTTGTTTGAGGTCAGCAGTGATTTGCTGTAGTTTCACCACTGAAAACAAAATCTGGGTCAGTATTTCAGAACTGACAGCAATGGTGGGAACTCTTTGGAAATTGATATGTATTTCTATTGTCACCGTGTATAAAGAATTATACAGTACCACTGGACTAACAGCCCAGAGATTGTGAGTTCAAATCCTACAATGGGAAACTCAAACTGAATAAAATAGAATTGATGATTCAGTATGCTTTGATTGCCTGAAAGCATGGTTCAGGTAATGGCCTTCATTACCATCTCACATGCAAATCCCATATTGTTAATTCCAAATGTCCAATAAAATACATTATCAGTACATGCAGGGATAGGCAATAAAGATGACTTTGCCAAAATTGTCTACTGCCCCATATAAACTAAAAAATTCACTTGACCTTTTATCAAATTTATCATAAGTTCAGCTTTCTAAGTACAAGATTTCTAACTAACCAGAGAATTTAAGGAGCATATGGAATTTCTAACATTACTGTGGAATATGGAATGTAGCCCCATATTTTCATTTGTTTTGTCTTGTATAAGACTGGAAAACATTGATTATACAAACTCCTTGACTATTAAAGAAGACATCTTGAAACCTAATGGCCACAAATTCATGATTTTAAGATATCAGGATATGTCACGAGGACATTAAAATACCATCTGTTGTTATTTTAAAAATACTAAAAAAAAACAAAATTATTTATAGAGACAAGATATCAAGTGAAAATGAGTTTATACCCAGTTTGTTCCACGAGTGAGGAAAATCTTCAAATGTTGCTACATTTAAAGGAGTCAAACTGCATTACATGTCTCTTGGATAATGCACTTTCAACACTAGGTTATTATATTTTGTTGGCCATAAATGTGGCAAATGCTATTCTAAGAAGAAAGTGAAAACACGTTTCTTTGAAGTACTAATGTTATAGCTTCTAATGTACAATTACAAATGAAGGCACAAGTTTCCTTAGTACTGCAGTTTTTCCTTTGACTGGTATGGATTAAAAATGATTGATTTTGGTAACATTATACATATTGTGTTGTATATATTTTGTGTTTCCAGTCATCTGGTATGGAAACATGAACTAACAAGACATGGGAATAATTGTCACTACAATTGCTGCATGCTTTACACTTACACCAATAGAGTAAGAAAATCACATTGTACAAGCAAAGAGGGCGGGGAAAGGTGTGAGTCAGAACTAAGGGAAATAGATTTTATTGAATTCAAACAAGTTTTTAGAAAGGGTAACTAGGAAAAAGAGAAAGAGAGAAGAAACAATCACCCCTTTTCCCATTCGTCTCACCTGCAAGAGGTGCTGTGATTGGTCAGTTGAAGTTGAGAGGTCAGAGGTAGAGTTTGTACTAGGGTTAAGTGCAGAATCATTGGATTTGGCTGCTCAGTCCAAGAAGATATAGAAATGTTAAAGTGAGATAAACAGCAGTGAGGTTAAAGCTGAAAAAATGAACCCTACTTAAATGAAGGGCTTTCAAATTCATTTAATGAAAGCTCATTAACATAAAAAGTGAATCAAATTGAGGCATACAGCAATACAAAGAGTCATCCTTAGCACCCAGCATAATTCAGCTACATGACATACCAAATGATCTGTCAATATACTGAAAACAGGGAACAAAACATGTTGTCCAAATTCTCTTTCCTACAGAGCAGAGAGCAACTGATTCTAAAAAAAACCATCAGATTTGTGAGGTGTAGTATGCAATGACTGAATGATTAACATTTATGCCACAGGTTAGCCAATATTACTTACAAAATAGCACTCTAGCTGCTTTATATTTTATAACACACATTGCAGGCTTTTCATCTGGTTGAAGGGATGGAATTGGGCACAGAGTTAAAATTGTTCTCCCCAGCTGCTTTCAGAATCTCGGAGACATTTAAATACAATGAAAGCAAATGGTACGGCTGTCTAAAACTAACTGCAAATTGAAGTCACAATATCTCAGCAAATGTGGGTGTATTTAAACTCTAGAATCAGAAAGTTATTTCGACTGTACTGCCCATACCTTTATCACAGTTCTCTCCAGTGTAACCACTATTACATTCACAGTAAGGCCGGCTCAGAGCCAAAAGCCTGCATTTTCCATGTTTACACCTGATGTTCTGGCAAGGATTAAACAGCTCCTCTTCCTCATCACACAGCACATTTCTGAAACCCAGCTGGCATTTGCAGCTGTATGAGAAGGCATTGATTGGCACACAAATACCATGCACGCACCTGAGAACAGATCAAAATATCATTAAGTAATCAACAAATGTAATCAAGTGTAGTTTTCCTACAGTTTTATTTTCCCCTTCTTGATATTAGCCATAATGCATCATACTGCTAGTCAAAAGACTGGGCAAGTAATAAGTGCAGACAAAAATGTTGTCCATCCAGTTGTTGGTTTAGAGATGACACAACTAAGTAACAGTTGTAGACTTGATCTGAAGACCTTCATGATGCAGGCCAACACTCTTCATATTACTGTTCCCTTATGTACTGCAGCTTGACATGATTTAATAATAGTCCCAGCATGTCATGCCACAGGAGCACAGAATGAATTGCTATGCACAAACACTGAATTCTCACCATCAGCGAGACCATCACTGGAAGTCCCTAGAGGTTTAATTTCCATTCTACCAAACTACACAGTGTCGTGTACTATTTTTAACACAGTCATTATTTCTTATGAATTGTGCAAGGAGAAATTTTGCAAAATACATGAAATGGAGAACCAAAAGAGCAAATTTTCCATAAAACTCAGAAGCTCTTCCCAGCATGCATCTTGATGTTTACTGATGTTACAGCACTGGCTGAATTACATGGGGTGCCATGAACTTTAACTTATGAGGTTATTTTCATAAATCATGTCAAGCTGCAGTACATAAGGAAACAATCGTATGAAGAATGTTGGCCTGCATCATGAAGGTCTTCAGATCAAGTCTACAACTGTTACTTAGTTTGTCATCTCTAAACCAACAACTGAATGGAAATATAACATCTGGGATCCAGTAATATTTTACCTGCTCACTATTTATTTATAAAGAGTTGTTAGGAATTACCTTCATTCCTATTTATCCCATACAAATAGGCCTATTGTTAACATCCTGTGTACAACTTATGAATGTAGTTGCACAAACACACCCCCTCTGAAACACAAACAATCACCTTACTCAAGTTAGTTCAGCTGCAGTGTAGATCAAAAATAGCAAAATACAAAAGTAAACTGCTTAATTTTTCTGGTGTACCAAATGAATGATTGATGCTTAGTTGACTGGACCGTCCTGTATCTGCTCACCAGCAGCAAACACCACTCAAAATCCAAGCTGCTTCGTTGAGAAGGGGTACCCATGCGGAGCGCCAATCTTGCCAGCTTGCTGCACCCTTGAGATGGGTGGTGGGATCTCACCAGCAAAAGCCCCCAGAAGGACCTGACATGCTTTGACAAAAGGCAAAGCTAAGGGCAGAGCTTAGTCTTCTAACAAAGTTTATAATTGATCTGAATATTTCTTTTAATGTCTCTGATATTTTGACATTGACATAAATAAAAACAAATGTAATTACTGAAACATTTGAAAACTAAACCTTGTTAAAACTATATTAAAGTCCATAGGAGTAGTGAGAGACATGAAACAAAAATAATCAATAAAAAAACCTTGCTTGTATTTGCTAATCTGCCAGTTGAGAATCACCACCGATATGAATGGAGTTTCTGATCCCAAATCAGGTTGTTGGATTGGATGGATTATCCCAGCAAGGTTGGACCCCACCACTGGACTCCAGAAGTGGCACCATTTGTGTCTCAGTAAGTCTGCATTAATCCAGAACTTATTTTTCTTTGGATCTACCAGTCATAGTCAGGAAGATTAGTCCTAGTATGTTTTAACAGTATGACCTGTTCATTACATACAGGTAATCTCTTTAGCATAAAAATACATTCTCCCTGGTTCTTTGATAATTTTGAAGATCATATGCAAGCATTATACTTGCAGGAAGGCAGCTATACCATAGTTGATTGCAACTGAAGACTAAAATGTGATCTAATTTTGAAACTATTAATGGCACCCAAGTAAATTGAGCGGTGCAATACTGAGGCATGACAATTCCAAAGGACTACTTCCTGTTCAAAGTGATTCAAGTCCCCCCCACACTACTATTAGATCATAATAATATTAATAAAAATAATGTGTATCATTTGTTTGGATTACTTGATTATGTTTCCAAAGTGGCTCAGAAGGAACAATACGCATCTGCATTAGTTGATGATCAGACTAACAATACTCCAGAGAAATTTCTTTGTTAATCCATTGGTCCAATTTATTATTCATTTCCTGATCGTTTGCAAAAGCATTCAATAATGTAATTCTACGCTGAAAATATGATTAGATTTGGATGCATTCTCTATAGATTCGAATATCGAATTTTATTTAGGGAATTCTACAGTAGCTATAACAAACTAAAATAATGATTAATGATTCCATAGAACTGTAAGGAGTAGGAATGGAAGTAAGCCATTCAGCTCCTCAAGACTACTCTGCCATTCGATAGGATCACAGCTGATCCAATATTCTTTATCCTTGATCCTTGATTCCCTTGCTGATTAGAAATCTATCTCACCCTTATTCTCAAGGATTTTGCTCCCACAGCTCTCTGTAGCAAGGAACCCCAAAGAATGACAACTCTTTGAGAGGAGAAATTCTTCCTCATCTCACCTTTAAATGGCCATTCCCTTATTCTGAGTCCAGGTTCTCTGGTGTTGGATTTTCCCCATGAAAGAAAACTTCCTCTCAGTAGTTACCATATCTATCCCCTTAAGAATCTTACAAATTTCAATAAGATTGCCACTCATTCTTCTGAATTCCAATGAGTGGAGTCCCAGCTTGTTTAACCTTTCCTTATGTGAAATCCATCCATACCTGGAACCATCCTAGTGAACCTTCACTTAAATGCCTCCAATGAAATAATATCTTTCCATTAAAAAGGGGAACCAAAATTGTTCACAATACTCATGATGTGGTCTCACCAGTGCCCTGCATTAAGATTTCACCACTTTTATATTCTAATCCCTTGAAATAAGGGCCAACATTCCATCAGCCTTCCCTTTTACCTTCTACACTTGTGTGAAGCTTTCTGTGCATCATGCACAAGAACTCCCAAATCTCTTTCCTACAATTTGTTTCTCCTTCCAAAAAGAGCAATCTCTCGTTTTCCCACTTTAAACTCCAACTTTTTGCCCACTCACCAAACTTATTGATATTTCACTGTAAACTGTATCCACCTCGCTGTTTACCTCCCCACTTATTTTTGTGTTGTTTGCAAATTTGTTTACTGTACATTCTCTTCCTTCTTCCAAGTCATTAATAGTTAACAAGTAACCAGCTGCAGTCCCAGCACTGATCGCTGTGATATCCCACTGGTCACAAGGTTCAGCCTTGAAAAAAACCTCCTTATCCCTACTCGTTGCTTCCTGTCTGGTAGCTAATCCTCTATCCATCCCCTCAAGTTACCTTCAACTTATCTTGTGACTTAACCTTTTCTGAGGCACCTTGTAGAACACTTACTGGAAGTCCAAATACAAATTTCTACTAATTCCTCCCTATTCACTTTGGTCCTCACTTCCACAAAAAGCTCTAATAAATGTCAGACATGAATTCACCTTTACAAAGCTGGGAAAACTTTGCTTAATTAGATTATTATTTTCCAAATGTGCTGCTATTACTTCCCTATTAATCAATTCTAACATTTTTGCAACGATATATGTTAGGCTACTAAACCCATAGTTAACTGGATTTTTGCCTCCCTCCCTTATTGAATAAGGATGTCAGTTTTCCAATCCTCTGGTTCTTCTCCAGAATCTAAGGATTGTTGGAAGATTACAACCCCTGCATCCATTATGTTGGGAGCCACTTCTCTTTGCCACTTCTGGCTCATCCAGGATGAGGGGGGGGGAGTTGGTGGGAGGGGGTTTACCAGCCTTTAGCTGCATTATTTTACCTAATTCTCCAGTGATAATGATGGCATTTATATTTTTCCCCAACAACATTCAGCATTACTGGGATATTCCTAGCATCATTATCTGTATAGGTTGACAGAAAATATCTGTTTAACTCTTTTGCCATTTTCTTTTTCCCCCATAACTATTTCCTTTTTATATACTTGCAGAAATTCTTATTGTCTGTTTTGATATGCTTTGCTAATTTGCTCTCATTTTTTACTTTCTTGCTCTTTATTATCCTTCCTGTTCTTCTTTGCTGGATTCTAAACTTATCCCAGTCTTCGGATTTACACTAACTTCTACGTTTTCTCTTTCAACTTAATATCCTCCTTGATTAACCATGATTAGTTCAACCCTCCCTAAGAAATTTCCCTCCCTGCTGGGATATATTTTTGCTGAGTGTTATGAGTTATCTTAAATGTCTGCAACAATTTGCCAACAAACTTTCCTACTAGTCCATCTTCCCAGCCACTTTAGCCAACTCTATCTCCATTCCATTGTAATTCCCTTCATTTGGGTTAAACACAGTTGTTTCTGATCCAAGTTTTTCCCCCTCAAATGGAACACAAAATTCTACCATGTTATGAACATTACTTCCGAAGGGATCTTTCACCCTTGGGTCATTTATCAAATTTGCCTCATTACCCATTACAGATTCAAGAAAGCTTGTTCCTTGTTTGGCTCCGTGATATATTTCTCTAGGAAACAATTACAAATATACCCTATAAATTCATCTTCAGAGCTACTCTTTCCAACTTAATCAACCTACATGAAGTCTCCCAAAATGATTGCACTGCTCCTTCTACACAACCCAATATTTGTTGTCTTACACCCTTTCCGACAGGGTGCCTACTGTTCATTTCTCATTAGCTGATCCACCACATCACCTTTTCCTTCCTGCTTGTCATTCCTAAAGGTCAAATAGCCTTGAACATTAAGGTCCCTGCTTTGAACTCCTTGCAAGCATGTCTCCACAATATCTATTGGATCATATCCATTAACCTCTATTTGTGCCATTAGTTCATCTACCTTATTACAAATGTTCTGTGCATTAAGATACAAAGCCTTTGGATTTGTCTAATTTTATTCATCTTACTTTTATTTTATCTCGTGGCCTTATTTGCCTCTTGCGCTTGATTTTCCTGCCTTCTGCTTTTGCATTCTCATATTCTTTCATTTCTATCCTTGTTTATCTCTCTCTCTCCTGAGTCAACCTGCTAAGTTCCAATCCCACTCCCATCCTTTTTTAAATCCTCCCCAACAGCACCAGCAAACAAGCCCACAAGGACATGGGTCCTAGTCCTGCCTGGGTGTAACCCATGTAGATGTACAGGTCCCACCTACCCCTAGAACCGGTTCTATTGTTCCTGGAATCTAAGTCACTTCCTCCTGTACCATTTATTTAGCCATACATTGATCTGGTTTATTCTCCTATACTCACTGGTACACAGTACTGGAAGTGATTCTGAGATTACTACCATTGACTTTGTGCTTTGTAACTTATCTCCTAACCCACAAATTCAATCTTGCAGGACCTCAGCCCTTTTGCTACCTATGTCATTGGCACCGATATATTCCACCATCTCTGATTTTCATTTTTCCCTTCAAGAATGCTCTGCAGCCATTCCATGACATCCTTGACCCAAATGCCAGTGAAGGAACTTACCATCTCGGACTCACATTTGCGGCTGCATAAGCATCTTTCTGTTCTTTTACAATGGGATCCCCTCTCACTATAGCTCTACCATCCTTCTTTTTCTGTGCAGTTGATACATTCATGGTGCTGTGAGTCTGAGACTTCCTGCGTCCCCAAGAGGTTATATGCCCGAAGAGTTTCTTAAACAGTATATCTATTGGAGAGGGGGATGGCCAAAGGGGATTCCTGCACTATTGCCTCCTTTACTCTGCCTCGTAGTCTTCCTGGCTATGTAGTTTTTATGTGCAGTGTGACCAGCTCACTAAACATGTTATCCATGTACATTTCAACATTGCGATGCTCCACAGCTCCAGCTCCGTAATGAAGCAGAGTGACAAGATATATTTTTATCTATGCCCTGTAAGTCCTGTACTTCAATAGCAAGATTGGCCTAATGTGGTAAGAAGCACCCACCCACTATCTTGATAAATGCTTTAGAAATATTCACACATTGCAGTAGATGTTGCTTATCTAAGGCTGAAAGCTTACTGGTAGTATAGAATAAGGGAAGTCTTACTTTTACTTTGCATGAGTCCTTTCCTTTACATGCCTCAGAAACACAGTTTCACTGTTAGATAACAAAAATAGTAAGCAACACACAAGATGCTGGAGGAACTCAGCAGGTTGGGCACTGTCTATGTTAGAAAATGGGCAGTTGATTTAAAAAAATTTTACAGCGTGGTAACAGGCCCTTCTGGCCCAACGAGTCTGCACCACCAATTTTAAACCCATGTTAATCTACCTGTACATCTTTGGAATGTGGGAGGAAACCAGAGCACCCGGAGGAAACCCACGCAGACACAGGACAACATACAAACTCCTTACAGACAGCGATGGGAATCGAACCCCAATCGCTGGTGCTATTATGGCATCATGCTAACTGCAATGCTACCGTGCTGTGCAATGTTTTGGATTGGAACCCTTCATCAAGACTGGTGACTCCAGTCCAGATGAAGGGTCTTGACCCAAAACGTCACCTGTCCATGTTCCTCTGTAGATGCTGCCTGACCCACTAAGTTCTTCCAGCATCTCGTGTGTGACTCCAGATTCCAGCATCTGCAGTCTATTGTGTCAACAAGAATAGTAACATATTCCCTTCACTAGTATTGAGATAACCCATTTTGATGGACACAAAAAAAGCATTTAGCCTATTTAAGACTATAAACAACAAATGCACAGTCACTTACTTATTGCCCTGACACGGGTCATTGGTTTGCTGGTCACAAAGTGTCCCAGTCCAACCTCCTTCACATTCGCAAGTGAAGCTGGACTGGCCGATGGAGTGACAGGTACCATGTTGGCACATCTTCTTCTGGCAGGGTTCACAGCCTGGCAGAATGCCAGTCTGCATTGGAACTTTCTTGAAGTCCTGTAGTTCATTGTTGATATACAAGTTGCGGATGCAGCCATGGAAGCTGGTACCATTCTGGCCTGGCCCTTGGCGCAAAGCTGCAACATTGGTCTTGGTGGGCATACCTAATAAACAGCCAAAGTTTGGCAAGTGATCTTATGGAACAGAAATCCTTTGGTGCCAATAATGAAATTACACAGCAGTGCTAAAACATATTCAAACTTGTAAGCCCAAATAACTTAATGATCTTTTTTCCTCTAGCAAATAATTACTAAAATTATCTGTTTCCTGTTCTTGTTTTAACCTACACTTCCCATGTATTTTCTAACCAGTTTTCTGCATTAGAAACCCATTAGCAACAGCCTGTGTATATAATACTCTTGTTATGACCTAAAGTGGGGATGCCCATTATGATATATACAGTCTTAACTGGAAACACACACAGAAAACTAAAGCCTACCATTCTAAGGCACAGGTATTCTAGAAGTGTCCTCAGCAATTTACAAATAAACTTTCTGTTTAAGTGATAAGTAGAGAGATATAATCATTCAATCAATGCAAAACTATTTTTGTGCAACTGTTTTGGTAAGGCTTGTCTCACATAAATCTGTTAATCCTTCATCATTTGCCTTCAGCAAAATTATAAAGAAAGTTATTCAAAAAGTGTTGTTTGCAAAGGGTTCTACTTTATTTTGCAAACATCACCGAAATCACTAATTCATAACATTTAATTTCTATTTCTTATAAATGTTTGTTTAATAAGATAGAATATAATGCCCTGATAGCTTGTTCCCTTTATTATTGTGTGTGGATTTTGCTCTTTGTCCGGAACTATTAAGGATTACACAAAGCAAACACACAGAAGGAATTTCCTCATCAGTGTAAAATTTAAGTAAGGTTCTGGAGCCATTCCATACCTCCAACATAGAGAGGGGAGTCCACATTAAGCGTGGATTGTCTGGCTAGGTTGTTGATACTCTTTGGATTTCCTCCATCAATCACCAAGCTCAAGATTTGATCAGATGCCACCAGTTCCAGACTGTGAAAGTTACCATCATTAATTGTTTCCACACTACAGAAGGAACAAGGGAAATAGGTTAACTGGATAATGTACATTTCATATTGCACCAAAAATCAGGTAGATTTACTTAAATGGTGGTCATAAGTTTGTGGTTAGCCCCTTGCTGAAAATATGTTTGTTTGGTTTAGTTTATCACAAAGAAAGTTGAGGATTAGTTACTTGATCCATTAGCAAATAATAATCCTTTATTATTTGTCCTTGTCTCCATCCACTCTGTCATGGATGGCAAAACCATGATAACCCAAGACAGACATATTCTGGTATGAAAAGGAACAAGCTGGGTTGTAAACTACTTGGCAGCTGCGTTAATACATTTAATTTAAATAATTCTAAAAAATACAAAAAAATGCGGACATAAATGAAGAAAACCTATGTTCCCCCAAAAAAATTCAGGGAAAACTGATGGAAAGGAAACTAAAATATCTCCCCAAAAGTGGGACAAAAATTCTTCCTCTGTTGTATATGGTGCCAAATCTGTGATTTGGTTACATAATTGCATTGAACCCCACTTCACAAATTCCATTCCTCAAAAGCTTATGGAACCAGACTTCAGACTGGTTCAACCTGTAATTATACCACATCATACATTCAACAGAGGTTGAATTTCTACCCAAAAGCTCAGAGGGAATATAGGAAAGCAAAACATGAACCAAAAGGTGAAAAAAGAAAAATAATCACTTTTACAACAAACTTAGCTTTCTATATTTTTAAAAGGAAAATGCTGCAGATATTAGAAATCTGAAACAAAGATGTAAACTAATGGGAAATCTCAGAAGGTTACACAGCAACAGAATTGACGGAAATTCATTAGTGTGAAATTTTATCTCTGTTTCTCTCCCCACACATGCTGTTTGATCTGCAGAGTAATTGCCACATTTTCTGTCCACACCACATTTTTCGAATGTGATCAAATGGTGCCCCTTATGAGAATGACACCAAGCCATCGAAAATTGAGAACTGCTTGCAAAAACTTGACTTGCATTCCCTTTGGTTTAGATAGTTGAGGGGTGATATATTTAATGACAAAGGAAGATATACTGGTGGAGGAATCCACAAAAAGGGGCTTCTTCCTTAAATGTAGAGCCATTTTAGTGCAAATGAAAAATAAAATACTGCAGATGCTGGAAATCTGAAATGAAAACAGAATTATTGGAAATGCTCAGCAGATCAGACAGCAAGTGCAGAAAATGAAACAGAATTAATATTCCAGGCTGAAGATACTTGGGTACAACATAAGGAAACACTGGTTTTACATAAAGCATAGCAGAAATCTGGAGCTCTGCTCCAAAAGGTGGTGGATATTGAGACAGTTGAAGACTTTCAAGATTGCGATTTACAGCTTTTTGTTATATAGAGGGTATCAAGGAATTTGAGAAAATGAAGTTTATGTAGAGGATGAAGAGTTGTGGACTTGTGTAGTTGTAAACCTGTCTACAACTCAAATATATTCCAAGCTCAGCTTTATCTTCACAATTAACTCCAAGCATAACTATGCGTGGCGAGGGAACTATGAGCCCTGTGTCAACTGTGGCTCATTTGGTAGCACGTTCACCTCTAAAGTTGAAGGCAATGGATTTCAATTCCCACTCCAGAGACCTGGACATCAGAATCTAGGCAGGTACACCACTTCACAGCTGAGGGAGCTCCAAACTATTGGAGGAATCTTGTTTCGGTGTTTAGTTTAGGCTCTACCTGTTCCTTTAGGTATACATAAAACATTCTATGTCACTATTTACTAGTTACTCCAGATGTCTTGAATAATATTTATCCCTCTTTCAACATACTAAAGCAGAATATCTTCTTATCAGAGCTTACCACGCCCAAATTGTCTGTCAGATTTTCTACATTAGAACAGCAATCACTTTGCAAAGGGTACTTCATAAATTGAAGAATGGCTTTGAGATATCCTGAAAGGGATGTAAAAGGCAGTATGCAAACACAAAAGTCTTTATAAGGATAAAGTAAAGAATGGCTTTGTGTCTAACTTGCTCTGCGGCCACATTTTGTGCCTCTGTTACATCAACAAATGACCTGATGCAGCGAAAAGAATACCAGTTCCAATTAGGACATCAAACGAGAATATCTCAATTGTCTTTACTAACTGTTGATCAATGGAAATATGAAAAGGATTTAAATGGTGTATTTAATTACCTGGCTATGGTTTGGGAGATAGATGTTTTCCATTTCACCCAGACTTAATGGAAGACCATTATTTACAGCAACAATTCACGTACGACTGACAAGCACCATGCACAATGCTAATCCAGTAGCTCACTGTCAACCCTGTTCTGAATTCCCCGATAAGAGGCACAGCATTGTGATGTGCCATTTCTATTAGCATGCAGACAGCTTCATTTGCAAGATTGAAGTCTGTTCGGATCATTTAAGCTGTCATCATTTTTTAAAAGTTGAGTTTTACATGGTTGCTTAAGTAAAAGGACTGTCTTGGCCATTGGGATATTATTAAAAGTTGAGTAGCATCAAAGCAAAGCAAGGAGTGCTTAGAACTTTGGGCAATATATATTTGGGGAGAATAGGCTCACGTTAATGATTACTGTGTAATCCCTTAGTCTGAATGAGAATTTTAAGTTAACGTATCAAACTTGTTTACAGATGTTGGTCAACCTACTGAGCATTTCTAGTGTTTAAATTTTTTGGAACTTCCAGAATCTGGGACACATTTGTTTTTTTAATCTTAAAAAAAATCAGATTCAGTCTGCTTGTTTAATTACTTAAGCATAATTATCTATGCAAACATTATACCATACTTCAACTGAATGACAATCATATTAAAAACCCACTAATCTTCTCAGCGACTGAAGACATGGTAATAAATGATAAATGTTAAGAATCACAGGCTTGTCAAGGTATTCTAATTGAGTTAATTATTAGCAGTATCTTTGTGTTACGCAAGCCAACATATTGCCAGAAGGACCTGTCACAATTCTGTACATGAGTGATGAATTGTCTAATTAATGCCTTATGGTAAAACATTTCTCTTTTCTCCTCTTTTGTGACTCTGCAATTAATTCTGACATTACCAGTCTTCTTTGGTTGGATGAGTTACTTGGAAGCAGCCAGCTTCAAGCTTATTGCTTGTAGCCTGTTCCTTCAGAAAGACCACTGCTGCAGATTAATTTCACAATGAATTATCAAAATTAGATTTTGCTCCTAAAACAGTAATAAAATATGTAAGTTATACTTATATTCATTTTACAAACTTGGAGCTACACTCTATTTGCTTCCATTCCCCTGGTCTTATTGAGGTTTTGTACCGATCGGGGTTAACTAACACTGCTTTGAACTTGCTACATTGTGTGCATGAGTTTGCATTGATTCTCTTACTGAAATGGAATGGATGGGCAAGCATCAACTGAGCACTGCATCACCTTCAACTGTGATGACACCTCATCTTCTGAAAGTTGAACAGCTTGCTAAGCCCATGGGTGAATGATAACTGCTTTGTAGTGCTGCCAATCATGAAAGCAGAATGTGCCATGAGCTACCTTTCAAGAGAGGAAGGGAGAGGCAAAGAAAGGAGTTTTCCCCCACAAACATCTGGGCTCCTTAACAGGAATGGACTTCCATGGAGCCACTGCTTAAGATGGAGAATCACCATCTTAACATAGAATATTCAAATTTCAAAACCACAAATTGGACCAACTATATTACAAACCACCTCTCTGAAATACATATCCATAAATATTGACTTAACCATTGAAATACTGTAATCAAACATGAACAAAGGACCTCCTGTGAAGTGGATGTAAGGCTCCTAAAACAAGAACCATAGATGTGTGCACATGCACACACACCCAAATGCACACACTTATACACGAGAACACAAGAAAATAGGAGCAGCACGAGACCAAATGTAGGAAAGCCTGCTACATTTTTCAATATGATCATGGCTGATGCGCTCTCAGGCTCAATTTCTTTTCTGTGCTAGTTCCACACAGCCGTCAATTCCACAATCATTCAAAAATGTATCTACCTCCTCTTTAAATATCTCCCTGATCATTTCTAACTTTCTCTCCTGTTTCTC
>JARFYF010000052.1:74966148-74976274 GCA_030265395.1 Rhina ancylostomus
GAATCGTGAAAAAGGTGATTTAAACTGTAATCCTTCTAAGTCAGATAGATAATACAGAATGGAAATAAATTGCAAATAAATTAATGATTTTCAGGCTTTTACGGAGCCCAGCAATTAGTGTGATACTAAAACATGAGAGTCAGGGGTTCAGTTTGAAACTAATTGCTCTGAAATTAAACTAATTTTAACAAAACATTGCTATTTGCTGCAGAAAACATTCCTGCTTAAGTTTGAAAGATGCAAATGAAAATAATTGCCACTGAAACAAATATAATGTAACTTATATCACATACAGTTTTTAGTTGGGAAACAACATTCTGAAATACACTTTAACATCAACGTAAATTTATCAATAATACTTCTAAAATGTGCCATAAAGCCAAATACCATATTTCTAAGACAGACATTTACTTCACAGTTACCTTTCAGTTTAAGGTTAAACTCATGCACTACATACTTCAGGTCATAATTTACTAAATAACACTGTGTTAACTAATATGGACACATCAATTTGACATTGATGATCCAAGGAAAACAAGTCTGTTGAGGGGTTAGATCACTTATTGGGTTCACATTAAGGGAGAGGCAGAAGGTCCGTGCTTAACACCATCCATTATTGCCAGGGGTGAGTTGGCTGTCTTACCTGGTACCAGAAAACCGCAAGGCCCTGGAATCTCTATTGGCAGGGCAAAGGATGTCATTGATCACAAGTGAAAAATTAAAGAGTGTTAGATCACATGCAAACAGAAGAATTCAAAGGGCAATTATGTTACAAAATGCTTTATCTGAATAATATCATAGTTCCTCATTATATGTGCAATACATTCACCCCAACAAAATAACCAGGAGTCAAGCAATACTTAACAAATAAATCTGACTGATAATCAATGTTAGAAAGTTTTGATTTAATCACTTTGCTCCAAAACAAGTGCACTTTTGATGTACACTCTCTCCCAGAATTAACCTGTATTGGTGGCGTTACCTTGACATTCAAATTTCTTCGAGGGAGTAGTAAGCAAGAGCTTATCTGCCATGTCACCAGGTCCAGCACAACGAGCTATGCCTGGTTCTTTGTAGCCTGACTTGACCCAGTCGGACAACCACTGCATGTTACAGTCACAGTACAGTGGGTTTGCACCAAGGGCCCTGCAAAGAGCACAAAGTTCATTAATTCTTTTCTCTATGCAATGATAAAATAACATCAAAGATCACAAGAACAATCATCACATCCAACATCATTCCATTTACATCTCTGCTGCCTCTCATCATTGCATTCATTTGCCACATATAAACAAAAATTCCAATGTTTTGGCCTCCACCCATCAATGTAAAATCATTAATACTGTGAAGAAATGATTTCTAGCTCTAATCTTAAACTTTCCTTTTATTAATTTGCATCTAGATTTCTTGTTTAATGCCACTGCATTGCTTAAAAATCTACCATGGATTAGCATTTTCACTTCTAATCAGTTTCATAATGCATCACCAAAATGTCAGTCTCTGCCATTCTCTCCTCATCTTAATTTATCTTTTTTTAAGTTATGGAGCTGACTTTTCTTAATTTTCCTCACACTTCCATCTCCTGACATCAGCAAGAATCGGTCTCATAGATCTTTACTGCATTGCATTTAGGTCTGAATGTTTTACTGTGCTTTATTTGTATAACTGAACTCAGTGCTTAGGATGTGCACCAATACATGTTCTACAGAGACTTAGAAGGATTTCAGCCTTAGATTTTACATTACTGACATTACATATTAGCATTTACTTCGAACCTTTTCTGCAGCAGCTGTAATGTTATGCAATGGAAGTTTAGATACATATTTAGACACCCTTTAAGCTCTCCTTTTACTCAAATTAAAAGACATTCAGAGTAAATGTGTAAAGAAGTTAACAAACAGCATGTTTAAATCCAGTCCAATTTTTATTTCCATGGAATAGTAGATCAGATGAGGTTTATAATAGGTTGCTGATTTATCACTTCCTTCCTGTGACCACCAATGATCTATTTTATCACCATGATATAAAGTATGATGAAAATCACATGAAGAAAATAACAAAACAGTTTTAGATTCTGTAGAATTGCATCTTTTGCTGTATGGCTCTATGCATGATATATAATTCATTCCAAACAAAATATTAAATGTCTGATTTGGTTCAGTAACATAGAAGTTAACATCAGTGTCCAGTGATTCACCTCTGGTCAGAAGTGCTAAACGTACATTGTACTTTGCTTCCCAATTTTAGTTCTTAATTACATACAAGCTAGAGAGGAATTCTATCTATTTAAGGTCCACAGCATAAAAATGCTGTCACTCTCCATGAAATAATGAAATAGCAGGGGGCTTATTGAAGTTTTTACTTACAAATGTGATAATGATGAGAGGTCATTGAAAGCTCCTTCAGGAATAGCTGATATCTCATTCCCATGCAAAGACCTATAAAAAATATAATAAAAGCTGAATACAATCTATTGAGGACCTGATTTCTATTCAGCTTCTCAAGCTACTGTGAATCATCTTAGGCTGAATTACAACTTAGAGTGTTACCAAACCATTCATTATTTTAACATTAGTGTTTATTCAGTATAGATTCTGGTAGGCCACTGCTTGTCTACCTATATATTTGAACTGCTTAGTCAGATGTTTCCACACAAATCATAGACTGACTGGGTTAATTGAAACCTAATTTACCATGTGGGGAAGCCATAGTTGCAAATGAAGAACTGCTTTTCCTCTGCACCCACAGTTGTATGGAGGATAATCCAACATGCCACCCAATCATGCCAGCTTCCGAACAGGTATATAAGGTAAACATTGTCCCTTTATTTGCAATCTTTCTGAATAAGAAGCCAATTTTGGAATGTGGAAAGCCCAAGTAGGGGCAATGTTCTCCCAAGACCAAACTGAAAGAATTTCCCCAAATAAGCTCTTTTATTTGAATTGGTTTATCTTCTTCTCAACTCAATCACAGAGAGAGTGAAATAACCTTGCACTGAAGTACAAGGTTTGGGCAACCCTGAGCATATTTTGGTGGTCTGAATCGTCACTGATTTTGTAACAGAATTTCTGTTGATTTCAGCTGTGAGCATATGGTTTCCCCTCTTACTGATCAGCAACTTGAAGGTCACCAGATTCAGCTGACATATCCACTGCACTAGTTGAATCCCTGCAACTACACCTCAGCTCAAGATTTTTCCAGTATTGCCTTGAATCTCTGTGCACTCCTTATTGCGAGTAGCTTCAATCTAAATAAACAAGCGGGAGAAGCATGGATTTGGGCGGGATATGGATCCATTAATACTTCCTGCTTTTCAGTGTTTGTTTTTAGGTGTCAAGTGATGTTTGGCCTACATTTTTTTATGACTGGTCCTGACCCACTTCCTTGTGCACCCTTAATAATGAAACTTCGTACACAAAACTGAACACATGGCAAAAGCAATCATTTTGTCCTGAAACCTGCTGGTAAGTGCCAGCCATTCTGAATAGAAATGTTGGTTTAAATGGAAGCAAACCTGTGACTTTCACAAACGTGAAAGTCCCAAATTTACTGAAAAATTCACAAAGTCAAGTCTGTTAGTTCACATTACTGCTGGAGTTCATTGGTGGAAACCACTTTGCTGAACTTCCCAACTACTTTTTCTCTCTCTTCTTACCTTTGACTCATCCCCTGGTGGATCTGCTCTCTTCCTCCGCACCTGCCTATCACTGTCCCTTACTTGCATCTACCTATCACCATCCTGTGCCCACCCTGCCTCCCCTCTTTTGTCCACCTATCACTGCTCTGCTTTTTCCTCCTATATATTGGGCTTCCCCTTTTCCTGTCTTCAGTCCTGAAGAAGGGTCCTGACCCAAAACGTTGACCGCCTGCTTCTCTCCACGGATGCTGCCTGGCCTGCTGAGTTCCAACAGCCTCATCAGGTTTTTCATCTAGATTCCAGTATCTGCAGTCCTTTATTTCTCCCATCTCCGTTAATCCCCATTTACAGCACAGGCCACAGATCAGACTGTTGGAAGAGGAACAAGGGGCTGTGTGGTCTTCTCTAGCTTTCATATCCCTATGGATGGAGACCTCTTCTATTGTCTGTGACCTTTCAGTATACTGAAGCTTGTATATAAATGCAGTTTGGTGTTGCTGGATGGATTTCAGAGCAAGTAATTAGGGCTGGACATGTTTTGGCTAAATCTCCTGCCCTTTGTGCTGTCCCATCACAGTTCAGCCCACTCGATACAGTGGGTTCGGATCCTGGTGGAAGGGAGTCGGAAACTTGCTGAGCAGGAGTAGGGCCATTTGTAAGTAGCTTTGACACAGAGACAGGTGTAAGAGAAGGCGTACTTGGGAGAAACTGTACCAATTCAAACCTGCCGCAGTTAGCATGCAGTCTCCTTCGACTAAAACAGACCCAAATCATAAGGCAAGGGAATCCAGGTCCAAAGTTACCAGCTCTTACCAAGTGTGTGCACCTATTGTACAAAGTGACTCAGACACAGTAACACCAAAAGTGTTACTGTCTGAGGCAAATTGATGCATTGGATGAGGCAGCACAACTGCTTCCGCTGAGTCTCCAGGGAGACTGCTGCAAAAATTAGCCACTTGCCCTCCGAGGTAGCTGGGGTTAATTTTAACTGACATGACCCTGCAGCTTGGAAGTCAGGATGTTGTCAGATTTAGAGCCTGCACAATGTAATCCCTCACTGGAGGGTGAAAATCTGGCAGGTGTGAAACTGATGTCACTCTAATCCCATCAGTTTCCCCCAACCAGGCAGAAGGATGCAGTGTGGCACAGTGGTTAAGTTACTCAAAGACCTGGATTGTGGTCCAGGAGACGCAGGTTCAAATCCCGCCAGGACTGTTGGGGAGTTTAAGTTTAAATAAATCTGAAGTTAAATTAACTATTAATGGAGACCATGAATTACTGCTTGAAAACACACTTGTTAAATAATGCTCTCTGGGTTGGAAATCTGCCATCACTTCCAGCCTGGCCTCTCCAGGATTCCAGGCTCACAACACTGTTAACTCTTACCCAAAATGGTCACGCAACGAGGGAGAGGTAATGTTGGCTTTGTCAACAACACCAACCCCGACCTATTGCCCAGTCGGGATCAGGCTGTGTACCTTTGGCTTTACTGTATCAGAGAAGGTCAAGGTTTGCACCACCAGATGCTTAGCTCTGCATTTTCCATCTGCAAAGAAACACAGCTTCAGGCAAAGAGTGTGACATGCATGTACCAGGTGTTCTGGACTCCAAAGGTCAAACTTCGAGGATATGTTGCACAGACTAGACTGAATCCGAAGGCTGAAGGGGTGATCCAGTCAGAGTTTCCCACGTAATCGAGGTGAAGTGACTTGGTTGAGGATTCCCGGATTTTGGAGCAGCTACTATATACTTGAGGCAGGACTTTCAGGAGGGAAGATAGGAAACCCTACTAGTCACAGGTAGAAAATCGAAGTTCCCTTCCACAAATGATGCCTGGTCAATCATTAATTTTAAATCTTCAATTTTGTGAGCCAGAAGGTACTGTGAGAGGCAAGACAGAGGTAGCTGGACAGACTTGGGTCAGAGATTCCCCGTGGCCTTATTGGAAAATGATGCAGCCTCCTCCTGTTCCTGTACCAAGGCTCTTTAACACCTCAGGCCTGTTTTCTTATTCAACGTTAACCCAGCTCTCTGTATTTCCATCCCTGATCCACAACCACGAGTTGACAAGTCCCGCAATGCGTGAGTGCAACAGGGGAAGCCTAGGGCTCATACATCATACCCTGCCCAATGGGTGGGTCCATGTGGGAAAGAATATGCTCCAGTCTCCATGCAAAACCACACACAAGACTGGAGCTCAACTGCTGCTGAACCATCAGGACCCAAGAACCGTGCCATTCAATATGATCAAGGCCAATCTATGCTGGACTCAACTCAACTCCAGTTCGGACCGAGCTCAGACTACATCCTTAAAAGCCCAGGATGCATAATCCAGATATCAACTCTCTCCAAAGGACTTTTTCCCAGGGCGACAATGGCTAACTCAAGTGGACATAATCTTAAGGTGATTGGAGGAAGGTATAGGGGGGATGTCAGGGGTAAGTTGTTTTTTTTTTACACAGAGAGTTGTGGGTGCGTGGAACGCACTGCCTGCAGAGGTTGTGGGGTCTGATACATTAGAGACATTTAAGAGCCTCATAGATCGAGACATGAATGATAGAAAAATAGGGGGCTATTGGGAGGGAAGGGTCAGATAGATCTTAGAGCAGGATAAAATGTCGGCACAACATTGTGGGCCGAAGGACCTGCACTGTGCTGTAGTGTTCTATGTTCTATGACAGCTATCATTCCACTATAAATCCAATTACATTCAGAGTGGCTAGTGCAGACCCTGGTTCCAGCTGATCAACTCCCTATAACATTCCCCTCATACTCCTCAAAATTAGCTGAGGCAATGAACATATTAAAACCAGAAAACAGAGGAAGCCAGGCTCTTACCATCGGGTTATTTCCAGGGTCATAAAGAGATACCAAACCAACAGTTAATGAACAAGTAAATCATTCTGTTAACTGTGAGCACAAGGTACATTATTCACCTTTATGTTCCTGACGTCCCTCAATGGGGTCAAATCCTTTCAAAGTAGAACAGGATCATCTAGCAAATTTTAAAGAGCGCTTCCAGTGGGCTGGAAGATGCACCAAAGTCAAAACAAAGACTGCATGCTAAGGTCCCAATGGATTTACAAGGTTCATTTAATCAGATGGTAACCACCAAGCAGTGAGAGATAGCAAGCTTCAAGTTCCTAGGAGTGAACTTCACCAATGCCTGTCCTGGTCCAACCATGCAGATGCCATGGCCAAGAAAGTTCACCAATGCTTCTACTTCCTCAGGAGGCAAAAGAAATTGGGCATGTTCCCTTTGACCCTCACCAATTTTTTATCAATGCAGCATAGAGAGCATCCTATCTGGATACATCATGGTTTGGTATGATAACTGCTCTGCCCGGGACCACAAAAAACTGTAGAGAGTTGTGGACACAGCACGTCACAGAAACCAGCCTCCCCTCCATACACCCTGTCTACACTTCTCACTGCCTGGGTAAAGCAGCCAGTACAATCAAAGACCCCACCACACCAGATTTCCTCTCTTCTCCCCCCTCCCATCGAGCAGAAGATACAAAAGCCTGAAAGCACATACCACCAGGCTCAGGGACAGCTTCTATCCTGCTGTTATAACAGTCCTCTAGTACGATAAGATGCACTTTTGACCTCACAATCTACCTCGTTATGGCCTTGCACCTCATCGTCTACCTGCACTGCACTTTCTCTGTAACTGTAACACTTTATTCTGCACTCTATTATTGTTTTATCTTGTACTACCTCAATGCACTGTTGAAGTGAATTGATCTGTACGAACAGTATGCAAGCCAAGTTTTTCACTGTACCTCAGTGCATGTGACAATAATAAACCAATTTACTAATTAATTGGATCTGTCTATGTGGAGCAGTTCACTCAAATGCATGTGTCATCTGAGCAGTTGAATGTCATCGTTGTGTTCCAGGTCTGATATTATCCAGGAAAGAGCATATGAAATGCACCGGTATGTGTGATGATGTCATATAATATATAAAACAAAGATTGGTTTTATAATAAGTTGACATTTGCACAGTATACACATCTATCCCTTCAATGAAGCCATATTCGCTGTTCCCTGCATGAATACTCAGAAATATATAGTTTTACTTTCATGGCAGGATATGGGCACCACAGGCATTTTTGCCCAACCCTAATGACTCTTGAACAGAGACTGGTGAACCATCTTCTTGAGCTCCTGCACAGGAAGGGTGACGCAGTGGCACAGTAATGCAGATTTAGTCCTGACCTCTGCCGCTGCTTGTGTGGAGCTTGCACATTCTTTCTGTGACCTCATGGATTTCCCTCAGGTGCTCCAGTTCCTCCCACATTTTAAAAATGTGCAGGTCGGTAGGTTAATTGTCCACTGTAAATGAGCTCCAGTGTGTAGATGAGTGGTAGAATCCAGGGGGGAGTTGTTGGGAATATGGGAACGTGATGAGTTAGGGTGAGATTAATGTAAAAATAGTTGTCTGTTGGTGTTGCAGAGTTGATGGGCCAAAGAACCTGTTTCAGTGATATTGTTCAATGACTCTATGGCACTTCATGTTTTGGAAGTAATCCACAGTGATGCTGGGAAGGGACTTTCATGATTCTGACTGTGCAACAATGGTGATATTTTTCAAACCAGGATGGTGTGACTCTTAGAGGTCAACTTGGTCAATGTGGTAGAGCTTCCTTCATGTCCTTGTCCCTCTTAAACAGTTGGGTTCACCCAGTTAGTCAGGTGTTCTCAATGAAGCACTGGAAAGTTGCTACAGTGCGTCAAGTAAACGGTCCAACTGCAACCACGGTGGACTGATAGTGGAGAGAGTGAGTGATTGAAGTGGTAGTTGAAGTGCCAGTACATTGGGTGATTTTGTCGTGGATAGTGTCAAACTTGAACATTTTTAGAGCTGCATCCCATCACTCAGCTGAGCTGTACTTTATGTTGGTGGAAAGTCTTTGATATGTTAGAAGATGAATCATGGAATATCCCTGCTCTTGTAGCCACAGTAATTATGTGGCTGCCTTGGTTACATTTTTACTCAAGAATGCTTAGTAATGTCTGTAATATGGTTAAATATGGAATCCAATTTCACAAAAATAGGACCAAGAAAAATTGTCCATGCACAGTATATAAAATTTTAAAAAATGAGAATTGTGTTTATCTTTGATGGAATGGGATCACAGAAAGGATGTGTATGTTTTGCAGAAATTAAAAATGATACATTACTTAGGTGGATGTACAGCTCAGGAGGGTGATAACATTTTGATGATAAGTCTGAGAATGGCAGGAGGCACCGATGACACCTAATCCAGTCTGACCTGCTGGGAAGAGAATTTCTTTGCTGGTTCTTAGCTGGTTCCAAAAGTCAGACTATTGGTTGCCCTGGCACCATTAGGGAAAACCAATCCACCATTCGCCACTAGTTGGGGAACTCATGCAAACAGTGGGAACATGGTTCATGAATTTTCAAGACAGAGCTTGACAGATTTTTATTTATTGAGGGAATTAAGGGAAATAAAGCTAGTGCGTAAGGAGGTACTGAGATAAAGATCATTATAAAATTATTAAATGGCAGAACAGCCATGAGGGGCTAAATGGCCTAATCCTGCTTCTATTTGATATGTTCCTGTGTTAACTAAAGATAAGACCATAAGACATGGACGTCAATCTCTCTTGAGGTATGGGGATGGGATGTGTTGAGCTGTGGTGCAGGAGGTACCAGTCCTCTCACTTGGCATAGTCACTTAAATTTAGTAAAGCAAGTAGTGAAGTAATTAGTCTTCTAGATTTGTAAAATTGGAATGTTATTGTGCCAAGTAGTGTCTTGACCTCTTGTAAGCACAAGACTGAAAACTGGGCCACCTGGTCTTGGTCTGCTCCATAACACCTAAAACTCTAGGGCACCACAGTTGCCATGTGGTAGAGCTGCTTCCTCATACTTCTAGTGACCTGGGCTCAATCCTGACCTCTGTAGAGCTTGTGCATTCTCCCTGTGACCTTGTGGGGTTCCCCTGGGTACTCTGGTTTCCTCACAGATCCCTAGGATGTGTAGGTTTGTCAGTTATTGGCCACTGTAAATTACCTCTAGTGAATGACTCTGGGGGTTGTTAATGGAACTGTGGGCAGAATAAAATGGGATTAGTTCCCAATTAATGTAAATAGGTGCTAGATGGTCGATGCAGACTCACTGGACTGAAGGGCCTATTTCCATGCTGCACTATACAATGATAGGGAATGAAAGAAGTTTTTAGTTTAAAAAAGACATAGAAAATGCCACATTATTCCAATTCTTCTAAAGCAACATTTCCATTAGTTTGTTTATAATTTCCGTTTTGTAATCCTCGTTTCTCCCCATTGATGGGATTCATATCAATTCAATAGTAAGTATTAAATGATTTAGTTTGATCTAAACAAGACCTGTTGTGCCTGTCTTCAACAATTAATGTTCACACTGCATTAAAAAAAACTAATTTGCGACATAGGGTATTAAGTTATGTCTTGCTTTTGTAAACTGCAATATTGATTC
>JARFYF010000052.1:75017888-75028533 GCA_030265395.1 Rhina ancylostomus
AGACCATGCTTAAAGTACTGTGTCCAGTTCTGGTCGCCTCATTATAGGAAGGATGTGGAAGCATCGGAAAGGGTGCAGTGGAGATTTACCAGGATGCTGCCTGGTTTGGAGAGTATGCATTATGAGGAGAGACTAAGGGAGCTGGGGCTGTACTCTTTGGAGAGAAGGAGGATGAAAGGTGACATGATAGATGTATACAAAATATTAAGAGGAATAGATAGAGTAGACAGCCAGAACCTCTTTCCCAGGGCACCAATGCTCAATACAAGAGGGCATGGCTTTAATGTAATGGGTGGGAAGTTCAAGGGAAATATCAGAGGTAGGATTTTTACCCAAAGTGTGGCTGGGGCATGGAATGCATTGCCTGGGGCAGTGGGGGAGGCAGGTACATTGGTCAAAGTCAAGAGATTACTAGATAAGCATATGGAGGAATTTAAAATAGAGGGATATGTCGAAGGAAGGGGTTAGATAGTCTTAGGCGAGGTTTAAAGGTCGGCACAATATTGTGGGCCAAAGGGCCTTTTTTGTGCTGTACTGTTCTATGAAATATAGCAATTTATCACTACAGGCTAGGGGGAAATGGAAAGATTTACAGAAGGGGTTCTGCTTTGTGAACAGTTATCTTTCAAAGTAAGTTTGTTGGAGGTTTCAATGGAAGATTTGCTATCAGAAAACATCTACTGCAGATTAGAAAACATCCACTGCAGATTAAATTCTCTCCTGTTCTATGCCAACGTAAGCCACAGCACTTCTGTTTTCCTCTTGTTTGTTCTTTCACAATGCCCAATCCCTTTTTAAATTGCTGATCTCGAAAGTGGCTTCAATAACCAAAGCTTATCTAATGCAGGGTATAATACAAATAATTAATTAAACAATTTTTTTATTTATGGACTTCCTTCCATTTGCAGCTTACCAAGGAATGCTAGTTACTTTAAGAATTTTAGGACTCAGGATCTCACTGCATCAAAAACCATTACCATATCTGGAAGGATTTACAACTCAAATATCCTCCAGCACATACCAGAAAGGGTTTAATTCCACCTCCGTTCACACACCCCCTCACCACCCCACGTGTCCCTTTCTCTATGAGAAGCAGGATTACTGCCTACAGAATACAATTGAACGAGTTCTGTGGAATATTAACCTTTCTTCAATTAAGGTCATGAAATCATTTACTTTTTTGCAGCATTTCCTGAAAGATTATGCTCTTATTCATAAGTTCAAGGTAACACAAGCTTGTTGCTGATAACGTCTGATAACCACATAATTACCTGAAACCCCTGCTTCGCTAAACTTCACTAACACTGTTATTTTTATCAGTGGCAAGAATTTTAATGTTTGGAAACCCACTACTGAACATCAGCCAAACCACAATGAGTCTGCTGCATGTGGTACATCCCAAGAGAATGACTTTGGGAAAAATATCATCAAACAAAAAACAATACATAGTTGTAATGTTTATCTGGGCAGCATTGTGGGTTGAAGGATGATCCATCCCTGTGTGGTTAGAAGGCTTGTTTGTGGATCTTTATAGGAGACAATCATGCTAGTCGAGCAACACATCTGTAAGTTCTCCGTACACTACACCAGTGTCAGTTGAATTTTTCAACTCTTCCTTGGGTGTTTTAATTTGAGAAGTGCTGTACTGGTGTGATAATTTCTTAGTTTAGACATTAAAAAGTATGATTCACTTCTGTTTGTCAATATTCCAGCTTTAAATGAATTAACTTGGTCTAATCACCATGCTCCTCTGTTCTCTACACTCATTCTCAAGGAACTTTAAAATGGAATACAAACATTTCAGAACATTTTAAATGTAATTGTTTTCCATTTATTTCACTCATCAAAGACTTTCCTATATCACACTGCCACTACTGAGCCTCCTTCATTAGACAAGAGAGGCAAGAGTGAACCACCACTCTCTTATCACTGACTGTAACCCACTATTTTCTCCCAGCAGTGCATTTGCAGGAGAATGGACCACACTCTTTTGTGTGCCTCCCCCCTATCAAGCATCCTATCCATCAGACCAGCCAATTCAAATTGTCCTATGGAGCTCTGCAAATTAAGTTCAGCTGCATTGGCTGAGTTCTCTGCCTGTCTTCCTGTAAGATGTTCATTGAATGTCCAACTGAATTGCAAGACTGACCGTTCCATCTAGTCATTAGCTCATCCTGTTATAATCACTCCCACGACTGGGTAGTCACCAGACTGATTGTATGTGCTATTACTTGAAATGAACTACCCTAACAGCTACAGGTAATGATATCATGTTAAAACTGAAAGAGGAAAATGGAAGTGGTGCACAGTTGCCCGTCTGGATAGTGATGCTTTATCACCATCACAAGTCACTGGTCTTCCACATTCATGCAGATGGTGCCAATCAAATGACAGTCCCGCAGTGAATTGCTTTCAAACTGCCGGATGAACAGTTTTTTTACTGAGCTCAACACTGTACAGGGAGAGTGCAGAGTGATTTTCATAGAATGTGCATTGAACACTGCTGCTATTTAAAGCTGTTTAAATGCATCTTTTTCCTCTTCAGCCAAACCTTGGCAACAGTGCATCTTCATTCCTGCTGCTTGTTTTGACAGTGTCTGATAAACATATCAAATTCTTTCATGCATCACCGAGCTGAATCTAAGACATCCAGTGGTGCTAGGGTCAACTAATATGACAGCTTCCACAATGGGGTCACAGGCAGAGATTGGGAAACGAGATTCCTCAAATTCTCCACGCTTGCTTTGTGTACTGTACAAAAGTCACTGGAAGTAAAAGTGTTTTGACCTCTAACCAACATTCTCCACAGGATATATCCATTACTCTGCTGAATTCTGGAGCAAGCCTTCAGAGCCTCTTTGGTTAAGGAGTATAATTCCAGCTGTCATATTCCCAAGCCTTCATTTCTCTGGAGGATGATCCTAATGGTTTACGTTCATTGTATTTACCCTGCAGTCAATAAGCCTGTTCAAATTTCATTGATTTGTTTTGAAATGAAATATCTCATTGGTCAATCATGTTGCAGTTTTGTGAATTACAACTCCTCAAAAGTGCAAATTTTAATGGATTTACAATTTATTGGGGAAGTATTTTAACTCAGGGTGAAGGCAATGAGTGGGGTTAGTTTGGAAAGATAACATTAAGAAATAGTGGTGTGAAGCATAACCTGCTTTAATATCTCCCTTATTTCAATGTTTCATGTTAGGTTTTCATCAGAGCCCTGAGACTTTAGATACTGGGTTAGGAGTGGGATTTTTAAAGATCCCTATATGAGTGGTGACAGGAAATGGATGTGATCTTGACTGGCAGAAGGGGTTGCACAGTGGTGCAGCTAATAAAGCTGCTGCCTTACAGCTCAAGTGACCTCTGGTGCTGTCTGTGTGGAGATTGCATTTTGTCCTTGTGACTGAGTGTACTTCCTCCAGGTTGCTAGGCTAATTGGCCACTGTAAACTGCTCCCAGTGTGCATGCGAGTGTTAGAGTCAGGGAGAGGGAGATGATGGGAATGCAGAGAGAGTAAAACAGGATTAGTGTAAATAGGTGTCGACTAGGTGGGCCAAAGAGCCTGTTTCTGTGTTGTATGTCTCTGCGATACCACAATTCTACAGCATGAAGAAAACTCAGAGGCAGAGAAAGCCCACTGTTTCCCTTTGGGGCTTAAAGAGGAAATCATATTCAACTCAACCCTCAAGACAGCTAAAACAAAAGCTATTTTACTCACACTTCAAGACCTCTACCAGACGTGCTTCAGTGAACTTTCACTGCCAGTTCACGCACACCAAGCATGAGTTGAGTGATCCTGCCTCACAGTGACACTGGGGTCTTAAGCACAACATATCACCCTGAAGTTTGCATATTTGAAGACCTTGTTTTCCTGGAGCAACACTTCTCTAAAGACAATTAAATCATGTGGCTCAGTATTAACTGCTGATGTGCCCAAACAAGAGAAACAGCAGGGAGGTTTTGCTGACCTTTAACAACTTGCCCTCATTAAAGCAGAGGTGCTCAATGAACAAAGACAGAAATGTGTTGCCCTGATTTTATCTGAGCATTCCTCTCCACTGTTCTATTTCAACCAAGCAAGGGGACTTAAAACTGAGAGTTTTGCCCATTGCTCTTGCTCAAGTTACGTTAAATTTCACTTAAACTTTGGCTGAAATAATAAAAGGAACATTGGACCATCATGCTTGAAGGTTTAACTCAAGATCACTCCTCACTTTTCAACTATTTTTTGATTGATAAATAGTGGATTAAATAAATTAATATCACAAACAAAAAGTGACACCAACACACAATACATCAGCAAAACAAAGGACTGCAGATGCTGGAATCTAGATGAAAAACACTAGTATGCTGGAGGAACTCATGAGGCCAGACAGCATCCGTGGAGAAGAGCAGGCAGTCAGCGTTTCGGGTCAGGACCCTTCTTTAGGATTGAAGATAGGAAAAGGGGAAGCCCACTATGTAGGAAGGAAAAGCAGAGCAGTGATAGGTGGACAAAAGAGGGGAGGTGAGGTGGGCACAGGGTGGTGATAGGTAGATGCAGGTAAGAGACAGTGATGGGCAGGTGCGCAGGAGGACGGTAGTGCAGATCCACTGGGGGATGGGTCAAAAGTAAGGAGAGAAAGGAAACAAAAGGGGAGTAGTAAAAAAAGAGATAGGCTAGAAGAGGAAAAAGACAAGAAGCATGGTGGGGGAGGCGGTTGTGGGGAAGGGGGTTGGGGATCAGTCTCACCTGTCCCCATATCACTGCTGAGGAAATTGAAGTTTGAAGACTGCAGGAATTAATTTCTACTGTAGCTTTATTTAAAAAAAAGGTTTGACCAACTAGCAGCAAAAGAATTTACCAGATATGTCAAATTATTTCAACACATCCCACAGACAGCAACAAATGTAAAAAATTGACTTTTTTCCAGTTCTGATAGCCAACTCCTTTAAATATTCAACAGTTTATACCATTGATCTCCATGGAGGATGAGGCACAAGGTGAGTATCTGCAGATGTACCATAGGAGGCAAAACTGAAATTTACATCCAAGATTGAATATTCTTGCTCTGCATGGAACTGATCAAACCCAAGCTGTGTTCTACAAGACAAGAGAGACTCCCTGCTGTTCTAACCTTCAGTACTGAAGTGATATTGTGATCAGATGACAACAGCGCTATCTCCACTGCAGAGCAGTAGTTCAGTATTGAAGCTGGAAAACAGTTCATGAGAACAACTGCACCAACTCATGTTTGCACTGCATGTATATAAAATTCTCTTGAACTTTTAATGACAATCAAAGCACATGGCTAGGTATTAAAACCTGGGTGGGATCAGGTTAAGGGAATGGTGTGCCTCATAAGACAGTGGCAGTGGTGTGGCTTTGTTAACTTTTTAGCAGCTAGGCCCCAATAGTTTGGTACTTGCTGTCCTAGCCAAAAGAGCTGGGCAGTCTGCAGGAAGCAGCTGCCTGGATTTTATGTTTGGGCAGGAAGAGGTCATCTCTGGAGACTTTAAGGTTAGAGTCCCTGTTCAAGGTAAATTCACCAAAAGCAGAATTCTAGTTCAAAGAAGTGGGAGGAAACCCAGAAGAGGGGAAACATTGGTGGTTTTCCCCCAGCCCACAAGAAAAGTCATCAAAAATTGCTTTGCCAGGTCCCTTTCAAACCTGGCTGTTGGACCCAGCAGATTTGGTCTGGTGGGGAAGCGCTCTGCTCCTTCCCAGGTCAAAAGTTCAGATCAGTCCCTGATGGCCACTTGACTGACACATTGGAAGAGGATGACACAGGGTTGAGGCAGATGCTTTAGGTTTCCACAGCTGGTCAGATTGGGAAAATACATTAGACTAATGGATTGGGAAAAGAGCAGACAACCCTGCTGCCCTATTTTAACTGCCCTCTCACACTGGATTCCACCAGGTGGTAGGAGTTAAAACTGAATGTAGAAATGATGTGGTGACAACTGCCTTGTGTTTACCTTCCTCAGTCTGGTGCGCAGGAGCAGGTAGAATGTACTTACAGCAACTGCAGAGAGAAGAGTCCCTCAAAGAGGCCTTTTGGCAGCTCTGTGATTTTATTTCCATAGAGCACACTGGAATGAAAGTAGAACATCTATCAGTCAAAAACTGTAGAGAAACAAACACATGCATTTTCTATTTATTTTCTAAACTTGTGAAGTACTTCACATCTTTTGTTTTCTCCTTAGGGTATTTGTGATTTGTGTGTATGTTTTAAATAGGAACTTATCCTATCAGTTAAATTAATTTATTGCATTTAAAATGTGTATATTCTCAGTTAATAGATTTCACTGGCAAGGCTGGCAGTTATTGTTTTTTGCTGGATCCCTTGAAAAGCAATGGGTACTTTCTTCCAGAGTTAATGCATTCTGTGTTCTTAGTGGTACTCTCATAGAACCAGGGAGTCTGCTAGGCTGGTGTGAAAGTGAAGTCACAAATTGGTGGGGTATGCTAAGAATGGCATGTTTCTTCGCTGAAGGAATATTGTAACGAATAATGAGGAATCTTTGTTGCTACATTGAAGGAGAGAATGAAGTCAAATTTAAGGAACAATCTGTGTGAAAATGCCAACTAGACTGAATACCATTAAAGATGCTGTAACTAAAAAGTCTCCTACACATTGTCCAAACTGCTGTTTTATCTGATGAAGTTCCTTGAAAACTGAAACTTGTACTTGCCATTGGCTACATAGTGCTAGTCATACATAAAAAGGGTTCAAAGGAGTGTGGGATAGTGATGATAGCATTGAAACTTGCCAACTTTCTGTTAGCATTCAAGGTACTGCACTGAAAAGGAAGCAGTGCCCAGTGGAGTATTGTACAGGGCCCACAGGGAGCTGTTATTAATAACTATTGCACCGTGTCCACTGTACTTAGTTGTGAACTTGAGCTGAAGTTTAGAACGGTTTTTATCTGTTACATTTCTGCATTTTCAGCTCCATTTTCAGATTCTGTTTCACACATTTCATGCAAAGGCTGTTTCCATTCAACGATATAAGGGCCTTGATTTTGCAGGGGAGTGTCGGCACTTATCCACGCATCTATGAACAGGGAAGCCCAAAGTTGTGCTTAGCCGGGTGCAGTTGTTTCCTAGACTTCAGTCCAATGCATGACTCCTCAAGGAGCTCAGAATGGGAGATGGCGACAGTCCCCGTGTGCCTGCTCTATGAAACTTGCTTGAGTGACTTTCGCGAGGTTGGAGCTGACAGAAGAACAGAATATTCATTGCTTTTAATGCAGAAACTAATGTAATACAGCTACTTTACATTTCTTTAAATTAATATCATAGAAAATGTACAGCAAGGAAGGAGGCCAATTGGTGAACTTCGTCAGTGTCTTGTTTGCCAAAAGTTGGCTTACAAATTATGGGAGGTGGTTCAGATTAATTAGAGTCTTACTGCAATTCTTTATTATTGAAGAGAAGTTTTGTACAGTGGGGGGAGGTCAGTAGAGGACCTTTGCTTTGTAGATGTTGAATGTAAGGCCCATCCTCTCAAATGCTTCAGTGAATGAGTTGAGTTGATCATGAGTTAAACTCAGCCTTCAAATGCGAGCATACTTATAGCAACCACACTCCAGAATTAAGGGCATCCTAATCTCAGCAGTCAACCTGCTGCATGTAGATGACTCTTGTGTATGCATTTGGAGATGGAGCATCATTTTGTTCAGTAAAGCATATGAGAGAATGGGTCTGAAAGGCAATGCCTCACACGTCTCCAGAGCAATTTAAATTGCAGTTATGCACAATACAATGCAAATCTCTTCTGAATGTTCCATCACATTTTATCCATCTAAATTTAGCCTATTCACTGGATCATTGCTGGAGAAGTAAAGGTAACCAATGTCTTGAAATCTTATCACTGAGTAAAAGTCATTTTTACCGATGAAAATAGGAGAGGTGGTCATGAAAAGGAATCCCCCACCAACTACAATCCTGTCATCTGTGTATTTTGCTCCAGAACCTAATCACAACTTTGCTAAATGATGCTGTTAAATAAGTCTGGGCAAATCAATGAAAATAATCTTGTCTTTTAATAGAAAGGATCTAAAATGGCTACAACAGTGTCTTTGAAGATTAATCTGTGAAATTACCATTAGTTTGCAAAGGAAGGTGTTACCATACCAGGGATGATGGGCCAGTACATATAAAAGAAACACTGGCCCTTATTTTTTAGTAAGTAAACAGCAGTGAGCAGAATTTTGCCTGCTATGTGTTGGGAATACAGCTACAGATTACAGGCAATGGATAATGAACAAAAACAAATACTAAAGGCAGCACCAAGTCTCCAGGGCTGTTAACAGTTTGCTTTGTGTGTGCGTTGATGACATTAACTTCAAAGCAGCTGTTTTCAGTCCCTGCGAGACTTTGGTCGAGGAAATGCCAATATGCAAACCACATCCGCCTCAGTCTTGCCTCATTAATGCGATTCCATCAGTAATGTCAATGAAAATAATTTTCAATTGCTTGCAATAAAGCCTGAGCATAACTTAAAAATGTGGTAACCAAATATTTTGTGCTCTTTTAATATCAAAACCATGTGTCATTTGAATTGATGCTCATATGGTCTATTGTCAAGCTTCCCAGCATTAAAACTCTATTAGAAACTGAGACAGGACTCTCAATGGCTAACATTTAGTCTGCGTTCTCAATGATGAAAGTGTTATGACCCATTGGCTGAATGGTGGTGGTCAGGCAGAAAAGGGTTCAAAGCAATGCGGGGATGTGTAGCATTGAAACTTGGCGACTTCCTGGAAATATTCCAGGTACTGTGGTGAAAAGAAAGCAATGCAGAGTTGTGTATTGTACGTGATCCACAGGGAACCCCCATTTGTCATAATCATAGCTTTGTCTGGTTGCATTCCCTTACCACTTCTGGCGCTTGCGTTCGCAACTTCATTTATAAGCAGGCTCGAGTGGGGGGGGGGTGCGGGTGGTTCTGGAGAGGCATGGCAAAGGGGAAAAGTTGGCCACCTTCCCTTTAGGGGCCAGGGGCAGTAAAGGTGAAGTCAGTACTGGAAGAGGCAGAAAGGGAGTGGCAGACTGATTTATTTACATTATCAGGTGACTTTAGCCGGAATGGTGACACAATATCCAGTTTACCACTTTCGACTAATTGCACGAGCCCAGAAGCTCATCTGTTTTAACAGTGTAAATGCGAGTTAACAAACCTTACCAAATTAGCTTTTGAGTTGCAGCATCACCATAAAAGGAGGCCAACTTGATTTTCTTTGATGGGACTGAGGGATTGCAACAATCGCCATTCCCCAGACACAAGGCAAAGAAAACTCTGTTTTAAGAAACACAGCAGGTTTATTTTGTCTGGATATGTAAATACCAAGCCTTTATTTGACAAAGGTCAAACATTTTATTCCTGTCCTTGATCCACAAAGATAGGTGCTTGCTTCAGCTGCATTGGGAAGGTGGCTGGTGCATCAGATATTTGCTCATTGCACAGTGTTTATTAGTTTCCTGCTTCTCTTGCAAGATACACTAGGATGCATTCTCAAATCTCTGCAGGAAAGGATGTGTATCACCTTACCATGGGAAGTACTTGAAATAATCATCTTTACACCGCAGCATTAAGGAACTTGCCAACACACTGCGGACAAAATCTCTGTGGTTTTCCTGGCTCCAAACTTGGGAGTTTGAGTAAGCCTCTAAATGATAACCAATGACTGTTGTTACTTAAACTGGTTTCTACTGTATTTACAAGTCAAAAGGGTTTGTAATCAGCAAGATGTTTATTTTACTGCGGTTTATTCTTACAATAGTCTGTGCATGAGACCTGCTACAGAGGAGCCAGCCACAGGCCCAGCCACTTACAAATGAATTTGCAGCTCAAAGGTCTTGCCTGTGCATAACTGAATGGGCTGTCCAATTATTAATTGTTCAATGCATTAAAGGAAAAAGCTCCAACTATTTCATTAGAAGATGAAAAAGGCTTTGGAAAATGACTATTTTGATGAACTTTCTGGCCTGCAGCCATGCATACAGACACCATGGTTTCTGATTCCTGTGGGCAACGACATGCTGTGAAATGCAAAGCCAGGATGTGGGATTATGCCTTTAGTGTGCCATGCAGTGAGCTCTTGATTCCAGCTGTACTCATGCAGGGAGTATCAAGGCACATTCTTAGGAAACAAATGGAGGGAAATAAAGCAGTGGGGAAGTCAAACTGGACTCCTTTCTTTAGGAACTGTTAACCAATATGGGCAACATGAAGAATCGGTATTGAAACACTGCAGAACAGGACCAAGGCACATTGGCCCTTGTTCAACTTCCTCATTTTTTTGTTTGGATAAGGATACTACTCAGCCCATTTATCTCCCAGTCCATTTTACTGCTCTCTCTGTCTCCTCTCTTGTTTGGCCTCCATATCTATTCTTGGTTGTTTAACATCTTTCCTTCAATGCATAAAGTTTCCCCTGTCTCCTTCGCTCCATGCTCCATTTTATTGCCAGGAACCCAAAGGACTGGTGCTTCCTCATGGAGCTCAGCATGGCAGTTGGCGAAGAAGGGGGAGTGACTCCCTCCATAGTGTAGTGGTTAGCGTGATGCTATTACTGCACCAGTGACCCAGGTTCAATTCCAGCCACTGTCTGTAAGGAGTTTGTATGTTCTCCCCATGTCTGCATGGGTTTCCTC
>JARFYF010000052.1:75068135-75079530 GCA_030265395.1 Rhina ancylostomus
GGTTAGAGTGAAAGAAAAAGGGGACAATACAGAGAGAGTATCCAAGATCCTGCTATGAGTCAGGATCCACCTATCACTGCCAGCTCTTGCTTGATCCATTTCCTCCACTTTTTTTATACTGGCTATCTCCCCTCTTTCAGTCCAGATGAAGACTCTCAACTCGTAACATCTTTGGTCCATTTCCTTCTATAGATACTGCCTGACCGCTGAGTTCCTCCAGCATTTTGTGTGTTACTCTATATCTTAGTTATCCTGTTTTTAAAAAGCTTGAATTTTTTTAAAGGCTACACCATTAATAATTTGGCCAATAGTTTCTTTGATATATTATGCCATAAGATTCATCTATAATATTATTGTGGCACCTATAGCTTAATTTATCAATGGAATTTAAATTACTAGCAATAGTATAAACTGCATTTCTGGCAAAACACAAAAGACTTGACAAATTAGAAAATCATATAATATCATGAAATTTGCTTAATGGGTTCTGTGGGTTAATTTGGTGAAGGGTGAATTGTATGTTGGTCTATATCTCATTTTCCTGAGCTGTCATTGTATAAATCAGTACTGACACAGATCCAACCTACTCTTAAATCATTTCTTCCCGCTGGGTATTGAAGGCAGCAGCTCGATGGGAAATATTTAGCACGGCATTTCTTCAAGAAGTCTCCTATTTTGCAAAATATCTCTATTTTTATATTGTTAACAGTTAACAATACATTCCATAACAAGTCATAATGCAGCACTGCTCACACCAAGGTAACAGCAAAGCATGCAGAATCTCCACCCTTGACTGAGAATGATTAATGGGCATTGTTGGAAAAGTGAAGACAGAAATGTTAGTATCACTATCCAAGAGGAGGGGGTGAAGGAAGTTTTCTGACATTAATGTGCATTCTTTCAAATCTGCAGAGTCTAAAATAAATGGCGCCCAAGTATCATGTTCAAGCCTTTACTCAGTGCGGCTCAATGTTGACTTGCTTCATCTCTAATTGCCAGCAACCTTTCTTTCCTCTCCTGAGTTTGAATAACTGGCAGAGCGAATGAATGTGGCTAAAAATACAAATGATATGGCCATACTGTCAAATACAAAAATAACCAACATGCGAGCAGCCAAATGTGAGCAAGCTGTCAACTTTAACAATTGTCTGTCAATTAAAACAATGAGCTCTTGTTGAATTGCACAAACCAGATGGATGTAATGTGTGAGAGGTTAAACTCAGATGCTGACAACATGGTAGAGTTTATGAAGCTTTAAGTATGAACTTGCCTGTAAGATGGTGCTATAAGAGCTATGTTTGTTTAGTAGAAAGGGAAGAAGTTTGTGTGACTAAAATGTAGAACCTTCTATCCTTGCTCATTCATCGAAAACTATAACAAATGTATCAGAAAATCTCCAGTGCAAACAAGGAAGCTACTTATTGACAACAGTGATTTTTCATTCTTTCTCACTGACCTTAGACAAGGGGGAAGAGTAGGGAACCTAAATGTCTCAGGCCGGATACATTTTTAATAACAAAGAGTATTGCACTTTCCGCAACAGAGAAAATGCACCAAGAAAATATAATAACTTTGAGGGACAATGAATTAACATGTCAATCCTAAAGGTACTGAAGCACTTCTAACAATTCTTGCCATATCTAAGAACAATAATTTCTATAAACCTTCAGTTTGATCATGGTTGACAATACTCAACTGTCCAGATGGATGCTAATGGCAAAATCAATGCCTTAGAAGTATTACTGCAGCAGGAAGTTAATGGAAGCAGAAGTCCTCAAGTGAATTCATACAAGGGCATAAGAAATTAAGTCAGAGAAATTAAATTCTTTTGTGCTTGATTTTAATCTGTATAATACACATAAAAGGCAATTTCCTGCATCTTTTAAGGTACCTGTGCCTATTTCTTGCTGAAGTTCCACCCAATGAAAAGATGAACTGGGCCCTTCATGTTGCAATTTACTCTAATGCTGATATCTTTGCCTTGTAGTATTTCCCACACTTGATAACTTCATGAATATGTGCGCCACCATGAATTACCTACCAGCAGAAGTTGGATTAAAAGATCACACCTTATGACCTTGATTGTTACTAACTACCAAGTATCATTACTAACTAACATGCCTAACAAAGAGTATCGCATACCAAAAGGAATGAAACCTGTGTGAATTAAAGGGATGCCACTGGAAAATTGTTTTTATAAATTCCATTCCCCGGCAGTCATTTTAATCTATGAAAAATACCTCTGACAGCAGCCCTTAGCACAGATCGAAGCATCTGTGGACTGAATACACTTAGCCTACAGAGATCTTGCCCTGTAGCCCTGAAACTGTCACTGCCTGTGCTTGCTTAGGGTCAGTCACGGTACAGGTTGGGCTATTCCACAGTACAGGGGCGCGCTGTGTGTCTGATGAGGAGAGATTCCTTGGTCAAAAAGATATATTGCAAATAACTTTTAATTTTGAAGTTCCTTTCCTATTTTAAACCACTGTGTAATAATCCATTCAGTATCCTTGCATGTGCCTTCAGAAGAAGTGAATTTTACTCCAGAAGGTGGCAAAAGGCTGTTTTATTCGCTGGAAACCGCTGCATATAATTGGTAATAATTTAACATCAGCATTAACAGTGAATGGAAGAAGAATTGGTCGGTTAATTGGTTGCTGTAAATTTCGCCTTGTGGTAGACTCTGGGGGGGGGGGGGGGGCGGCGGGTAGTTGACAGGAATGGAAGGAGAATAAAATAGGTTTAGTGACGGATTGGTATGAATGGGAGGTTGATGGTTGATACAGACTCAATGGACTCAATGGCCTATTCCCTTGCTGTATGACATTTTACTTTAATAAAGCATAATTGCCGCAATTCTTTTCCACACAGAGATGACCAATAATTTGGAAACATTTGAGATTCTGAGAGGAAAATAAATGAATTATGTGCAGCACTGACGCATAAAGTGAGATAATGGAGAGTTTGCTGATGGGCACCCTTGCTCGAGATGATTTTTCTTCACAACACTCAGCAGACTTGGTGTGGCTGTAATGAGGGTGGAAGAACTATGGAAATGAAGATAATGTTTCTCAGTAGATCTCGCAGGAGGCAAAGAATGCAACAGATAAATTATGCTTCAGAACCTATGATTAGAATCATGGAATCACACAACAATGAAAACAGACTCTTTAGTGTACCCAGTCCATGCTGACTGTCATGCACCCATCTACACAAACCCTACACTAATCCCATTTCATTGTCCCCACATTCCCATCAACTCCCTCCAGATTTTATCACTCACCACTACTTTAGGGGCAATTGAGGTGCCGATCACTGACCCACCTGCACATCTCTGGGAGATGGGCAGAAACCAGATCACCCAGAGGAAACCCATAAGGTCACAGAGAGAACATACAAACTCCATAGTTAGTACTGGAGGTCAGGATTGAATCTAGGTCGCAGCAGTTGGGAGGCAGCTCTACTTGCCAATGTGCTACCCCCAATGATAGCACCTGCGAACCAAATCCCCCTCCCGACCCTATGCCTCTCTGAACACTGCAGAGGCCTGGCTGTACAGCAGCATTGCATACAGACAAGATGCAACTTGTCTCAATGGGTCAGGCAGCATCTGTGGAGGGAAATAGACAGTCGACATCTCAAGTCGAGACACTTTATCTGGACCAAAAGACAGAAGGGAGATAGCCAGTATAAAAGAAGTGGAAGGAAAGGGTGGATCACGAGCTGGCAGGTAATAGGAGGATCCAGGTGAAGGAGGGGTGATAGGCAGATGGAGGAGGGGAGAGTGGGAATAGAGACAAAAGGTGGGAGGTGATAGGTGGAAATGATAGAGGGTTGAAGTTGATTGAATTCGACAGAGTGGAAGGTAGAGCATGGAATCAAGTGAGGGAGGTGGGAAAGGCAGATGGGAAGAGTAGGGGAGGGGACCAGTGGGAAGAGTGTGTGGGTGATGGTGTCACTGTTCAGAAATGGCAGTGCCAAAATGCACAACAAAGCCTGCCTAGCACTCCAGCTATCTGATGACTGTTGAACGTAGAACTAGTTGTAAGAAAGGTAAATGGATACCAACACTTAATGAAGTACATAATCCCACAATTTCATGATGTTGTTGTTATTCAGGGTGCAAGGAGCCAATAAGCTTAATAAATCAGTGCATAGAAAATGGGCAATACTGCATATGACTCCAGCTCAGCCAACCCACATCGGATTGCAAAGGAGGCAGGGCCAGAAGAGTTGAGGGAGATGATGGCCTAGCTGTTATTGGTAGAGAGGCACTGTACAGTAGACAGCACTGCCTACATGAAGACCCAGAGCCGGCAGAGCAGTTTCATTCATTGTGCAATTGGTGTATCAGGGCGTAAGATATGGAACATAATCAACATAATGGAAGTTGCCATGATGATGACTGTGTACCAAAATTATGGTTATGAGACAAAATTATGGAAATGTACCATAATCTGCCATTGGGCCTCGGCATCAAGTGAGGTCCTTTGCCTTTAACATGTAAACCTAGAATGCACACATCAAATCAATTCTTGTGTCTGAATAAAGTCACAGACCAAAGTAGACGGTATTTTTTAGAAGCTGCCTTCCCTCAAGTGCTCCACTGCCTATTCTCAATGGGTAGATCAAAGACTTGCAAGACATACTGTATGGCCTGATAGAAGTTCCTGCAAGGCATGACAAACTGGAAGTAATAGCCTGCTTAACCAGAGGTTATATTTCTACAATGGGAATCATGAGTGGTGACTGAAAATATTATGACTGGATTCCCCTGGACTCCACCCACTGCACTCAGAAGTGAGAAGGATGAATGAACTGGCTCACTCCATCTGACAGTGTCCTGCAAGGTGGAGTGGCTCTAGGTGATATCTAAGCATCAGGTCCAGTAACCTGAAACCCACCTGAGAATATTTTGATGGCCTTTGGCAGCTTTTCACTGTCAATGGTCTTTGAACAGTATTTGAGTATCTCTGATAGTCAGCGGCAATGAAAGTGTATTGAAATAGATGTAAGTAATGAAAGAAGCTAAAATTATTTCTTTTTAAAATGCAATTTAAAACACTGTGAAATATGAACAAATAATTGCAGACATTAATCCAAAAATATAATAATTCATATACCTGCAGTTATCTTTCCCTAAAGATAAACCAATCCCTTTCAAATAAATTGGGTCACTGTTTGTACACTGGGTGTAAAGCTGAAGGGCTGGATGCAAAGTATAGCTGACCCCTCTCACTAACACGTTAGCTTTCCTCTGCTGGAGGCAATGTTCATTGCAGCAATGCATCAAGAGATCAAATGGGCCGGCATTTGGCTTCCAAGTCATTCTGGACATGCATACTTGAATGAACATGTGTAGAAGTCCAGAACCAGCTGAACTGCAAGTGGCCGATAGGCAACAGCTAGAGGTAAACATGGTTCGGCCCAATGTGTTCAAATGTTCTTGTTTCCATTTGTCCATTCCTTCCTGGCAGAAATATTTCTATAACTGGAAAAGCTTCTCTGAAATAGAGACAGTGTAATCTGGAAGGGCATTTGAATGCAGGCTCTCAGACTTTTCCTGGTATGGTAAAGGTTGTGGCATAATCAATCACGTCTGGATTCGCAACAGGCAGAAAACCACAAAGGTACTCACAAATTTTTAATGTCAACTGCTCCTCGGAAGGCCTTTCTCGGGATAGCATGAATGTGGTTTTCACTCAAGTCACTAGAAGAAAATAATAAGGGAACAGAATTAACATTGGTCTCAGGGAGAATTCAATTAGACAAGAATGCCTGCATACACAGCGTGGTTGAATTAGTTACAATGCTTCACTTTTTCCAATCACATTTTCATTTGCACCATATCATCACCTGCATGATCATTTTTTGTTCTTATCAAACATCCTTCTGATTCACATTGAAATGCACAAAATTATAAAGTACAGAAAATAGGTCTGACTGATAACAGATAAAGATAGAGCAGCACTGAATTTTATTTCTCTTTTGCAAAAGCAGAAAGCGAGCTGTCTGAATTCATTGGATTTTTACTTTGTGCGTGCACGTTCACCATTCACTCAGGTTGCTTGTGCACTTTTAGTGTGATGAATGTGCAGAAGGCGATGGGACCTGTTTGCTGTGATTCAATTTTCAAGGCGCTTTAAGTAATCTGTGAAATGCAATATGACTGCAGAAGCCCTGACAATAAATCCTACTCCTTCAAATGAAATAAGACCTCGTCATTGTTATAATAGCTCAAGGTAAAGGGATTAACCCTTTCTTAGCTAAAATGCAAATCGAGATTTTCTATCATTATGGTGGTTAATTTTTTATTTCCAACACTCTTGCAAGGAGAATGCATTCAAGCAGAACTAGTTAATTAAAACAAAATCCATTTTGTAAATATCTTATGTTCATCAAGTCAATGTAATCATGCTTTGGGGTTATCTTTGAGGTAGTATTCACTTCGTCAGGTGTACCAGGTAATAGTATGTGCATTTGGCAGACCTGATATAGTAAATACTATAATTTTTCATCTGTTTAAGAACAAATCTTAAGTGATTTCATACTGTAACTGGCTCCTTTCTGACAGTTATCAAGTAAGTTGCCCAGGTGTCCTTCTGAAATTAGACGGGAATGTTGGCAGGGCAGTTAGTTGTGCGAACAATAAGAGGCTAAACCTGATCCTCTCGTGCACTACCAGCCACGGCGAATAGTTGGAAATCGGACCCGAAATCTCTGGCTCACTTGGCCTCTTTGTTGTCACCAGGGTTACTCTGGTCAATTACATAGTTTTGTGCTGCCTTGCATGTGGCCTGCTGACTCAGCACATGACAGGGACTGAACGTTGGGACTTTCTTCCTTTGTCTTCATGATTCTAATGCTAAAGAAAGACCTCTAAACTTTAACACTTTGACTAGGAGGTTTCACATGACAGATACTCAGACTGGAGAACTGGCACAACTGACGAATGGTGGTTCTAAACCTCTAGTTATTGAATCAGTTGGATATTCAAACTGCCTTGAATCAGAACTCCATGAAATTAAAACGACACCAAATCTGAGTAAGGTCCTATATTAGGTGTAGCGTGCGGGAACTTCAGGGCTTTGATATAATTGAGGTTAATAATTAAATTCAGTATATACTTCTCAGTACTGGAGAATAAAACATCCAACAATAATTTTCACTCTTGCCAAAAGAGATCTACAACATAGCTGTAATAAGATGTGTGATTATTTGTGGCATTTAATTACAATCATCCAAATTTGTCTTGCTGAGCTTTACCACAGGATATCAAGGATTCAATGGTACTACAAGTTCTGTTCTCAATAGGTGTGAGAAGCTAACAATTTTTCAGGCGTGTGACCTGTTGAGGGCTCTTGCAAAGAACTGACTGGCGTTTCAATGGCAACAGATGCTGAGAATGTGACTCCAATGCAGCAGCGTAAAACTCTGATAATGAGTCAGAGGCCAAACTCTTCCAGATTCCACAATTGCTTGAGTTGGAAATTAACTGGCAGTGCTAAAATAACCAGGCACCACCTCTTCAATTATTGGGAGTTACAGGAGCTATATTGTTGTATAATATACATTGTACTGAGCATAATATTGCAGAGAGGAGCTTCTCTGATGTTAATCTCACTCTGAAATCTGGGTTTTTGCATTATCCTCCTGGATTAGAGATCTGGGGAACGGCACCAGCCGAATCTCATCCATGTTCAGGATGAATTCACCAAAATTATTCTCCGTACTATATATTTTCTATTGGTTAACCTTTTAGAGAATACCTCATGTAACTCCCAGTATTTGAAGAGGGTTGTGTCTAGTTATTATGATACCTTCTATTAATTTCCAACTCAAGCAATTGTGGTCTCAGGACTTTTTGATCTCTGACTCAATATCAGTTTTACACCGCTGCATGCCAAATAAAAGCAAAATAAAAGTGGGGTCTTATGCATATAATTTTCTGTTCATGATACAAACACTGAAGTTATTATCCTATACCCCAAATTAATGTCAGTTTGATGCCAGTGAAACTAATTGTCATCTCATTGTTTATGGCACAAATGCACCTTTTCAATCATTCTACAGCAAAACAACAAAATATAATCAGAGTTTGACAACTTTACACAAGTTAGAATAAAATACACTTGGATTCTGTCAAGCAAATGATAGATTTTCACCAATCATTTAGTGAATTATTCCTTTGGGAAACCAGAAGGGAGAAAAACTGCCTGAAACACTTCAAAGTATCTGAGCAAATGGGACAAGCAGTCAAGATTATTAACAGAATATCATTCCTCCTAAATTGTCAAAGCAATATTTATAATAAAATTGTTAACATTTTTCTAATTATGCTCCAAAACAAAACAGGGCTATTTCAGCTTTTCAGTTGACTTATTTCAAGCAAGTATGATTAAGCTGGCATTTACATCTGAAATATTTCAAAGGCTTTGCTGGATCAGAGTTAAGTAAGTACCATGAGGGGAGGAAAACAAAGCCTGACAGATGAAGTTCTAACTTTCTATTCAATCTCTGAACTGTTATCTGCTTGCAGCAGTGCAAAATGGCCACCTCATGTTAATTGTGTAAAATGGAGGATATCATCAGATTCCTAAACATGGAAGGCTATCAAGAGGAAAGGATGATGCTCATTTGAATTCCTTAACTAAATGTGGACATTTGACATTTGCAGGGAGAACTCAAGCCAATGATGCAGACTTGTTCCTTTCTCAGAAGGTCGCACGTAGATGAATTAGGCCCTTCGTACTTCATAGTGTTATTCTGTACAGACATACTGGAACATAAAGCTGGCATTCTAATAAAAATATTGCCCTTAATATAAAACATTTGGTTACAGTTCCACCTGTAAGGATGCGTGCGGCACTTTGGGTCTATTTTAATAAATCAGCAGATCATAGGAAACTATTGTCACTTTTGCCTTGTATTATGGCTGCCACTGTGAAGTTTCTCTAACAAAGCTTTCAAAGCACTGCAAATTGAAGGGCACATTACTAGAAAAGAAGTTGGAAAGGACAACATAAACAATGAGCTAGATCAGAGGATGTGGATTATTAGATGATTCAAAAGCAAAGGGATAATTCAACACAGTCTGAGAAGAATACAGATTAGTCCAGGTGGCTGTTTAATATGTTATCTTGAGTGGATGTAATAGAAAAGCAATTGCTGAAATTACAGACTTTCAACAGAAATCTTACTGTGGTCTTGTCAGGTTAGCCCTCTGGGAACAGAGACTCTCACAAAGCTTAGGTGGTGTATCACTGGCGATGTATGGTTACTAATGTTGCCTCACTGTCCTTTGAACTCAGTGGCAATAAATCTTCTATTGACGGCACCCTGCCCGTAAATTTAATTATGCGTAATTTTATTTTCCTCCAAGGCAATGTCCCTGGACTCGGAACAATGCAGCCATAAATCTCTACTGCTATCGACTGCTTTCATAAATACCTTTAATGAGCAAAACTCTTTGAGACAAACTGTAAAAGTAACTATGCTCAGACAGTAAGAGTCCCAGAATGTGCTACTGATTGTACAGTGGTAAAGGTAGTGCTTGCCAAATGCTCAACAGTCTGTTCAAGAAAAGGTGCCAATTCAGAGCAGGTGCTGAACTGAGAGAAACTCAGCATAACATTCCCACTTCGTTAGAAAAATAATGAGATGGGATAATGATATTTCCCCGCAGTGACCTTCAATTAGTTTTGTTTCTTTTTCCTGACCAAGGTTCTTCAGTGCAGTTCTTCCAGTCTGGCTCATATCTATTAGGAAAGCTCTCTGCTGGGGTGGGAGGTGGTGTTAGTGGTGAACGTATGTTCAAATGAGCCATGTGCTTAATTAAGGCAGAAATGCAATATGTGAGCAACTGGTTGGCCCACAATACTTCCTCTCATTGACAGAAACCTACTTGGATGGTTTGACTTGAATTAAGAGGTCGCTTCATTGCAGTAATCTGCAGTTTGAAGAAGGCTGCCACCTATTGAACAGAGGAGGATCAACTGAGTCATAGTCCTTAAAAATGGACAGCTGAAGCCCCAGCTAACATACCGAGAATCTAGAGCAACACCCAAAAAGCTGGAGGAACTCAGCGGGTCTATGAAGGGAAATAGACAGTCGATGTTTCAGGTCGAGACCCTTCACCTGACTGCCCATTTGCCTCTGCTGACGCTGCCTGATCTGCTGAGCTCCTCCAGCTTTTTGTGTGCTGCTCCACATTCCGGGCTTTGTGGTCACTTGTGTCTCCCTACCCAGAATCTATATTTGTAAAACTACATTTTTGACATTTTTGTCATTCATATTTAAAAATGACACTTTGGCGATCTTTGCAGGATGGGATTGAGTCCTCACCCACTTCAATGACAGACTGCCAAGCAATCCACCTTCACACTTTGTTGTTGTGGCATTGTGATGTTGGTGCTGGGATTCATGCCTCTTTACAAGATTCACTTTCACCTCTAGCTGCAGTTCCCTTCCACCACCACATCTGAGAAGCTGCCATCGGCAGTAATGTAAATGTTGCACACAAAACAAATGATTTATACTTAATCCTTTCTTAAGTTCATCTCATTAAAATCCTGACTCAGGCAGTTCTAAAAGTCAGCATGTGCAATGACCTGTACATTAGGTAGTGTGGACTTCCCAATGTGACAATCTACAGTCAGTACTATTCTCAATCACACCCCAACAGCCACTTGCCTTGTGCTGAATAGCATCTCACTAGCATCACTACAGCCAGAGGGTAAATGTTCATTGAATATACAAAGGTAAGCACGTTCCTCAACCAGAATAAAATTAGAACATTTCTTACCCACACCGCAAGGATTTATCAACAATATTGTATGAACTGCTCTTTTCAAATGCCATCAACGTTTTGTGTATTAATAGCAAATCCAGAAAAAAAACTTGTAATCCAATAAAACAGGTTCCTTTGTCACTGTCTAACATAGCATTGCAAAAGAAAAAAAAATCCATATTAAACATATTAATAAGCTTAGTTCCCTTATTCCAGGCTGCCTGTTGGTTATTAATTAGTTAACTATTGGGAAAGAGCTAAGTACATGGATATTTCTGCCCTTATTTTCTCTGTGGGTGCTGATCACTTCACAATAGCTCGTGGTTTCCATTATGTACTGACTTAAACACCAGGTTCTAGCAGATATTCAATACAAGAGCTGTGCAGGTAAACATAAATCATATGCTTCTCTGCTGTCCTTCTGCATTTATTCCAGAAAAATTCATTGGATATGTTTTCCCCAGCCTCGGGTTACTGAAACCAGGAGCCATATGCCTTGCTGTTTCACTTAAGGCCAAATACCACAGCACTGACCAAGGACCAAAATCAATTTCCTGATCCAGCATAGCGCATTTAAGAGGCTCTTAGATGAATACATGAATATGC
>JARFYF010000052.1:75156984-75174624 GCA_030265395.1 Rhina ancylostomus
CGGAGGAAATCGACGCAGACACAGGGAGAACGTACAAACTCCTTACAGACAGTGGCTGAAATTGAACCCGGGTTGCTGGCGCTGTAAAGCATTTCACTAACCGCTACACTACCATGCCTGCCCCTTGTAAAGCTCACCACTTGACAAATTTTGTAAATGTTAGAGCTCTGTGCAGAGACCAAGTGCAAATTGAAATGGTCAAAAATTGGTTAAACATGAATCTTCATTATAATTTATTACATGATTCCAGTGAATATGAACCATCTCTAAATTACTATCAACTAATTCTCACTTTTAATAAGTGTAGTACATAGAAAGAACTGGATGCTCAGCCAATGGAAAAGCTCCTTTAGGATACATCAGAAGTGGATCCACCATTTAATCAAATCAACTATATGATGATGATCACCAGTTTATACCAAATGAATATAAGGATAAAAGTATTTCAAAGCAGTCTTCTTCACTCTAAGCCAGATATTAATTCAATTCCATTATTACATTGGTAATAATAAACTAACATCTTTGTGGACAAACCAGTTCACTGGGTTGTACTACTTTACAGCAATGGTTCACAACCTGGAGTGTGTGATTCTCTCAGCAGGGGTGGGGTGGGGGGCACAAGGATTAAAAGGGGTCCATGACTCTTGAATAATGCTGAGGAGATTTAAATAGAAATTACATGTCAGTAAAAATAAATAAACAAAATTCAGTGTGCTTACTGCTCTAGCCATACTAGTAGTCCCTGGGAATCCTGGGGCAGCTCATTACAGGGAGCTACCTCTGGCATCATCAGATCTTTAAGGTGGCATCCCCCTTCTCCCCCCAACCCCCACTGAATTTGAACAAATGGCTCTTTTATTCAAAAAGATCAAGAACCACTGCTATAGAGGACAGTGGATAATAACATGGCCTGAGTCATGGAATTCTAGGGAAAAAGAAACCAGAATTATTTTAGTTAAGCTGGACTCTTCTATGTTTAAACAATCAACAGTCTGATACTACATATCTCCTCTGGAACAGCACATATACAAGTCTAAAAACTAATTAAAAAAAACATGTGTTACTTTTTTTTAGTGTAACTGTCACCAAATATGTTTTGCCCAATTCTCAAAGTGCACATGCCCACTGAGAAATTGGACTGTGCACTTCCTGTTGAAATTCATCCTAAAATAAAAAAAACTAAAACTCCACTGCATTTGGTGCATCTGATGACATCGTTAGCATGCAACCACAACCTTTGTTGTCCACTCACAGTTAAACAAGGAGTACATATGGAGCAAGTCAGGAACCACACATGAATTAAAGGATTCCTGCTGGGATGCTCTGTTTATCTCTATTGACTCCTGAACATTTAATGCAGTGCCTTACACAGGCAAGGAGCACTCATAAAGATTGCATCATCTGTTCTTTTATAATACTCGATCACTGATCTTAATAACAATGTAGATCCATTTTGTATAAGTTATTCATATCTTTGACTTTCACCATTCTTCCAGTGCAGGAATCAACTTACTGGCAATTTGGTTCATGTGGTTCGAAAAGAATGACTATTCTCCAAAGTGCCCATTGCTTATGCAAATAAGGTGCTCAAATCGGAGAGAGCTAGGGAGGTGGATTTACATCTCTGTCTAATCCCATACTAGTTGATGTTCTCACGGGCAAGCGATTCCATCAGGTTCTACAAGATGTTGTTAAACAACTGTAGGTTCCCTCTTGCCACCTGAGCTCACTCAGCATAGCCCAGGGATTAAACATGAACCATTTCTGGACTCTGTAACTCAGCTACTTGCTGGATAGATTTACCAAACTATCAGGGAACCAGAGAACCTGTTCTTTTAATGCTCTTCATAATTTTAGGTTAATTTATGGGGTTGAAACCAGATCATTCAGACATAGAATCACATCAGTGCATTTTTTTCCTTGCTAGCAATGAAGACACCATCATTGTACTTCCATGGTCAAATTATATCACAATTTACTGAATGACAATGCACCTAAATGCAAATACTGTTAACTTTAACACTATTCCTTTAGAATAATCTCATTAATCAACTCAATCTGGTTACAAAGTAAAATAAAACTGAAACCTAATAATATATTTGTCAAAATCTGACCTTGAAGATTGAAGGTTGAACTGCAGCTATTTACAAAGCTACATCTAGCATTACTACTTTTCCAAATCTTCTTTATACTTAAGCAAAATACTAAAACTGTATAGGCATTGTTCAATCAATTTTCTATCTTGTCTTATATCACTTTTCTCTCGACCCAGCTCTCATGCACTCTGCTTATGCAAAACAATTACCTAATTAATTAAATCTAATTAGGAAGGGCTGCACATATTGTGTGGTGGTTATCAGGTCTTTGGGTGTAATCAGTGTATGTAAATTGCATTTACAGTGACCACCATTTTTGACAAAACATCTAATTGGCCTATGCACAGGTATGTTTATTTTATGAAGTTTTTGTGCAGTTAAAACCAAAAGAAGCTAAAGTGATCACAAACTGATCTTGGTTTAACACAAAAGCAACACAAGCTGGACGTATGGGTAGGTTAATTTGGGGTTTAAAATGGGCAGCACGGACTCGTTGGGCCAGAAGGGCCTGTTACCACACTGTAAATAAAATTTAAATTTAATTTACCTCATATCTCTGAGAGTGATATAGCATGGAAATAGGCCCTTGGGCCCACCTGGTCTGCACTGATCATCAACGTCCATTTACTGTACTCCCCAATCTTTCCTCTTGCATCTCCATCAGCTCGTCTTTCTTCCAATTCTTCTGCCACCCACCTACACTAGGAGGCAATTAACCTACCAACCACCTTGTTTTTAATTTGTGGGAGGAAACCAGAGCACCCAGTAGAAACCAACACAATCACAGCAGGAGACTGCAAACTCCACACAGACAGCACCTGGATCCCTGAAGCTGTGAGGTAGCAGATTTAACCACTGTGACACAGTGCCTCCCTTGAGATATATCTGCTGTGTGATTATTTTTCCACTGTGAATAAATGAATAGTACTTCACTAAAAATGTAACAGAAATCAATTATTAATAATTGATTAATAATTGTAAACAATTATTACATTTTTTAGATTCTTCACTGATGGCTTGGTATTTCACCACAATTCTTTGTTCTATCACTCTATCAGAGACTAGTTAAAACCACTTTAGTACACTTCAAAATATAAGCTTACACATAGCATAGTTACCTCAAAGAGTTTCTCTTCGATTCTTTGATAATAATGTTGATATGAACTCTGAGAAACCCGTATGTTTAGTGTAAAGGGTGTCATTAAGTGTGCAATTCTTGAGTAGTCCACGCAAGTCAACAATTGGTTAAGGTTTTGGCATTGGCCAATTAATCATGAGTTTCACCAATCCTGCAGACAATAGCTTACTGCCTCCTTTCTATAAGTTTGCATATACTGAAGGCATGACAAGCATGGAATCGAAAGAAAAATGAACAATTATATATCTGCTGTCTTAATCATCACGTCGGCAGAGGTTGCCCTTTTTAATGAATGACTAGGCACTAAGACCATCTGATTGTTTACACTTTGGGGCAGAGCATCATTTGCTAAAAAAAGAATTTAAACACATTGGAGTTGGGTTTTGCAAAAACATTTACAGCAATTATTTCCACTTTTCTTATTTCCTTCTTCACAAGTTATCCTGTTTCATTGCAGTGGCCGAGAGGCAGCGCAACACCCCAGAGCTTGAGTCTTCAAGCACCTCCAAATGGGCTTTCTGATCTCATTTGCAGTCACACTGCAGAGATTCTGAGCAAAAGCAAGACCCCCTGAGAAATAAGGCAGTCTTTTACTCATGTGGCCCACATATTACATCACCAGCGTAACATGGACACAGGCCTGTCAACCCTGCTGGAGATGAGGTTCCAGTAAAGGAAGTCTTTATATGAGAAACAAAATATGGATCATAGCACCAAAGCTGAGAAGCAGGAGAACACATATTACTGTGTGCCACAACCTCTAGCTGAGAGTCCCTATCTGTTTGAATCTGATCACTAAAAGCACTGCATGCCACATATTTTAATATCCTGTTGTTGAGCTGTAGGATTTGCTTCTCCCTTTTGAGTACGTGTGAAATAGTTTCCAGTCTTAAGTGCAATGAGATACTCCCTCACACTGCATGGACTCCCTGCTGCATCCCCACCCCAATGCTTTGGCTGGATACATTAAATAGATTGGCCCAACCTTACTATTTGGAATTTGCTGGGTGCTTTGAATGCTTTCAAGCAGTTATAATTCTGTAATCGCTGGCCTTTGCTGACCTCAAATCAATGTTATTTTTGAGATTCATCAGGTTTGCAAAGATATCCTCACTTAATACTTTTCTTTTCACAGCGCTGTGCACAATACAGTCTTACATATCAGGCAATTGCCTGTCATGAAAATGAAAGATGGTTTCATGGTAATCTTGTATTACTAGGTAAATAATTAATGTATGAAGCACCATTCCTACATTAGTGAACGACAGCAGATCTCTCCTGGGCTTCTTCTGCAGCTCTCCAAGATAGAGAAAAAAATAAAACCACCAAATAACTGGACTTTAAATAATTGTCCAGTTCTGACAAATTACTAATAGTTCAAATGACCCAAAGAAAATGATTTAAAGACATGATAAATAATTAACTCTGAAAGAATCTGCAAGTACAGCTTACAGACTGCCTTCATTGATTACTTTAAACATATATCTTTATTACAATTAACTAAGTTGTGCAATGAATTACTTTGTGAAGTATAGTTACTGTTGCTGCATATACAAACATATGTGAAAATGGGTTAAATAAACCCTTCCCTAATCAGCAAAGGGAGATATCTGATGTACTGAGATCAAACTGCAGGAAAGATGGACGATGTCAGAAAGCCTCAATAGTCATACCATTTTGATGGATGCCAGATACCCAATCACATACTCTAGGAGCCACTGCTTTCATTTGTATATTTTTATTTATTTCCTTCATTTTACAGTACCTTTATAAAATTATCCAGCAGCGTCAAGTATTAATTTGCAAATAACTGAATGAGTTCTTTGGAACTGAGACGCATTTTGGTACAATCTGATTGAATGATTTTCCAAAAACCAAAGGTCAGGCATGAACTGAAAAATCAGGGAGAATATCTGCGCCAGTCATATTCCTTGTAAGAAGGTAGTGTTACAGGTTAGCAATAAGGGCTCAAGACTCCATTGTCCCCAAGGATAGGTAAGGTCCCTATACTGCTTTTGGCAATGGAGAGAAGTTTGAAAAAAATAGGACATTAGCAATATTGAGTTCCAAAGATGTAGTAAACATTAGCTGAACACAAGGGAAAACTGCCCTGCTCTTCTTGGAAGATATGCCAAGGTTTTAGATACTGGCCCGAGAAGGTAGGGTGGTTTTCTAAGAGCAAAGATCTTCAAGATTTTGAGTTCAGGTTTTTGGAATGGGATTATGAATTCAAATTCCTTTGACAAAAGAGGTTACAGCTGATATCCAAGTAATTCTATTAGTTTACTGTTGTAAAGCCATCAAACAGAATAAAATTATATAAAAACATTTATCCATGTTCAATGGACAGTGCAGCAGGTTTACAACAAATACAAATTAAATATTACTAAAGGGAAACAGACAGCCATTTGAATGCTAAAATTCAAGGAAGTAATCACACTGCACAATGCACTCAAACTCACTGTGTTATGTACATGAAAGACTATTCCAGAGGATGAATCCTGACACCCTGTAGAGAAGCTGCTTTGAAATGCTATGGGATGTCAGCTCATATCTAGCCTTTGTGAAGAAACAGCAGCCTTTATAATCTAGCTCATGTTCCATCCCACTGCGCACTGCTGCACAGCAACAATCAAACCATTCTCTGCACGTGCGTTCAATAATATGATTTTTCTGATGCTTTTGACCATCATATTGTCCGATAACAGTTATGATCACTGGACCTTTAGAACATAACTGAGACCAACCTCATTTTTTGGACACATGCTCAGTATACCATTATAAGAAGCTGCACTGATCCACAGTAAAATCTTGTCCGTCACCATCAACACATTTGTTGCATCAAGAAACAAGAAGTACAAGCAAGAAAGCCATGTCCTCAAGTCTGATCTTAACACCTAAAGCGAATTAAATAAAACTATTTTTTACATTTGATTAGATTACTATCTCCCAATACACAAATATAAATACCACAATATACCTGTTGCTTTCTGCATTAATAGCTATTAATTGTCAATAGTAAGAATTTTGCCCAACTCTTTCCACAGCAACGCACATGTTCCAAACACATGGCTGGCCCAAAGCTGTTAAAGGAATTGTTCCTGAGAAGTGAATTCACCTTCAACCCATCACCAAATATTGAAATAACAATGATTTGATGCCAGGTAGAGGTACTGTCCTTGCTGAATAAAGAGACATGGTACAAAATGGGTGTGCTAAAACAGTGCCCTTTGATGCTTGACCTGTCTCAGTAACACACAAGGTTGGTCATTAGAAAATCTACTAGAAGAGATTGAGGATTTAGCATTTGAGAAGAAAGGATGTTGCTATTGCTCAGGCCACAATGACAGCACCATAAGTATAATAGGTATCTTTTGGTCTAGGCACCTTATTGCTATTGACCAATCAGAAAGCTGGTACATACCATGAACTTATTAAAGAAATAAAATTTACTAAGGGTAGATGGACACAATGATCATTATTAATTGGCTCTATGAACCTGTAAGAGTATAACAAGCAATATCTTTTTCCCACGATTGAGCAATCCAATACCACAGGGCATGCATTTAAGGTGAAGGAGGGTAGGTTCAGAACAGAAGGGAGGGGTACATTTAACTGAGAGAGTGGTGGATGCCTGGAACATGTTGCCTGATAGGGCGGTGGAGGCAAATTCATTGGGGACTTTTAAGAGGGGTTTAGATGAGCACATGAATGAGAGGAAAGTAGAGGGATATGGGCATTCTGTAGATATGTCGGCACAATATTGTGGGCCAAAGAGCCTGTTCTGTGCTGTACTGTTCTACGTTCTATGTATACACTCTTCAACTAAATAGTCTCATTTTAAAATACTTATCCAGGTTTGCTTTAGAGGGCATTATAACTTAGGCCTGATCAACAATTTGTCACAAAAGATTCATGTTTAATAGTTCCTTTGAGATTCTTTCAAATCATTTAATTCCCCCCTTCTTTCCATTTGTGATAAAACTGAGTCTATGGTCCTTTGCTGCTGTGCTAATCATCTTTCTCCATTCATCCTTTCAAAACATTGAACAAACATTGAAAATTGAACAAACTTCTATTAGGTCCTAATTTTCCTTCTAGCCCCATCCTATAACCCCTTATGAATTACAAAATTCGAAGGGACCTTTACTATGCCCTTCGCAACACTCTAATATCCTTCCTGAGATAGTATGATTATTATGCTCCCTTTGTGACTTAACCAATGGCTAACGCAAATCCACAGCCAGCACTTTGTTATTATATTAATATTCAATGCCCTTTGTATAAAACACAGATAACTATTTGTCCTTTATATGTGGTTGTCTCAAGTGTGAGCCTAGATAAATAGAAAATATAGATCTGTAGAAAAAATACAGATAGAAATAGATAACAGGAAACTTGCCTTTCTCAATGGTTTATGAAGGCAAAATATTTACATAATGAAAGAGCCATTTCACCATTTCTATGTGTACATGCAGTCAGTGCTGGCTACTACTTGGCCATGAAGCCTTCATGGTCAAGCTCAATCTCATCTGCACCTGGCCACTTTTAGACACTAGATAATTCAGAAGTGGTCATTTTGGTTTATCTTTCCCTTTCTATATCAGCAATATATTACTATTCCACTGTCCGAAATCAACCAGGCATCAAATCTTGTCAGACTATATGTCTACAAAAAGTAGAAGTTAAGCATAGGCAAGATTTGAGATCTCTCACACATGGAGAGCCTGCATTCAACTGCTTTGTACATCAGTATATTCTTCACCACATCATTGCATTAGATTATCTGCTTTCAATGATATAATATTCTTTTGCATCACAATTTCTAAATGCTTTGATGAAAATCTAGATCATTAATTGAATAGTAAGAAATAAGCTACTACATTTAGCAACTTGCTGATTATTTGTCAGTGAATTCAGCTGTTTTGTGTTACGTGGTGACTTCCTCCACAGTCTCTCCAACCTCAGATTTTTATATGTACTTTTATATATCAGGACAAACATTTCTGTTCTCACAAAGTATAAATTACACACACAGCTAATTTGTTAAAGAACCTTACGTGTTCAATGGAAAGGTATTGTTATAATGTCTATTTCTGAGTCATCAGAACACTAAAGATCAAGCACAATGCTACTGTGTGGAGATCAGGGGCGGCAGGTCCTCAAAGTGCAAGGCTTAAGTCCATATTCTGATTGGCATTCAAACTCCTTAAAATTTCCTGCCCACTATTTGTCAGTTGGCATGCTACATGGAAGCAAGTTGCTTTGACACCAGAGAAATTGGCAGCAAATACTGTTAATGTCGACCTGTGCAGCAAACGAACAGTGTGAGATTTCCCTCTAGTTTCTTGGCTGAAGATAGGATGCAGCAGCATGAAACAGCTATTGAAATGAGGAGTGTGATGAGGACTAATATGAGGGAACAAAATACATTAAACTACATTGCATCCAATTAGGATATTACACAAAACCCATAATATTTAGACCCAAAACACTGCTTTATACAATATAAAATTAAAACAAAGGTCCAGTCTTTTCACTTATGTAAAGGAATATTTATTTGGCATGCATTAAGTGTGATAATAATCCAAATAATTTTAATTTGATTTATCTTTGAGGTTTCAGAAGCTCATGCATGGAAGTGTTTTTGCTATATTGATTGGTTAAGAAGTCCTTAAAAATTCCAAAAGGATTGCAGTCAAAAGGTCTGAGGCAATGTCCCACAGAACAGAATGTGGCTTGATCTCCTGATGCCCAATGAGCTGATAGTTCCAGAGTTGGTAGTCAAAGTCCGGTGCTGGCCAAGTGAATACATTGGTAAAGACCTTTGGTTTCATCACGGCCACTGCTGTTAGACATCCTTCCTCCAGTCAAAGGACTCAGACAATAAGCAGCAGATTCCGTACCACTTTACAAAAATGACCAGCATCCTGATTAGTTCATTTTCTACAATTCTAGATGTAAGGTAAGATTTATTAGTCACAGGTACATTGAAACACACTGAAATGCATCTTTTTGCATTACTGAGAATGTGCTGGGAGCAGCCTGCTCTATGTAGCTCTACAATATGTCAGCATATGACTGTTAGAACTTATCATATAGATTTATTATTTTAATGATCATTATCATTGTACTAAAACAAATGCTGGGTATCCTGCAGTCAGTGACTCACTTGCTGACTCCTCAAAGCCTTCCCCACCCCCACACCTTATTTAATGCAAGTCAAATGTATGATGGGAAACTTTTCACTGGGTTGGATGATTATAGCTACAACAAAACTCAAGAGACTCATTGCCAGCCCAGACAACCCACTTGACTGGCACCCTATCTACCATTCAAAACATTCACTCCTTCCACTCTCAGCACACTCTGGCTACAGTTTGTATCGTATATAAAATGTGCTGTGGTTAGTTACCCAGGCTGCTTCAACAGTACCTCCTAATCTGTAGCCTTTACCACCAAGATGGACAAGGGTAGGTGCATGTGAACACCTCCATCTGCATGTTCCCCTGTAAGCTGGCCAACATCCTGACTCCGAAAAGGTTCACCATTCTTTCATGGGCACTGGGTTCTGGAAGCCTTCACCACCAACCCTGGAACCCTCTACTACAACACTCTGGGTGTACTTTCAGCAGAAGATCTGTAATGTTCACAAAAGTCTGCTCACCACTCCCTTCTCAACAACAATTAGAAATGGGCAATTAATGCTGGCACTGCCAGCGATGCCTTTTTCCTGTAAATGAATTAAAAAATGTTGTCATTATTTGTTGACTTTTGCATGTCAGAATTTCCTGAAAGAAATCTAATCTCTGTTGTACATGGAGGGTTGGTCTGTGTACATCAAATACACAGCTGCTAAATACTGCATTAAATAAACTCTAAGAGGTAATGGGACCTGCATTAATGTCGTGCCTTTTAGAACCTCAGGGTATTATAAAGTATTTCATTAGCTACAAAGAACTTTTTGAAGTGCTGTTACTGATGTTAGAACATGTGCTAACAACTGACCACTATATGTGCTTACCTCACACACGTGATGACATCATTACATCACAGAAAATCATTCACATATTTACATACAGAATTTTAATTACGCAACCCAACATGCCAGTAGAATGCAAGCCAATTTAAAACTTTTCAAGAGAATCAAACATTTGCATAAAGATCTTAGCAGGGGACAAAATTTTATTTCAATTTTGCCCATTTTACTGACCAAACATCTCTGCTGTGTTAACTGATTTAGCAGTGCAGAGGCCCAATGCTGTTCAAGTTAGGGAATTTAATATGATCGGCCAGACCATGAGTCTGAACCTCATTTCAACACTGAACTAAGGCTCCTCTGTTCTTTGAAGGCCGGCACTCTTGTAGTCATTTGTCCCAGTCACTTGCAATATGCAAGCTAAAGATGGGTCTTTAGCGATCTAATCATCAGCTCCTAATGGGGACTCTTTGATGTTGCTCATAACCATAGGAAAACTAATTTATAGACTTGGAGGGAGAAGGAAAACTCTACCTGGCTCAACAAAACCAATGCAAGTTCTGAATAATCCCAGCTCCTGACCTTCTAATCATCTGCCTGCTGACCCTAAACATATGGTTTGCACCAGCTGAACTCATAAGATGCCAACAGCAGAGTGTGATGGATTCCAGAGTGGTGTCCACAATTTACTCATTGAAGACAAAGCCTCTCCATTCTGGCGGGTACTGAAATCACATGAAGCTTCAAGCTAAAGAGATTATTTGGCATTCATTTATCACTCACATGTTCATCAAAACACACAGTGAAATGCGTCTTTTTGCGAGAATGTGCTGGGGGCAGCCCACAAGTGTCACCACTATTCCAGTGCCAACATAGCATGGACACAGCTCCTAACCTGTATGTCCTTGGAACGTGGGAGGAAACTGGAGTACCCAGAGGAAACCCACGCAGACACAGGGAGAAAGTACAAACTCCTTACAGACAGCAGCGGGAATTGAACCCTAGTCATTGGTGCTGTAATAGCGTTACGCTAACCACTACACTACCTTTAAACCCTTAATAAAGCACTTCTGAAAAGAAATGTTATGTCTTTGGTAACAGCTCAGTCTTTTTAAATGGTTCGTATCTTTATTTCTTCCGCAGAATATTTCTTTTCTAATTTTCTTGACAAAAGCAAAACAAATTTTCATACTGATTAGAAGTATTTAAAATGACAAGCCCCTTTTTATTGCTATTATATTTAGAAATAACCTAAAAATAGTTTGCTGAAGTGACTAATTTTATTCATTACTAACAGGTATTTGTGCAATAATGTGAACCATTGATAAACTAGAGAAACATTATACAAAGCTGCCATCACCTTTCATTGTAAGTACAGCACTAATGACTATTGGTGTATTATCTAAATGATTCACCAGTGTATCAGTGTATAAACCTTAAACCATTTTAAAGCATGAATCATGAGGAATGCATAGGGATGGTAAGCTGTCTTTTAGACTATTCCAACACCAACAAATTATTGTATATTGAGCAAGGACACTACTTATATGAAAATAATTTATTTCTGACATTTTTAAATCACTAGAGGAAGCAAGGAGTAATGGCAGTACCTGGTATCCAGGAAGGCAATCAAATAAAAGGGGAGCTTGTCATAGCCAAATACTCCAATAGACAACTTTATATTTTCTTGCTGTGTTCCAGTCTTACCTTGAAATTGAAGACTGACAGCAAGACTTTTCTGTCAAGACAGCTTCTCACAACCCAAAGTGTTTTTCATTTTGTTCCCTGCTGCAGACTAATCTTAAAGCCAAAACTTTTCTCGTCATACTTGGTTCAGTCGGATAAGTTAAGAACTCTGCAGTTCATAGGATAGCTGCAGCAACACATTCATAGTTTTTAGTGTCTGGATCAGGTTTATCAAAAAAAAAGCTATGAGCAATTTACAACAGATTTAAATGTTTAATGCATTGACAGCAGAACGAGAGAATGTTTTGTCCAATCTATTACATAGCTCAGGTATTAATATATCTAGCCTACGTAATACAGTTGATGTATAGCGCTTGACTGACTTTTGGACTATTAGAGAATGAGAACAGGCAGGAAAATGAAGGTCCGTTATTAGATTAGCCATGATCTTCTTGATTGGTGGTGTAGGCTTATTCCATTTCCTACATTTTAAGTTCTTATTGTGCCACACACTATATGAAGTCCTAAGGCCTATGATGAATGGCCCCACTGAAGGCATTGACATCAAATTCCAAAATAAAATTGATCTAACTGAAAATTATTCTTTTAATTCTGGAAGTTCTGTTCTGCAATGAAATTATTATATTCATCTTCCTATGAAACAGATGCTGATATCTCAGCTCATAAGCTTCAAAGATTTGTCTCTAAGTGATTTGAAATCCCTTTATAAGATCTACCTGCTACAAGCGACAATTAGTGAATCTATTCTAAACTCTTCGTTTCCTCATGAGGCTTCATAATATTTTCACCCTACAGGATACATTTCATCATTTCTAAATTAAGTAGGTGTATTATATTTTAACTCTGCAAGCTCTTGCTGACAGCAACAAGTGAAATAGTGGCTTGCCACATTTTCTCCAGATAAATAGTCATTTTTGTTATAAAACTAGCAGGGCAGACAATGCTCTGCACCCAGGAGCCTGTATAAAATCCAAACGTGAAGACACAAACTTCAGAAAGACTTGTAGTGAGGCCCAATGCCACTCTGGAGTACATCTTAAAACATAAAGCTGAACAAAGTGAAAGAGAAATAAATCTTCAACATGAAACAGCACTGGGACGGTGATTTTCTTCATCTGCTTTTTCCCCTCAACAGCATTAATGTGCAAACACTAGGACTACCAGCCTGAGAATTCCATTCCTTTCTGAAAGCCTGCTGTTTGTGATTTAGATCTGCGCCACAGCTTTCACTACAGCTGTGACTTTTATTCAATATCTTCATTTCCAAGCGTGGGCTGCTCCGAGCTCTCCTTCCCTGTCCAGCTTCAGTGACCATAACTCAGTAAGGCAGTTGACAGGCTTGTGCGATGACTTGTTTCAAATGTGAAGTGAAATCAATACACACTCTGTTTACTTCTAATGACTTTAGTCTGGGGATCTGCTCCCAACTCAGTCCCTCTTAAATCAAGAAATTATTCAGAGCCACCTGACCAAAGATGACTGAGTGAGCAACTGTGGCTGTGGAACCCAGGTTCAGTTAAATTTATTGCAGTGTTTACTGAGGTGTGAGCGCCACATTTTGAAATGCTATACTACAAAAAAACTATTTTCCCACTGCACAGTTTCTGATCTGCATGCTCTGTCATCAAGTTCCAGTTGACACATAGTCCTCAATATTTTGCAGACATTACTACCACTTTAATGGCCACTGAACATTAGGTTTTGATGTACACCTTGTATTACTTATTCTGCCAATAGTTTTTGTTAAAAAAAAGAAAATATCTGTGTTTCCATTTCCCATATTATCCAATAATACAATTATTTAAGCAATCACCTCTTTCATATTTGAGGCAATCAGTTTTATTAGATGCTGTTTAAGTGGAGCTCTCCTCAGCTTTCAGCTCCAACTCTCAAGGCTGACCTGCATACAACCCCATGGAGAAGTGTTGGAGAGTAATGGGGGTGCATGCTCTCCATAGGCAGGCAATAATTGACTTTTCTTTCGCTCTTAGCCAGGAGGATCTTTTTTCAGGTCTCTTCCTTGGGTCTTGACATGGCTTGCCACTCACTCTATGGCACAGGTCTTGGTCAGATGAAGAGATGTCCATGGACACATAAACAGGTGGACCTCAGCTTTCAGGTCCACAACGCGGCTCTCTTCCTAGCTGAGTGTTTCACACAACTCTGTGTGTTTAAAACACCTTAGCAAAGCAAAGAACCTCAAAACAATTCACAGGGCTCAAATCCAACAAAATCTGGCACTGAGTTATAAACTTGGTCCAAGGAATAAGTTGTAAGAAACATCTTAAAATAGGGAAACCACTCGGGGGGTGAGCAGTTGAGGGACAGAATTCCACATTGTAGTGTCTTAACATCTGAAGGTGGTGCAGTTAAATTCAAGAATGATCAAGAGGCCTGAATTGAAAGGACAGTAGACGCATGGCAAAGTTTCAGGACTAAAGAGAATAACAAAGAAAAGGAAGGACAAAGTCATGACTCAGATTTCAGTCAGGTAAATCTCATTCATTCACATCCTAGCTTTTTGGTATCCAATAGAAGTCTTCTCACTTCTCCAGCTTCAAGTCTAAACAGGTTGATCTTTCAGCAATATGTTTTGCTCCTCAGGTCACAGCCAGGTGACTTGCCCCTTGGCTCTACAGCGCCGGGTCTCAGCTTATTTATCTTTCAATAATGGACGGTCAGTTAATGGCTGGGATTTTCCATCCATTAGATTTGACACTTTGTTATCCACCCCATTTAAAAAAAGCCACATAATAATAGAACTGTAAAATCTTTTCAGTACATGCTGTGTAAATAATTAAGTTAAATAAGTCAAACTCCTTATAATTTATGTCATCCCTTCTTCACTGCACTTTCTCTGTAACTGTAGCACTATATTCTACGTTCTGTTGTTGCTTTCCCTTTCATACTACCTGGATGTACTTGTGTAAGGATGTAAGGATTCTAGCCTGGAAGTTCTTCTGCATCTGGGATAGGTTCACTGCAGTAGGACAACAAAGGCTCATCGGAAGACCAAGAAACAGCAACAAACTACTGTGTAGGAAACCCAAAGTGCAATAGATCAGTGTTAGAACATATTTAACTCCTCAAAGGCCTTGCCTCCGCACACTCCGTAATGGAAAATAGGTAGGTCATGGGCCCAGTTCATGAGGTCATGGGTGATAGATCAAAAGATTGTTCATGGAAATTCCAATCCTGTAGTACAAATAAATTTTGAGCTCCATGATAGAATTTACAATTTGCTCTCTTCTTCTGAAACTAATGAAAAGAAATTTCACAGAGGCTCCACCTGCCTTGGAGGTAAAAATAGCACTGCAATCTCTCAAAGGTATATATTTATACCGTAGCCAATGTTATTAAAACAGACTATCTAATCATAATCATATTGCTCAGTGTGGGATCTTGCTGCACACATGGTGGCAGATAGAAGAGTAACTGTACTGAAAACACAGATAAGTAGCTGTAAAGCTCTTTAGGTTGAGAAAGGTTCTTATAAATGCAAGCTCTTTCTTTCTAGTTTCTCAGCCATTTGTAACCCGCAGGTATCTTGTCAATGGACTGCATTTTTCACATGTCAACAGGGCTATGGATCTATTGCCTCATCACCTCTAACCCTCGCTTCTGTCTGCTGAGGCTGTTTCAAAGCCAGGCCTTGCTTAATTTGTCTTCTTGTTCTCTCCCGGCTGGCAAATGTAAAGTCTGTATTTCATTCCTGGAATAAGCCAGTATACAATGAACTAATACAACTAAAGTCTTAACTCAAAATTGTTTCAACAAAATTGGGATCTCGCCTGGAGGAAACAATTCCATAAACTAGAATAAACAGATAACTTAAAAATCTGGACTGATATTTCAGCTCCCACCTTTTTATTTGTTGTGGTCAGTGTCATCAAACAGCCAGAAGAAGAGTCAATTAAGGTTGTTGATAGAAGAAAACAGACACAAGCTGCACTGCAGACTACTTCCCACAACACTGTTATCAACATATACCTCTGACCTTTGAATTCCATGTCATCTCCTCAAAGTCAAACAATGAAAGAAAGCTGCAGGTGACTCGGGCACAGGCACATGATGAAAAGTAGAGCTATCAGAGATACTATTGCATAAGGGCAGTGCTGACAGGAAATCCTAATCTGTTGTGCGTATCTGTATTGACAGTCTTCAAGGTGAAGAGAAGGAAATTAACTGCCTGTTCAACACAGTAATATGGGTATCAAAATCCCAAAACTGGACAATATTTGTTTTTAGAGAAATTCTTCCATATGTTACAGTTGTCCCTTGGCAGAAATTATGCCCATATAGTGACTATGAGATAAAAGGACCTGGGTAACAGTAGGAATGTTAGGCAGGGGAGTGAGATGCCAGACAGAGGAAAATTTGTGATAGGTCCTCTGCTTTGTGGATGTACATTATTTTAATGGTGTTTCCATATATACAATCGGAACTCTTTTCCCTGGCCTCTTTGCCTGGATACCAGTTGACTGCAGATACCCAAAGGGCACACCACTCAGCAAGAAAATTTCTAATCAACTGTGTCCATCTTTACTTGGAGTGTGAGGGAATCTTTGTTTGTTTTTTCTCCCGTGAAATAAAAAACAGAGTATTTGTATCAGCTAAGTAATTTTATTTGCTGGCTTCAAATGTTGCGTGCAGTTACATGAAACTGCTTCTGCAGTCTAAACCTCCAATATTTTACCTATTTGCTTGAAATTAATATATTATAATATGCTGTCTTGAACACCAACGACCATTTGTGTCCTCAGCAACTTCGTCAAATAGGGAGTCCTGTGTCAGCCAAACCCTTGAGCGGACTCCTTGAGCATTGCTGCTTTATGACCATTATTGATCATGTGCTCAACTGACACCCATAAAAGTGACCAGACATCAAAAAAAAATGTACACTTTGCCATACAGCACTTTTGGACAACACAAGTCCATTAAAAACACAATACAAATCCCAGTCTTGCTTATTCCACTTATATATCTTCCTTGATGATTTGATTGTCCTACCCACCTTTGAATCATCTGTTTCAGTGTACAATACATGTGAACCTGAGACATCTTTGCTATTTTGGATTGCTGCCGCACGTCTCCCAAGAAATTGGATTGCACAGGGCTGCTTTGTTCAGCAATATGCAATTGTAAATTGATTAAACCATGAGTAACTGGCATTTCTAACTAGTTCTGGGTTAAATTGAGCCAATCAGGTAACTGAGCAGTCTAAATAATGGAATGCTGCTGTTGCTGGAGCTTGGGAAGTGGTGTACATGTCTTCAGTAATACTATTTGAAGAGGAACTTCGAAGCAACAGGCCTTAAGGCCTTGCACCAAGTCAGCCTCCTATTGGACAAGTAAAACTTTGAGGGTGTCCTCTGTTATCCTTCTGACCCCGAAGCAACTTCTGCTTCAGGAGCACATGCATTGACACAGTTTCCCATGCATCACTCCTCTTAAAGCATAGCCAGGGAGCTTGCGACCGCATTGTCGAGGGCTGCTGTCATTAAGCACTGCTGTGACAACCTGGTCTTCATTTCACAGCACTGGTGATTCAGAAGGTTACCTAAATACTCCAACAACTTTCCCCACTCTGCAGTGGACCCCACCCACCATCTCCCACGTAGCCCCTTCCCCCCTCCACCCCACCAACATCATGATCCCAGGCTTCCCAATCCCTCCCTTCCTAATGTTACTGTGTGGCTCCTTAAAGACCCTGATGCTCC
>JARFYF010000052.1:75175681-75185901 GCA_030265395.1 Rhina ancylostomus
TGAGGTGTGTAGATAGGGGGAATGCATAAAGTCTTTTTCCAAGGGAAGACGAACTAAAAACCAGAGGGCATAGTTTTAAGGTGAGAGGTGAAAGATTTAAAAGGGAATGGAGGGACAACTTCTTCACGCACAGGATGGTGCGTATGGAATGAGGTGCCAGAGGAAGTGGTTGAGGCAGGTACAGTAGCATTTAAAAGACATTTGGGTAAGTACATGAATTGGAGGGGTTTAGACAGGCAAAATGTGGGCAAATGGAATTAGCTTTAGACACCATGTTTGGCATAGACAAGTTGGGCCAAAGGGCCTGTTTCCATGCTGTATTCTTCTATGACTCTAGGAGACTAAATGGCACAATGAAGGCACAGCCATGTCCCAACAACAACATCTTCCATTGTCTTGCACTTTAACATGGGAAAACAACCTGAAAATCTACTATCAAACACAATTTAAGACCAATATTAGGATTTGGTCAATAAAGAAGCTTGGTGTTTTAGGAAGGGATTCTAAAACTTAGGGCTGAGGTACCTGAAGCATCCAGTGGTGGATCAAAGATGGGGTTGTGCTATCCTCAGAAAAGGCCCTAGAAGACATAGGACGATATAAAAGAGGGCACTAACACAGTTTTCGGGTTAGCTGTCACCTTTGATGTTAAGACCCGGCGCAGAAACAATCCCAGAGTGCTAAAAAGGCATAACAATCTCTACTTGGAGTCAAGTTGCTTGTTAAGTCTTGGGCACACAATTAAATCGTGCTGACTTCAGTTTTTGGTTGCACACATAACTGAGCTGGAAAGATTAAAGACTTTATTTCATTTTTAACATGAAAATTATGGACTCTTGTAGAACTCAATATAAAATGGTAATGAGTCATGCTAATTAAAATGGAAGCAAACAGAATTTTTATTGGGAAAGACTTGTGTTCTAATTTATAGCATGATGTTCCTGAATTCAGTTTATAGATGGTTAATTCCTAGAGACACACAAGTCATCTAGGATATTGATTAGGACAATTAGTTGAAGTAGCAGACCAAACAGCCATTAATAGTGTACTCATACACATCACATTAATTCTGAGTCAATGGGGAGCCATTGAACCCATCCCACAGCGGTTTGCAGCAAAACTGCCAGAATAATTTTTATTTGATATGCTTGGTGAGCCAGGATGGGAATGGGGATATGGAGAATGAGGCTAACGGGCACATTAAATAATAATTTCTTATTCAGTGCAGTAATTCTGATTGGCAGTTTGACAAGCCAATGTTCAATCAAAAGGGCAAAGGAAGAAGTCAGACCCTGAGACTGTGAGAGACATAGTAAGGCAATGAATTTCCAGGCTACTCCATAAATTAATTTGGAATAACTGTTTTAGGAATATGCGATTCAGTCCCTCAAACCCATTCTGCCATTTAATTAGATCATAGCCAATCTTACTTCCATTTACTCATTTTGTTCCATCTATGGTCCATGTTAATCTCACCTCAGAAAAACCTATCAATCTCACAGCTGGAATTTTCATTGACCTAGCCTTGGTACCATCATTTGAGGCTGGAGAAATCCAGCAGGTCAGGCAGCATCCGTGGAAGCAGAAGGATATCTCGGGTTGAGACCCTGCATCAGGACCTGAGTTCCTCCAGCCGATTATTTTTTTGCTGCAGATTCTAGCATCTGCAGTCTCTTCCGTCTCTCTCCGTCATCACTGGAGGCTGAGTTTGTGACAAGGATGTCTGCTCTGATGAGCTTCCTCCTCACCTCTTTCTATTCAGCTGGAAAGCACAACACTGCTGCCAGATGTTGTTTGCTTTTGTAAAATCAATCTGAGGTGAAAAGACCACCAAAGTTCTGAAGTCAAATTTGAAAGGTGATCAGATTCAAAAGTGCAGGAGCCATCATCCCATTTAATACCAAGGGAAGTTAAGAAAAGGATGGAAATTTTAATCTTTCTTGAATATGAGAAATGATGAAAATCATATAACTGCAGTAATCAAAGAAGCCTCAGTCCTATAAGGGAAATTACAAGCATCCATAGGTTATATTTTGCTGAGAAGTTGTACGGGAATCTGCTTTAACAAACTCCTGCCCATCTCAGACTGACTCCAATCTGCAGCCACTTACACATTCAAATGATGCTTCCAGTTATGCCTGTTCAATCTATCTACTCATTAACCACAGCTATGCTAAGAAGCAAGTGCTGAGCAGCAAAAGACCCTGAAACATATTTGCCCGGAAATCCATCCTCAGTTGGTAGCACTGAACACACTATATAGCAATGTCGTACTCGGTCTCTGAAATTTATTCCATTGACATCACTGTGGCAGTTATTCAGCACTTTCAGCTTTCTTGACAAAGAATACATTTCCAGACAATTTGGGCTACTTGTTACAGTAAAATATGTAGATGAATATTAAAGAAATAAAACTATCATTGTCTAATTAGCGCACAACTGCACCTGGGTTTGGGCAATCATACATCATTCACAATGTGATGGCTATAATATTAAAACAGAAATGCAAAGTAATGGATGCCATTTTCCCCATGTAACAATGATGCCACATATTCACCAGACTGGAAAAAATGAAACTGGCAAAGATTAACCAATCCTATACCTACACTTGGAAATGTACTCCCAGAAATTAGGAAAGGCGGAAGGTCTTGGGTAATGTTATTTGACCAAGAAGGCAATGGGGAGATGCAGAGGATTATTTTTTTGCTGTGAATTGAGCACATAGCATTAATCTTTGTTGGAAGCTAATGCAATATTCCCTTTCAAAGGGGAATACTTAAAAGGAAATTTGTAAGGAAGTGAGGAAAGAGCAGGGAGCTGGAATGCTCTTTCAAAGAGTGCAAAATACATATCGTGGCAAATGGGCTCCTGTGCTGAAAATGTCATAATTCCATAAAGACACCAGTGCTTAGCCTCAACAAGAGCTACCTACCCAGACCATGAAATTGGGTTTCAACACATGGCTAATCCCTGAAATTCACTGGAGGTCATCAGTCTGCAGCAGTGATCAGACTGTGGATTGGATTCGTGGAGATTTTCTTTTTCTGTTTGCAAGGCCAGGATTTGTTCCAGCTAGTTTCACAATAAATAGCAGGGCATCACCGCAAGTGACAAGCATTGCTCAACAAGTACTTCAGAGCTAATCCCCAGGAAATGCAGCCATATTTGGTCAAAGCAAACACCCTGCAACAACATCCCATCAGATACCACTTGAGGGAGGTTATTATTACACAAAAACATTTTCATGTTAAGTTCAAGTTTTCTGATAAATAATCTGATTTTAAATACCCAACAGTTGTGTACAGAAAATCCTGACAGATATGCAGAGATGATTATATGGGGAAAAAGATTGAATATAGTGAACTTGCCCCGATTTGGTAAGGTTGAGTTGATGAGATGGAGAAACATTCCTGGCAATATTTTCCCCTTGCTTATTTTCAGAGGATAATAACTCCCACCTGACTCCCACACAAGAACATAAGAAATAGGAGCAGAAGTAGACCATCTGGCCTGTCAAGCCTGCTCCGCCATTCAATAGGATCATGGTTGATCTGTCCATGAAATCAGATTCACCTACCTGCCTTTTACCCATAATCTTTAATTCCCCTACTATGCAAAAGTCTAATTGTGTCTTAGATATATTTAATGAGGTAGCCTCTACTGCTTCCCTGGGCAGAGAATTCCACAGATTCACTATACTCTTGGGAAAAGCAGTTCCGCCTCATCTCTGTCCTAAATCTACTCCCCGGAATCTTGAGGCTATGTCCCTTAGTTCTAGTCTCACCTACCAGTGGAAGCAATCTTCCTGCCTCTATCTATCCCTTTCATAATTTTATATGTTTCTACAAAATACCCTCTCATTCCTCTGAATTCCAGCGAGTATGGTCCCAAACGACTCAATCTCTCCTCATAGGCTAGCCCCCTCATCTCTGGAACTAACCTTCAGGAACCTAAAGCTTCCTAAGAGAGGTCACTTTTGATATGTGTGTATTCCAGTGGTTGATTTGATGTAAGCGCCATAAAATTCAAACCTAATCCTGCCTTCATTTTCTTACCTATATACATAGCTTTCCAGCAAAGTATTAACATCTATGCACACAGCTTTTCCAGCAATTCCGCTTCTCTGGTCATTTTTCTCCATCTTGAAGCATGGATACTTTTGCCAACAGCGGGACTCCATCAGTGCCACAGCTAACTTTGCAAACTCAACAAGGTAGGAGCTGAATATTAAACTTCAGAATTGGAATAATGTATGATAATGTATTGGCCCACTGCACCATCTTTGTACCATTGGAATAAGACAAACATATACAAGGATTAAGATCCAGTCATTGGGGGCAGGTTGGAAACTACCTGGTTGCTAACTGCAGTATAAACAATAAGGTCAATGTGTCCCTGAACCCATAGACACTACCTCATTATTCCTTTTTTTTGCACTACTTATTTATGATGTAATTTATAGTAATTTTATGTCTTTGCAGTGTATTGCTGCCACAAAACAACAAATTTCACATCATAAGATAGTGATAATAGATCTGATTCTGACTTCCAGTCTCCCTACCCTCTGTTTATGCAGGAAAACAACTGACCTGAATTAACATCCAGGTAGCAGCCTCTCCACTGTCTGCCTTCCCAACTATGGCCTACTCAAACGAGTGCAACAAAAGTAAAAGCCTCACTTAAACACCCTGGAACTGACTTTGTTCTGTCCTTCAGGCTCTGAATTGGCCTGATACTATTTGGTCCCTATGTTAAAACAACTTAGTAATCACTAATGATGTGTGCAAAAACCAGAAACCCCTCCATTTTCGAAACTCCTGAACATGCCATTCTGATTGATGTTTCAGAGCATACACATGCATGGTCCACTGCATAGTCTGGGAACCTTGTGTTCATCCCATTGATTGTCACTGGGCCTGACAGAAGCTGGAGGACGCTGAATGGCCCTGCAATCATCCAGTTTATGCCAGGCCCAGAAACCAGCCGTTGACACAGAGCAATGAGTTAAAGTCCACAATGGGGAGATTGCTTCAAAGGTGTTCAACAGTCATGTAATCCCAGTGATGATCTCTGAAGCATCACTCAGCCTATATAAAGCTATATTTTTCTCCAAAGGTTTAACATTTATCCCCAGTCATTGTATAAATAAATAAACAAGCCTAGAAATTTAATTATGGCGTCAATCTACAATTTGACCATAAAGCAGCTCTCCGAGGGTTAAGTCACATCTGGATCTATCAGTGCCCATCTGGAAATTAGCCAGAGGACTTCCAAGCATGACTTGCCTCAGCACTGCTGCTATTTTCCAGCGTTAGCCGTGCAGCCGATGATGTCATAATATATGCAGAGGTCATTTCCATAATTACCAAACTAAATTGCTGCAGAAAAGTACAACCCGGACTTTCTAAAGGTCCACCCTAACTGGTTTATCGGGCATAAAATCACAAGCAACAAACCCTGCAGTGGATCAGTGCAGACATGAATTATGGAGTTTCCAATCAATATCAATGTTTAACTCACTGCATCACCTGAACTAATTTTTCATTATACAGTACATACGCAGAAGCATCACTGCATGTCTCCAGCAATGATCACAGCATTTCTATGCTATGCTCTTCAGTTAAGTATGCTGCAATGTCTGCCAAATTGATCAGTCCATGCCTCAAAATAGCATGGGAAGGGCTTCGAACAGAGCACTGGATTTCCTGGAAGTGGCCACACAGCCTGAAGATTATTGTTTCTTGTCTCTCCCATGTTTTCCCTCACCTCGATGGCAGCCTTTTCTACAGCTGATCTGTCGCTGCAATGGAGAGATGTCCTTTAAAACTAGATAACCTTACCAGTAGTCAGCATGGCACTGACACAGTAGCTGAGAGCCACGAGAAATAGCTCCCAACAGGTTCTGGTTTATTGCATGAATCGGTGGGTTAGCACACCAAAAATGAAAACATAAAGTGCTGAAAATGCTCAGCAACTCAGGCAGTATCTATGGAAAGAGAAACAGAGCTAACGTTACAAGGTCAATGACCTTACAGTTCTGGCACAAAATGGAGAAGATGATTACATAAAATAATTGAATTCAATTTGAGTCCTGTGGGTTGTAATGACATGACAAAGTTACAGCTGTTAGAACTAATGTTAAATTCAACAATCTCAGATAAGGGCGGCACGGTAGCGTAGTGGTTAGCACGACGCTATTACAGTACCAGCGACCCGGGTTTGATTCCTGCCGCTGCCTGTAAGGAGTTTGTACGTTCTCCCATGTCTGTGTGGGTTTCCTCCGGATGCTCCGGTTTCCTCCCACATTCCAAAGACGTATGGGTAGGTTAATTTGGGGTTTAAAAAATGGGTGGTGTGGACTCGTTGGGCCGGAAGGGCCTGTTACCACGCTGCAAATAAAATTTTAAAAAAATAACCAACCAATGCAGGCCAGTTCTGATGAAACAGCATTAACCAGAAGCTTTAACCCTGTTTCTCTCTCCACAGATGCTGCCTAAACCTGCTGAGTATTTCCAGCATTTTCTGCTTTTATTCTGGACAATAGCTCTTTAATAAGCTGGTGCTGGTTACAGCTATTCTCACTATTGATCTGTGGTTTGCTGGGCATGTGTACATGACTGAATTTTCTGTTTCACCGAAACAGGCAGAGAAATGGACATGAATGATTTCGGAAATATACAAACAACCGAAGTGTTTCTGCATTCTGAGAATACTTATTCACCCCACTCCTTGACATGAGTAAATTGCAACATGGCGAAAACAGGTCCTTCTCTTCAGCAGGAACCCTTGAAGATGGGATTGTTCAGAAGCCCAGAGCAGCCGCAGCATCAGCAAGTTTCAGCGAGCAGCTGAGGTGTGAATCATGGGGACTGGAGGCTTCTCATAGAAAATAGCATTATGGAGTAAGAGATGTGTTAAGTTGATAGCCACGCACCTGTTGCATGTCCATGTGCAGCTAAAGATATCAGCTGCTCTCTTCTTCTCTGCCAAGCAAAAAGCAGTGAATGAAAGACGGATTCCGCTTGAGCTCCGTAACTTGACACCAACCGAGTGCAGCGAAATCAGAATAAACAGTGAAAAGGCAATATTGCTGACAGATGCCAGGATCTCACTCTATATGTTATTTTTTAAGTATTTGTAATAAATTCAGTTTTGTCCATTCCATGCTTAAGCAGTAAAGCAGAAAAAGAAAATGATTAATAGGTAAGCACTCGCTGTATTCAGAAGAGAATAAAAGTAGGGGTTTATTGAGAATGAGTTTTGTTTTAAATAAAGGGGGAATTAAAAGGTCACATTTATTGAAAACATTAGTGGACGAATGTAAAAGTCTGAGCCTGCCCCCTGATTAAATGTCTGCTTGATCTTGTCTGTATTACAAGCATGCAGTGCCCTGGAGCCATTCAATCAATGGCTCTGCACAGATTAGACCTGTCAGGTTATGCCTGCGAGTTTACAGTGAGTGCTTGCCTGAGTGCCTTTAATCCTGCAAGGTTTTTTCAAATGTCAGGACTATCTTCAACAAAAGTTGACTTCCTGCTGGGTCCCACCAATCATGAGTTGTTTTTTTTCGGAATAAGTAAAGACAAAAGATTGAGTCAAACAGATATCTTAGAAATTTTCTCACTCGGGTAAAGAGACAAAATAATATCAATGATAACCTTGCAAACGCAAGGGCACCACGCTGAATTTAGCCTCTAAACTGTCTCAATCTCTTACATAATCATTCTCAGAAATCTTCCTCATTTTGTAAAGCACTTTACACACAGTAAGTTTCATTTAAAGTTCTAATGTGTTATCCTGTGGACAACTATGGCAGCCTACATATATACGATTGGTCTCATAAATAACAATGGGATGCCTGGCCAGATAATCTATTTCTCTGATGTTAATTGAGGAATAATAATTAGCCTGAACTCCTGCCTCTGCTCCTCTTCCAGCATTGCAATGAAATCCCAGTGCAGGCAAACCACGAGCATTGGTTTAAAATCTCACAAGAAACCCTCACCAGCAATGTTGCAGTCCTTCAGCATTGCAATTCAGCAATCACCTGGATCGTGTGCACAAATCTTTCAATCCAAAACCAGTTAATTTAGCATCAGGAGCCTTATTCCTAAGTAGGAATAAAAGGTTTCTCTCTAAGTTAGACAGAAACCAGAGATAAATCATAAGTTGTGCAAAACTATTCATTGGAAAATTAATAGATTTGTTTACTTTTATATCAATTTTTTGTGTTGACAAACTCTTAAATTTTCCAGGGCCTGCAAGTCAGAATTGCCGATAGAAGCAAAAAAATTCATAGTGCATGACATACATGAATTCATTTACTTTAAATAAATTAATACCTCTGTTGAAGCAGCAGGCAGAGGAATGTTATGCACGCATGCAATGACATAAGGACAAATACAATTTCATATATTTGATTTTCACTGAATCACTGATAACACAAAAATAATGAAATTGCAGTGGTTGCTACAGTCTTTTGGTCTCCATCAGATGGTGTCTGATTGCACTATCCTCACCTTCTGTTATTAATTATATTGTGCTCCTCGAGAGAAGATCTGCTGAGCTAATTTAGATTCCACAGTGAAGAGATTGTCTGTTAAGTTTTGAAGTAGTTTCTCTTTACCTTTCACCATATCATTCTACCCCTTCACCAAATGTCCAAAATAGTTTGATTAAAATTAAAAATGGATCAGTGAGCTCATTGAAACATACAATATAGTAATTCAGAATCAATTTAAACAGTAGTGCCATGTCAAGGGAACACCTGCAAAAGAAACTGGAAAAAATCAGTGTTTGTGGTCTCACAGTTTTCTCACAATCTCAACAAAACAAAGAGTATATCCTAGTTGATCTATATGACATGCTGCACTGGGTAACATGCTGTTTATATTTAGATTATCTTAAGCCCATAAATAAAGCAGCATGTTTAATTGTGATGATATTTACAGGCTCGGGAACAGATTGGAAATGCTGTAAGTCAGTGGAACTAGCTGCTAGTCTGCCTGAGTTTCAGAAATCATGAATTAAGTGCACATGACTCCTTGACAAAAATTTCCAATTGCTGCTCCTAATCTGTGAAACTCTTGCATTCGGGGCTATCACATATAATGAATTACCCTAATGTTGTCCTAAAATCTCCTAATCCAGATATCCTGATACCAAATATCCTTAAATTCCTGATAGCTGGGAAGCTCAGATGCTTCTCCCGGAGACTGGTGAACCTGTGGAATTCTGTACCAGTAAAGCACTTGAAACCAAATTGTTAAATATATTCAAGATGGACTTATTAGGGCTGTACAGACCAAGGGATATGGGCAGAGAGTCGGAACAGGGTACTGGATTTGGATGATCAGCCATGAACATATGGAATGGCAGAGCAAACTCAGGGAGCTGAACAGCCTCCTCCTGCTCCTATTTTCCACAGGTTGGCTTCTTCCCCCTTGAATTGCACCCTCAGCTCTTGAGGGCAAAGGTCATAATAGATGGCCAGGTCATGGTTCATGGGTAAACCATTAAAAACTGTTACTGTGGCAAATGTAACTATCTGACAAAGCTGCTGAACTACAATGATCAGCACTTTGAACACTTCAATCACACTGCAGGCTGAATACAGGTAAGCACTGTAGATTGCCCACAAGAAAACTGTTAGATCTGATCATTTTAGTCCTCAAGAATCAAATGAGTGTATCTCATAATCAATACATTTTCTGTTATTCCACTGATTTACACTGAACAGGCATTCTCTCATTTACTCTCCACTGGAATTGTTTTAAATTGTCTTTTATTTGTGAGATAGAACATGCAGACTGGAATATCGAGCAACTATGCTTTGACTTATCCCATCACTTTTTGCCCTCTTCAATTGTGTTGGATGTGAATCTCCTGCAATGAGACACGACCATAGCATTAAATGTAGCATCTGCTGTGTGGACTTCTTCATTCATACTTGGATAACCCAACAGGAAAAGGGATCCACATGTTCTAGCTTCAGGAAGTCGGTGACCATTTGTGACAGAAGAGTGCTCCCCTTGGATCCTCAAGGAAACTTTCAGCTTCCCTTCTGCCCTTTTAGCTTGATCACCAGCAACCTCAGCAGCTGTAAACTCTCACTGTTTACCCTTCCCAAATAGTTGGAACCTTTCCTTAACCAATTGTTTGGGGGGTGGGGGGAGAGGGTTCATGGGGAGGTTGGAGAGTGGTGTTCAGCGGGGCTCCCC
>JARFYF010000052.1:75867716-75881498 GCA_030265395.1 Rhina ancylostomus
CCAGTGCTTCGATTGTGTTGATTATGACATGCCTGTGTTCTAAGTATTTTGTCAAAAGATCTGTGTTGGACTTGGCCTCCTCTGTTACTTCCTTATTGATCACACCTTACCGGAGCAGCAGTGTTATTTACTCACAGACCAACCAACTTTTATTTACCCTTTTTCCCCTGAAAATGAGCTGAAGAGCCAACATTCAAACCATATTCTTCCCATTGCTTTTTTTCCTGGCATGAAACATCAACAGTAGCACAATTCACAATATTTATCTTATGTTATAAGATTTTGATAACACAGAATGAGGCCATTTAGCCCTTTGGGCCCCTGTGGGCTCCCCTCGAGCAATTCCATTAGTCCCAAGATCTCTGATCTCCTTTGACCTCAAATATAACCTTGGGTGCACCTTGACTGCTTTGCCTTTGGAGCTCAAACTGTTTTTCAACTTCGCAAATTCCAAGAATCAGGGTCACTTCAGGCTTCCCTGAAGTACTGATATTCAGAGCATGCACTCAAGTACTTATACATCTCTGGCACTCTTTTGTCAGGCATGTCTGGATGTAGTCTCGGGCACTCTCTGTAGCTCACTTGCACAAAGAGTATTATTCCTGTGTGCAATGTTTTTTCACTAGCCTGTCCAAATCCCACTGATGTTTTGGAAAAATTCTCCCTCCCACTCCCAAATTGTAACAGCCATTCAGTCATTAGCAACTCACCCCTGTAAATTGCAGCTTGTTTTGTAATGCATTGTATTGTATTGTGTCTGCTTATATTGTATGCAAACAAAGATATAGAACAGATAGACCCATCAAACTTTTCCTGGCCAAACATGATATTGTCTGCACATATTATTAAATCTATCCATCCCCTCTCACAATAGATAGTGCCCTGGAAAAATCAGAACCAAACTGGAAAATAGGCACTAAGTAATTTTAAATCATTGTAACAAATTCTTTCATGCTGTTATCACATGTTATACACAATTACCTTAATGTTGGTTAATTTCACTAAGTAAGTATGAGAAATGCATCCAGTGGAGTAAATAGTCTGCAGTGGTCCCCTTTAAGGAAAAAACCTAGGTAAGGAAAGCCTTGGTTCCTAATGGCAGGTCAACCACTACACAAAGGTAACTCGAAATTTCATCAATCAATTGCTGTAATGCCGGTAGATTTCAGCCTGAAATATGCAAATACTAGGGTGACCCAGTGAAAATAAATGGAATCATGGCAGGATTTGACCAACATGGTCACAAATGGAAGGTCAATAGGTTTGTCTACAGAATTGCTGTTTTAGTACATGTAAATATTCCCAATGCTGTTTAATTAATCATGTATTACATGGATTCTTGTGATCTGAAACAGGATAGATATATCACACTCCAAACAACCTAAAGGAACAGTGGGAATGCATATGTCGTACTAACAATATCTGCACATAACACAATAAATTGATGAATGCCCTGCACATGGACTTCAATTATACTGAGTAGATGTACATTCTTCATGAGACCTGAGTAGAAGAAGATAAAATGTAAGTTATGAGCGAACTGCAAGAGGTGTATTGCAATTTTTGGGGAGAGATGAATTTGCACAAAAGAATAGTAGCTAAAATATACCACATTAAGAGGCATCTTGAATTAACTTGTGGTTTGGCAGCATATTAACACATCTATCCACTGTGGCATGTGGTTCTTTGATCTCTGCAGTACGGCTAAATGTGGAGCAAGCAAATAAAAACAATTATTTGTGAGACCCTGAGGGACTGAAGGGTGGGGTGGGTGTAGTTTTAAGTTAGGGGGTCCACGATTTACCAAGAAGTTTTGGCCTGCTGTCAAGACTACCATGTAGGAACAACACTTTTTTTCCTATTCTGTTTATTGAAAATCTTCCAAAACTGTTCTCAGGATTTGTGCATCCCAGAGTAATTAACCATTGTTGGCAAATCAATCAATCATTAAATAAAAAGCACTAATGCACCTGGTCAAGCCTTCTAAATGCAAAAGGTAATAAGATATGCCCTTTGTTAAACCTGCCCATTGAATAAATACTCAAAACAATTTCACAGAAATTATTTCCTTCTTCCTCCTACCTTTCAAACAATCAGCATGCCTCTAATTTGGTTTCCAGTCTTTACCATAAATCCTTCCCTTTGGACTTTGTTCCTTCTGCATTTTTAAACAATATAACATGCCATATATGTCTGAATCCTGGTGAAGCTTGGCAAGGAGAGCACTGGTCAAGTCTAGAGTTAAAGGAAAGAACAAAAGGTTTCTTGTTGATTTGTGTTTACATTTTATCAATCAAACTGAAACATTATACATTGTAGTGCGATTAAATAAACACAATTTATGACATTTTGGTTCAAGCATGAGAACCCTTAAGTGCTCCAAAATTAATAGAAACAAAATCATATTTTAATGTCATAAGTTTGTTTCTCACTACACTTCTGGGGTATTTCATTATGTTGACGTGGGAATACCTAAAATGAGGGAACAAAGAACAGGAAATTATCGGCTGGAGAGCCTTACATAAATGGTAAGGAAGATTCTTTGGGATAGGATCTATTTGCATAGACTTATTAGATATACCAGCATGGCTTTGATTGGGAGAGGTCATGTCTTACAAGCTTGATTGCATTTTTTAAGGAGGTGACAAAGATGACTGATGTCTGTGTTATCAGGATTCAGGAGTTATGGAATTATGTGAATTATGACAGGCATTCATTCTTCAGATCTTAATGTAAATTGCCAGCAGTAATCAGTTTGAAGTTAAAACTTTGTAAACAAACAGTACCATCCACAGAGCACAGGCTACTGGCCCACAGCAGGGAGCTGGCTGCTCAAGAGATATGGTTTGTAAAGTGGTATGACCACAAGATGTTCTCATATGCATCAGACAAATGTAAGATAGTGGAGGTATGTTAAATGGTCTACATCAAACTAGGCAACACTGGCTAAGTTATTTTGCACCATTGTGACCCAGTTCAAGCTTGCAGACCAGACTGATATCACGTAGCACATCAAACATGGTCACAGGCATTCTTGCTCTGTCAATAGTTGAGATATTTGTGTGCGCAGAGAGTCAGCCCTCATAACATTAATTCTGGGTGTCTGGGTTCTCTGTTCTCAGAAGTTTTTAGACCATCCTTGTGAATTACCTTGTCCCAGCAAAGGTGTTTGAACATTCAGAGTCTCCTATTGTGGATACGTAACTCAATGTAAGCATTGTAAGCATTTAAAATATTGAAGTAACTGATGCCATTGTAACCATTGAAATTGTATTGAATCACTTGTTGTTACCTTTGATGTTAAGGGTATAAAACTGCGATGTACTTTTGAGTTTGGGAGTCTCTACCAAGAGGGACTCCAGAATACCTGCTTGTCGCAATGAATACTTACCTGGCAGGGGCCGTTCTCCCAGGACAGTAATCTATGAGGTAGATTCATGGGCAAACTCGAACATTGAAGAAGGAACACAGTGGTGATCAAGTAGCTGCCTGATGACAGCTTAACCTGCTGACAAAGGGATCGATTCTAATGCATTCAAAATTGGCTTGGTCAAAGAGAGAGGGTAGTGGTGGAGGGGTGTTATTCTGACTGGAAGTCAGTGACAAGTGGCGTTCCTCACAGATCAGTGCTGCAACCTTTTGTTTGAGATAAATTATTTGAACAAAAATGTAGGTGGGCTGATTAGTAAGTTTGCAGATGACACAACAATTGGCGAGAGTTGAGGATAGTGAGGAAGGTTGTGAAAGGTTTCAGCAGGATACAGACTACTTTGAAATATGGGCAGAGAAATGGCAGATGGAGTTTAATCTGGGCAAGTGTGAAGTGTTGCACTTTGGAAGGTCAAATGTAAGAGTAAAGTATACAGCATATGGCAGGATCCTTGGAAGCATTGATGTATAGAGGAATCTTGGGAGTGCAAATCCGTAGCTCCCTGGAAGTAGCAACACAAGTAGATATTTGCCACAAGTAGATCGAGTAGGAAAGAAGGTGTACAGCATTCTTGCTTTCATCAGTTGGGTTGTGAATATAAAAGTCAGGAAGTCATGTTGTTGTGTAAAACTCTGGTGTTGCGGAAAAGTATCAGTGACTCAGCAGAGCATCTGCTTCAGAAATCTTTATTGTAGCACGATATCACAGAGAGCTCAGACTCCTAAAAGCAGAGTTACGCAGCTCTGCCCGACCAAGAGATTACAACCTTTATTTATATTACGAGAGTATGTGATTACAAGCACCCAAGCACAAATAGCATAAGTGAATAGCAGAAATAAATGGCAGAAGTGACCAACCATGGTTTCAGTCTTAGTCTAGCACTCTTAAGGAACAAAGTATAATTAGATGGCCGCATACTGCATGGCAGACAAGACACAGGACATCACCATACACGGAGAGCTCCTTGGCTATCAGCAGAACAAAAGTTAACCCTCTAGCTCCCCTCCTGCAGAAATTCAAGAACATTCTCAACTGTCTTTCACATTTCTCCCACATTTGGTTAAGCCACATTTGGAGTACAGTGTGCAGTTCTGGTCACTGCATTACAAGAAAGATGTAGAGTCTTTGGAGAAAGTGCAGAAGAGCTTCACCAGGAGGTTGGCTAGATAAGAGAATATTAACTATAAGGAACGGTTGGACAAATTTGGATTGTTTTCCCTGGATGTTTGGAAGCTGAGGGGCAACCTGTTAGAAGTATATAAAATTATGAAAGCATAGAGAAACAAAGACTGCACATGCTAGAATCTAGACGAAAAACACTATGATGCTGGAGGAATTCAGCAGGCCAGGCAGCATCTGTGGAGAAAAGCAGGTGGTCAATGTTTCAGGTCAGGACTCTTCTTCAGGGCTGAAGATAGGAAAAGGGGAAGCCCAATATATAGAAGGGAAAAGCAGAGCAATGATGGGTGGACAAAAGAGGGGAGGTGGGGTGGGAGCAAGGTGGTGATAGGTAGATGCAGGTAAGAGACAGAGATAGGCAGGTGCGGGGGAGGAGGGCAGAGCAGATCCACCGGGGGATGGGTCAAAGGTAAGGAGAGAGAGGAAAAAAAAGGAGGCGAGGAAAGGGAAGAAGAGAAGAAATATGGTGGGGTGTGGGGGGGGTGTTGGACATCTGTGTGGAAGGGGTTTGGGGATTACCTAAAGGAAGTTGGAGAAAATTTTCAGAATAGTAGTTCTGAAGCTGCCCAATGAGGTATTCTAACATCAACAAAAGGTCCCTTTAAATTGAAGGTACAGCAAGATTATGCTGTGCTCACAGTTCTCCACTGACACTGTTTTAAGACGACTGTTATGTGGAGGTTTGAGTTCCAATCTATGTTCAGTACATACTGAAACTTGCATTCCAAAATAATTGACACCATTAGATGGGTGCATGATGCTGGGAAAACATCACATGTGTTAACATACATTGCAACCAAAAGTGACCAATCTATTTTTGCAATGGGCATGATTTCACCTAGAAATGATTATTGAGTAAAATTGAGTTTGGATATTGTAGCACTGTTTAAGAAAATACAGAACTACATGACTTAATTTTTAGCAACAGTGCCTCTTCACTTTAATGATGCCCCAAAGAGTTTTACAGCCAAGAAATTAAGTGTGGTTGCTCATGTTCTGTAAGAAATGACATAGTCAGTTTGCTTACAATGACATCCCATAGGCAGAAACGCAAAAACAACTGGGTAATTTATTTTAGTGAAGAAGATTGAGGGGGAAATATGGTCCAGAACACAAAGAGTGAACTCCAACCTACTTCAAATAGCGTCATGGGACCCTTTTCATCCACAAGAGAATAAATGAGTCCTCAGTTTAACTTCTCAAACTTCTCTTGGTACTTTTCAAACTTTTGAATATTTTGGAGAGAACAAACAGTAAAAGGCTAGTGAATAATGAATAGTATTTCTTCTGGTTTGGTAAATTGATAACGGGGAGAACAAACTGAAGATTTCTAATGAAGAACAACATTAAAAGACTGGAGAACACAGGGAGTTGTTAGGATATGAAATATTATATAAAAAGGAATGTAACAGATATTTGGAAAATTCAATTGTAAAAGAAGATGAGGAAGGCAAGGAAATGATATTGAAGTAAATTGATCCAAAATTCCTTCATGGTTCCATCATAAGTCTCACAGATAAAGGCAGATTTAGGTAGCACCAGCTCTTCATTGTTTCTCATGGAGACATTGAGTCATACAGCACAACAATAGGTCCTTCAGCCACCATCCACTTAGACCATCAAGCATCCATTTGCTCTAATCCTACACAAATCCCATTTTATTCCTTCCACATTGCCAATGACTCCCTTCAGATTCCATCACTCACCACCACACCAGGGGCAACCTACAATGCCAATTAACCTACCAACCCACGTCTTTGTGAGAGCTTTCCATTTACCCGATTAGGAAAAGAACTTCCATTCGCCATCTTTAAAAACAAGTGCTGGTCAAGGAGTGACGTGCGGTCAAGACTAATCTAACACCTTGTTATTCCCCACCTCATTCAAATCAGGATGTATCAATACCGAATGATATGAGTAAGATGCAACAATCTCCACCGACATTCCTTGGCTACATTGCTGGGATCTGGACTAGAAAACATTATGATGCTAGCAAGAAGTTCCTGTTACATCGATGTTTTATTAAGCAACTGATTCCATTGATCATTCCCTACATGACATGAAGATGTTGCTGTTTTGAGAGCCATTATCACAGCACAAAGGGAAAATGATAATAACAGTTTGCATTATACCTTTTAACGTTCAAAATGGGTTTGAGATATGTCTGCATGCCATTGCAGGCTAATTATAGGATGTCAACTTGGTAAAAATGTTGGCAGGTGTATGCCTGGAAACAGGCCCTTCAACACAACTTGTCCACGTCAGCCAAGGTACCTACCTGAGTCCCATTTGCCTGCATTTGGCCCATATCCCTCTAAACCCTTCCTATCCATTTACCTATCCAAATGTCTTTAACATGTTTTATTAACATGTTTAAGCCTCTGGCAGCTCATTCCATCCTCCCTCTGTGTGAAAAACTTGCACCTGAGATTTCCTTTGAATATTTCTCCTCTCACCTTACTTGTTTTATTCCCTCCCCTGCACTGGGGAAAATACTTTGGCTATTCACCTTATGTATACCCCTCATGATTTTTTAAACATCCCTAAGGTCAACCCTCAGCCTTCTAAGCTCCAGAGAAAAAAGTCCTATCCAGTCTCTCCCTATAACCCAAGCCCTCCAGTTCCAGCAACATCCTCATGAATTCTATCTGCACTCTCTCTAGTTTAATGACATCCTTCCCATAGCATGGTGAGCAGAACCGCACACAGTATTCCAAGAGCGGTCTCACCAACATCTTGCACAGCTATAACATGACGTCTCAACTCTTGTACTCAATGAAGGCAAGCATGCCAAACGCCTTCTTCACCACCTTCTCTACATGTGTCGCCACTTTCAGGGAACTACGTACTTGTGCCCCTAGGTCACTCCATTCTACAACAGTCCCCAGGGCCTGCCGTTCACTGTGTACGTCCCAAAGTCTGAACAAACTGAAGGGATTGGATACCCAGAATATCCCAACATATTTCCTTGCAAGTTACATGCAGTGGAAGGAGCTTGCTCAGGATGTGTTGTCCAAAGCCAAACATTATGTTCTTTAAAACGAACTTAGCACAGAGTAACGTTTTGTAGTGGCACTTTATCAGCAGAATACATACCGACAGTTACTTTGCTCTGCCAAACAAAAGGTCTTCGTGCAAATATTTCCTTCATACATTTCAATGGAAAATGTAAAGAATGCAGAAGTGATTACATTTGAGATTTGGAATGCTGTCGGAGAATTTAGTATTAGTTCATAATCTAAGAGCAAGGCCCAAAATACAAAAGATTAAAAGTGTTTGAACAAGCTCTCCCAGAATGGGATGAAGAGGAATATTTGTCCATTTATCTGAAACATGTTATTGGTGTTTATGATTTTTAGTTTTCTGATAAAAATAAGACTGGTCAATACCTCAGAATAACCACATTGAAAGAACTTGCCAACTCTGAGAGGGTGAACAAGATGCCCTCTTAATGCACTGAGTAGATTGTAATGTCCAATGTGCAACAAAATTAGAGTAACAGTTAATTGTTATGGATACTAAGTATTTCTTTTGAAACGTTACATCTAAAGAGGTTTCTGCATGTAAGATCAGGAATGGGACATGTACACAGATCTGAGATTGATCTGAGTTCAGATGACCAGTACACGCTTGGATAAACTTGAATTTGTCAGATCATGAAACTCTGCCCAAAACTGACAATGGCAAATGTTTAAATAAATCAGCTACTGTTGCTCACATATCTTTGTTTAAAGAGGAATAATTATGTTTTGAAGCACTCTGATAATCTTAAATTGACTGCATTTTTAAAAAAATTTTGGTTTATTTGTATTGTTTTAATCACCTCTTACAAAACACTTAACAGCATGCTGTGACTTTCAACTTCCTGCTGTACTATACATCAAGAACAGTTCCAATAGCACATTTCAGGCTGATACACCCCTTCTGATTTTCCCCATTGTCTGTGGTCAGCATATTTTGAGAGCCCTGAGGATTTATTTGGATAATTCATGTAAAATAATAAACATTGTACAAGTGACAGAGGAGGAATCCACAAAATTTGTTTTACCTTTCCATTCAAATTGTAAAACAAGCACCAAAGGGAAAAATCAGATGGAATCTGAACCAGCACTGCTGCTAAAAGCTGGATAGATAAATAAACAGAAATCTTGTTTTTTTCCCCCTTCTCTTATATTCCTGTGGAGCCTAAGCTACGATTCATTGGGCTTGTGAATCCTTTACGTGTGAACTCCCTGCCACCTAGTGGAAGAGAAAGTTTCTCTCCCAACATCTTCATTGTTTCATGCTCAGAACACAGTCATTTTTCCCAAAGATTTTGAAATGAATCCGCATGTGCCAAAAAATGTCAGTTATCCTTGGGAACATAGATTGTTTGGACTAAACCTGGCTGCAGCATCAAAGGAATATTATTTTCCCAGAAAAACAATCCCTTTTTGAAAACATGGCAAACTGATTTTAATTTTGAGATCTTGAATCATAGAGATTGAATCAAAATTCCAAGAAGTCTTTGGGGCAAGTACAGAACTAAACCTTCTGAAAAGCATTAGGAGTGTGCAATATTTTCTTTAACATAATCAGCATGGTCATGTATGATTTATAAAGGAGACTGGGCCAACCTTCATCTCTCATCTAGCCTTGTTTTCCTGAAAGAATGGGAGTTGGCATGGTTGAAACTTGTGTGGGAAGGGGAGCAGTGGGGTGGGAGTGGGGGAGTGGAGTTGATGAAGTCATGAGGATGCCTGAGATCATTTTGAGGCAGGATTGTGGGTCGGCCAACAACATATCTACCTCCGCCAGGCAGGAATTTGCTCAACTGTACCGATCAGGGCTCAACTCTATTGTAGGATGCTGACTGCAATTTTGAAGTCAAAATGCTGAGAGTGTACAAGACCCTTTTGTACCAGGAAGTAACTTTGGACCTTGAGGAGACACAGATGCTTGCCTTACAGATGCACCAGTTCTCCTGCTGGTTCCATAGAATTGCAGTTTATACTGGTCAGCCTATACTTGGCTCACCCTATCCACCTCACAGCACTCTCGGCCAATTTACAATGTATTTTGGATCATGGACTTTACTGTTGTTAGGGTCTAATCATAATAATACCTACAGCACACCAGAAGCTTCTAAACAATGATAACACCAACATGTGGTGCTTAGTTGATATATAAACATGAGGATGTCATTAAATTGTGCGGATATAGAATATATGTACATATTTTACCTAAAGACACAACACTGCTTTTCCTCTTTAAACACAAGTATGTGAACTCTCTTCACGTGAATACACATTTCTTACAGAATCAATTTACTGACTGGATTTCTTAGTCAGTCTGACCTGCTCAGCTACAAACTTGACTCTGATCTTCCTTGCAGTGAGGAACTTACAGCCTCTTGGCTTAATTCACTGCTGTTACTCTACAGCAGTGGCTGATTTTATGTGAAAATCAGAAGTAGATCGACCATTAGACAATAGTTCAGGTATTTTTTTCAGGTATGTCCCTCTGATCATTATGGACACTTTTAGCCTTATTTCTAATGCATATTAAACGCCTATTTCAACAGCAAACTTGGACTACCTCACCAAGATCCCATTGTCAAATTTGGAACTCATTATTCTTATGAAGTTGGTGCAATTATAATAGATAAGTCAAGACTCTGGAATAATATTGAATCGTTCCCAGAGGGGCAAAGCTCATTATAGCATCAGTGTTGCTCTTAACTGCTTTCAGCCCATCAGCATCTGTCTCCATAAATGGCTGTACAAAGGTGCATTCAGATCAACTTAATGTTACACTGTGATGGTGGAATCATTTCAGTACTTCGTCCAAAACTGTAACAGGAAATTACCAATACCTGAACAATTTTGTCCATGAAGAAATGTTTGGTGAAGATATGACTCCATGTGACAACTTAGTGTACCAGCACAACCCCTAATATGTATTGATTTTGAGGTAATTTTAAATGTCCATGTCCACATCAAGCTGTGAACAATTGTGCAACAAATCATTCATTAAATCATTTGTAAAATATTCTGATCCCACTAACACTACATACAGGTCCTGGAAAGTTGGTATTTTTTCATCCTTTCCTTTCATCCGCATCTGAACAGTTTTATATGTTACAACCACGATCAAAGTTCCATAATAGCTATGTTACTATGATTAAAGATCCATTTCTTTCCAGTTTCTCAAGCACCTTTCCCACTTTGCTCTTCAAGGAATAAAGAACTGGCCTTAGTTTACAGTAAATTGGTTTGACACCAGGTTTAATCCATATCTGTTGCTTGCATTCAGGCATTCCCGTGTTGCAATCCCAAGAAATATCCCTGTATGTAGACAACTGTGTCTGCAAGCATGGCTCTGGCATATTTGTGCAAATACTAAAGATGGCCTTCCAGCTGAGTTTTAGTTTTCCAAGCAAATCCTCACCCAGCGGAGTTGGATGACTGTAATAGTCCACCACACCTACTAGTAACTCAAAATGCTTGCCATATTACCCTAAAATCTTCAAAATATCTCCTGAATGAGGCAAACCACACTCCTTACTAAGGGTAAGTAATTGATCTGCTTGTTATAGATATCCTGCCACATAATAGAACAAGCTACAGCTGTGTCAGTCTGCATTACTAATGATGCAGTTAATCAGGACTGTGGTCTTAAAGTCCTGTTGTCTCACAATATCTTTTATTGTAGCATTGATGCTTTACAAAGTAAATTCTTGACGGGTGCAATCTTGTTTAGATTCCCTCTTTGTGATTTCTTTGAGAAAACAGTCCACTCTAAGCTAATGTCGCATTAGAAACTGAGCTCTTATCTGTTGCTTTGTGTTTCAATTTGTAATTTGCTGCTGTGATCCATTTCTTCCAGATTCATATCTGTCTCCATAAATGGATCTTTAAAAGATCAATTATATGGGGGATGGATGCTGTTATAATAGCAACACAGATTCATACCACATGTGGATATGATATGTTCTCCCTTTTCCTGGGCCAATGGTTGGGGATTGTCCTTTGACTGCAGGCTACTGTAACATCTGTGGGTGGTGAAGTGCAGAACCTCTGGACATGCTTGGCTGCCATCTCCATAAGTTGACAACTCTAAAAGCTAAATCAAATGTGAGGCTTTTTGTATTGAACGGCTTAGACTGGATCCTTTCACCCCACAGACCAACATAAACATGTGTCTTAGCACACGGTCTAAAACTCTCTGGTGTTATTGCCTTTATGTGTGCACTGTGTGTTTCATTATGTGTTCTTTATGTGTTTCTTTATGTGTGATGATGTTTCACTCACTGTTTCTCCCATTTGCTGATTATGTGCACTGATTTTCTGCCTATCCCCCATCTCAAGCAACTGTGGGTTGAAACTCTTCCGGGTTCCATACCTCCTCCACGCCGGAACACCTTTGGCTTTCTGCCGGGCTGCTGTGTGCACAACACACTTTGGAGCTGATTCCTGTGAGTAAAGTCACTTTATCTCTTCTCAGTCACATTCAATGCTAATCATTCTCAGGAATATTATTAGTCATGACCAAAATCCTAATCTTCTTCATGGGGGATTTGAATGATTCACACATCTTCTTATTGCCTGTGCTGCCTATGAAGACTGATGCACTAGAGCTGCCATTCACTTTCCTTTCCTGCCAAAAGAGCTTCACAATAACTAAGCCTGCTAATGTTTTCTCTTTACACTCAGCGTGTCCCACTTTGTGGCAGACTAACACAAGCTGTCTTGCTTTTAATTTTTCTTTAGAATTAGTTTGTGTAGCTTTCAGAGTGGCCACTGCTGTCTCTTTCTCTGAGTTGACCCACCCCACCTCCCCCCTCAGTACCTGGGCAAGTTCACTGAAGGTGGACTTAGGAGCGTCAACATTCACATCCATTTCCCTGCTGCCTTTACCTGAGAGCCACCCAGTTTCTTCACGGTTCCACAGCAAGTATGATCTAGATGCAATCCTTTAGAGGACTGATGATACTTTATTTCCTCATGATTCTTTTTTGCTGCCAATGCTGAGACACATTGGAACTCAATGCTGTCCTCGCCGCCAATAGTAATTAATCTTAGAGACGGCCTTAAACTATGCAAGGAATCCTTTTAAGCTCTAACTCAGTAATAACTACAGCATTCCAGGAGCTTCCAGACAAGGATGTGTACTTTATTCTGGCCAGACAGCAAGCCACCAACTTGTGACACTTAAGTCATGTACATGCAGGGTACATGCATTAGGTTCTATACCCACATGATTTATTTACATGTTAAACATAAATTTACCCATGAATCAGCATGGGAGCTGTATGTTTATCACCTGCTCATGATAACCAAGCCATAGCCAAACACCTATTTATCTCTGATCTTTCACCTAAGTCCCAAGCCATCCATAGACAGGTAGCATAGTAGTTCCACTCACTTTATACCTACATGGGTTAGACATTAAAGGTTCCTTCCAATGACTTGTTTTACTTGTTACATCAGTTTATGAATAAAGAGAGAAAGAACTTACACTTACGTTGCATGAGTCAAACAGAGAATTATTTGACATAATGAAGCACACTTGAGATGTTACAGAGATCTGGCCAAAAACTGGTCCTTTTTGGAGCAAAGATCCAGTGCCCAGGGATGGCATTAGAGCTGGATGAAGGGGCTGAAAGGTTGAACTCAGTCAATTGCCACATATCAGAGAAGTAATTACTTGTTTGTTCTCAGAGAAGTACTGCTCTCATCTTTCCTCATTTTTCAATGGGGTCTCACTGTGAACATGACCATCACTTCACTGTAAGCTTGGTGCTCCATACATCAGTACGCACATACAGGCCCTTCGGCCCACCATGTTGTTCCAACCTTTAAACCAGGCCTAAGACTACCTAACCCCTTCCTCCCACATATCCCCTTATTTTAAATTCCTCCATATGCGTATCTAACAATCCCTTGAATTTGACCAATGTACCTGCCTTCACCACTACGCCAGGCAGTGCATTCCATACCCCATACACTCTCTGGGTAAAAATCTCACTCTGATATCTCCCTTTAACTTCCCACCCATTACTTTAAAGCCATGACCTCTTGAATTGAGCATTGGTGTCCTGGGAAAGAGGTACTGTCTATCTATTCCTCTTAATATTTTGTATACCTCTATCATGTCTCCTCTCATCCTCCTTCTCTCCAAAGAGTAAAGCC
>JARFYF010000052.1:75889207-75899238 GCA_030265395.1 Rhina ancylostomus
AAGGACGGGTGGTGAAGATTTATTGGTCACAGCTGGTTTATCTGGAAAAGGTATAAATAGAGGGGGATAAATGAGAAAAGAGGAGAGAGGGGAAAAGCAAAACAAAGCTGGGACAGGGATACAGGACACAATAGTTGCTAAAAATCTGAAAAATTAACAGAAAATGCTGGAAATACTCAGCAGGTCAGACAGAGTCATTAAGTTATACAGCACAGAAACAGGCCCTGCAGTCCAACTCAACCATGCTGACCAAATTGCATCCCTGAGCTCATCCCATTTGCTTGCATTTGGCCCATACCCTTCTAAACTTTCCTATCCATGCACCTGTCCAAATCTCTTTTAAACATAATAATTGTACCCGCCTTTACCACTTCCTACGGCATCTTGATCCACATACTCACCACCCTCCATGTGAAAAACTTACTTCTCAGATCCCCTTTAAATCTTTCCCCCTCAACTTAAACCGATGCCCTCTAGTTTTAGACTCCCCTACCATGAGAAAAAGACCTTATCTATGCCCCTCAAGATTTTATAAACCTCTATAAGGTCACCCCTCTGCCTCCTGTACTACAGGGGCAAAAGCCCCAGCCCGGTCTCTCCTTATAACTTAAACCCTCCAGACTGGATAACATCCTTGTGAATTTTTCTGCACCCTTTCCAGGCCAATGACATCCTTCCTATAACTAGGCAGCCAGAACTGCACATAATGCTCCGAGTGTAGTCTCACCAATGTGTGGTACAGGCATAACAAGATGTCCCAACTCTTATATTCAATGTCCTGACCAATAAAGGAAGTGTGCCAAACACATTCTTCACCACCCTGTCTACCTGGGTCACCCACTTACAGGAACTACTAACTTGTACCTCTCAGTCTCTGTTCTACAACACTCTCCAAGGCCCTGTCATTTACTGTGCAAATCCTGCCCAAGTTTAGCTTACCAAAATGCAACACTTCACACTTGTCCAAGGTAAATTCCATCTGCTATTCAGTGGCCACTTTCCCAGTTGATCTACCACCAATGTTGGTGTCATCTGAAAAATTACTAACAATATCATCTATATTCTCATCCAACTCATTAATATAGATGACAAACAAGTTAGTACAGATGACAAGCAAGTTAATATAGATGACAAATTGTCAGATAGCTGACAATCTTCAGTATTACTCTGGTGTTCTTTCAGATTTCCAGCATCTGCAGTTGTTTGCCTTCAAATGCACAGTCAATTCGCCTATCTGATCAGCTATGGTTCCTAGGCCAGGAGCATAAGACACAAGAGCAGGAATAGACCATATGGCTCCTCAAACCTGCACGCCATTCTATAATATTTAAGCCAATCGCTCACATTATGTCCTAGTTTCTGCTCGATCTCCATATCCCCATGATTTCCAAAATCTTGGCAGGTTGACTTCAGCATACTTTCAACTGAGAATACGCTCACAGTCCTCTAGGATCAAGTATTACAAAACTACACAACACTCTTGACTGAAGAAATTTCTTCTCATCTTCATGTCATCCACTTATCCTGACTCTACATCCCCTAGTTCTAGGCTTGAAGCTGGGAACATTGGTCCTGCCAAGGCCTCTCAGAATATTATGATCTCATACTTCTTCACTCCAAAGTTTCTAACCTAGAGTGTGTGGTGTGGTGGGATGGGCCAAGGTGTGGGATCAGGACTGGAAGTGAAGGACACGTGGGAACAATATCAAGGTGTGCTGCAGCTCCTAGAAGAGATGTGAATCCAGGAGGACCATTAATATGTACCCAAGCTCCAAACAAATATATTTTAAAACTATAACTCACCTTTTCATGGTACATGTTGTCTCAGCTGCAGCTGCCACTGCAGAATCATAAGCAGGGCCTTATGACTCCTACTTCATTAATCTTACACCCTTTTACAAGGAAAAAAAAAGGAAAGATCCAATAAGAAAAATAGTATCTCTCACAATCTCAGGATGTCCAAAGCACTTTGCGGACTTGTCCCTTTTGTAATGTAGGAAGGGAACCAGCTAATTTTCACATAGTAATATCCTGTAAGCATACCTTCTCAAGATCAGAACATGGACTCTGGATAAAATCCTCAGGTGCCTTGGACTCAGTAACATTGGCAAACAGGATTGTGCCATTGTTTAATGTTAAAGTAGGGCTCAACCTTCTAGTTCCAGTGTTCTTATAGCCATTGTGCACACAGTTGCTTTTCATGTAAGATATCATTGGAGCATCTTATTGCCATTCTATGTCACCTCCCACGTCCAGCAGTACCCATGTGCCAGCACATCACATAAATGGGGGTGTGAGCAATGGTTTCTATCCATAGTTTTCTGGTTCTATCGAACAATGGACATCCAAGTGCAAAGATTTGGGCAGCTCTGAAATAAGCTATTCTAGTCCATGGTGTTGTATTCCAATGGAATTAGGGACAAATGTTCTTGCAACAGCCCACTCTAATCAAATGAATGAGATCCTGTTGGGTACCTCAGCTATGGCTGGCAGTAAAGCTGAGGGGTCAGATACAAATTATATCCTATCATTTGAGTTCCTCCAGCAACTTGTTTTTTTGCTCCAAATTACAAAATCTGCAGACTCTTCTGTCTCAAAGTATATCTAGTCCCTCTGTTTAATACACAACAAAAGCATGCCTTATGGTAAGAGTGCAGAGGGTGATAACATGCACCTCCTTGCCAGCTGTTCTGCAAGGAACCATCAATGTCATCCAGTCCATTCCTTTCCAGCACAAACTATTGATTATTGCTTCATGATCTAAGAACGAATGCACCATATTGTGAATATCATATAATTTTAAAAGACCAGGAGAACACTGCCCAACATAAAACATATTCTAGCAAAAAATTACACAATGAAATCTCATAAACACCACACCTTTTACTGTACTGTACTAACATTAGCCTTGATAGATGAGTAACAAGAAAAACAGTTGCCTACTTCACCATGTGAATGCAATCACCTCATTATTTATCTCTCACCTATTTTAAAAGAAAGGTTTGTCTCTTTATTTTAAATACATTGGCACTTCCATTAAGATGGCATCTGTATGGCAATACATTGAATACATTGCCTTCATTTGCACCAGCTATGTTTTTGTGCAGCATTCAGTTTACACATGCAATCTCTGGCTATGTATACATTGTAATATAACTATAGTATATATGTATACAACTATAGGCCACAGGGTAAACAATGATTCATGTCTCAACCAAAATGAGCACCTCTGGTTAGTACAGCATTTCACCAGACCTTCTTGATTTCTATGACTGATCCACACATCAGTAGGCCAAATATCAGAGCCTAAATACAATGTGCAAGGGTTTCAACTTATAGCATTGTGACTGGCAGTATTTTTGAAAGAGTCTTTCGCCTCCTACTTCTACAGAAGTGAGTGCATAAAATAAAAACGTGCCTCCTTGTGGGCTCTTGAGCACTGCTGGGGTAAGACTGCTGGAAATCTGGAAGAAACTGTATGGAACTGGGGACCTTAAACTGTGCCCAACATTTATTTCAGGCTTGAACTCCACATACTTGGAATGTGCTGACTTTCAACTTGCTAGCTCTCAATTTAAAGCCATTTTGTGTGGTGGTGAAACTCTCCCAGTTGTAAAAAAATACATTTGGTTCACTAATGCCATTCAGGAAATGAAACCTGCCAAGTCAGATCTTTGCATGAGTCCAGATCCACAATAACGTGATTGACTTTTTATTGCATCCTGAAATGGCCTAATTAGCCACTCATTTCAGGGACAATTAGGATGGGCAACAAGTGAAACAATTCCCAGATACTGTGAAGGAATAAAAAAGTCAATTTGCAATGCAAATGGTGGCAAGAAACGGCAATCTAACATTCATTCCTCCAACTCAAGCTTTTTATTTATAAATGGACTAGAAAATGTTTTAAAGATTAGCATAAATAAGATAAGATTAAACTCCAGACTTTAGTTACAATCCTACACTTTGCACAACTCTTTTTTTGTTCTTAAAACAATAAAAACTAGAAAGCAACTTTAATGGAAACACTTTCAAGGACAGAATGCAACATGCCATCCCATAGTGTAATTTGTTTAGTATCAACAGGGGATGAATTTCTAGGTATAAAAATTCCTCAATCCTTTGGCAGTTCTCTGCAACAATATGAAGAACGTTCATCTTTATTGATCTACTTTTTTCATGAAAAAGGAAACAAGGATTATTTCATTAACCTGCATTTAAAGAGCAGATAGAGTGAGAAGAGAACTAAAGATAAAATAGTTATTGCCCTGTTATCTTTCTCTTAATAAGGTCAAATACTTACATGAAGTAATTGAAATAAAAGTACTCAAAGTAGGCTTGAAATGAGTCTACTATTTAATTTGTTGGGTCCTTTTGAAATAAGTTCTCATGTGGGAGGAAACTTGCCATTATGGTGAGGTAAATTTAGTGAATTGTAAAAGTGGTTAGTGTGAGCTGCTGAAGGACTGGGCAATTGGATTATTAAAATCTGGAGAGAAAAATAAAATATGTTATTACAGCTGTAACAATAAATCTATTGTCACTATTAAGTATGCCTTATGGATATTAAGGTCATACATTAAGTCAGTTGATATATTGTATGACTTATGTATGTGGTCATATCAATGTGTAAATTTTATCAGATTTTCCCTTACAATTCACTTTAGTTAATTCAAACTTGCTTAATTTAAAATTATTTATTAGCTCTGTTTTCTTCCATCAGTAAACTTTTGCTTTGCTATGTTATTTAAGCTTCTTGATTCAAATTATTTGGATAACATTTTAGAACAAAAAAACTCAAATTATCAGGAATAGACTATTTATTTTCAAGCATTTCTTTGCATTTATTTTCCTCTTTTCTCCTCTTTCTTAAAGTAATTTGGTTACACATCTGCTGTATTTTTTATCATCTATAATTTATTCTTTTCCTTTTTTTTCTCAATGTGTGGGTTTACTAACATTATACATCATCAGGTATGTTTCCACAAAAAGTTAGTTAGTCTCAGCACCGTAACACAAGAACATTATTTCCCTAGAGCCTTATTGATCCATGGTTTAGTTAACTGTACATGTGACAACAAGCATTCTAATCAGCATATTGCAGTCAGCTACAATAGTCCTTTGTGACCTTCATAAGAATTCTTCAAAGACCGTTCCAAAGAAATTTTTTTTGAGTCTCTGAATATGCATGGCAAATAGTCACTGCAGCATTTTTTAGTATCATCTTATGTTTTTTTAAAATTTCAGCAAAAACCATAAAGCTCTTACCACTGCTATATATTACAAAGACTGTGGAAATATTTAATTTGTTTTTTTGATTCTCGCACAGAGCCTGTGCAAACTATCCAAAACATCACCGTCTTGTTTGTTGAAATATACACATTAGTGCCTTCTCCAACATCTGCTCAACAAAGATCTTTGTTTATTGCCATGTGTACAACATCTGTTCCTATCAAATTTAATTACAACAGCAGCTTGCAAGCAAGTTGATTTGCAGTAATAGGCAATTGTTATGGTCAGTTTGTCATTTTTTAAAACCAGGTTATTATTTATTTTGTCTTGACAATGCCTAAAACAAATACCATTCAGAGAACTGACTGTCCAATAAGAAGACGTGTCAACCATTTGTACTCAGGAATGGAAAGAGATCTCATACATTGAGGAGGAAATTTTAGTCTCATGATAAGGGCAAAATGTACCTTGTAATTGGTCCAAGCCTAATGAAATTTTAAAACAAAGTGCTCTGAATCACATCAATGTTCTTAAAATAAAATTAGAAATCCTAAAAATTGTATAAATTCTTTAAAAGGATCATCTGACACTGTTCTTATGTGAATGGCTCTCATTAAATAAGCAATGGCAAAAGAGGGCCATGTCTTTAATGATTCAAAGGGATTATTATAGACTGTGCTTTGCTTTAAGGCCACAGGGAGGGGGTGGGGAATGCCCTAAACTGCACAGAAATGCAGAAGACATGATGAATGTGCTTCTTTTAGTATAAAATAAGGAGACAACTGTCCTGCTCCCAGTGATAATGTGAACCCTCTCTACCTTTCCCATGAGCAACCACTGGGTGACTGGAATTCCAGCCTGGGTGAAACAAGAAGCTCTTTTGGCATACAAATTGATAATAAAAACAGATAATGCTGGAAATCTTCAGTAGATCAGACAAGGGGAGAGAACTAAGTTAATGTTTCAGGTTGATGACTCTCATGAAATCAGTGCTCTTTCCTGTAATAGATGCAGATCATCATTTTTGGTGAGTATTAGGTGGAGCATGTGCTACGTTCAATCCACCTAGTCTCAGCTGGGAAACCAGCCAAAAGGGAGCAGAGCAGTCTGATTTATCTTATTTCTGTTCTCTGAACTCCACACGAACAACTCTGAGTACTGTAATACTTGGTCTCCCCTCTCTAAAGAATATGACCCTATCCCCAACCTTACCATTTCCTGGCCTGTAGGCCAATCAAGCCAACTGTCAATATCCATAGGCTTTAGTTTTTCCACTGAAGCCCATTAGTTTTACGCTAGAGACCTGGCCCTCAAAATGGGCCAGTGGAAATTATTAGGTGATCAGCTGGTGTGCCCCCAGCTGACCCTGAACTCTGCTGCAAACAGCGTCATCCTGAACCAACCATTGCTTTTATTTTTTTGCATCCTAACAGAATTAATTTTGATAATTAATAGCTTATTATAGCTCTCTTCAGAAGTCTTGGGAGCAACTTTTAATTGAAAATCTCATTTTCTTAATTGGGTTACATTTCTGTGATTTCTGTGGAATCACATGTATAACTGTTTCACTGCATAACAGGAGTGGTGGCATAAAGTGTGGACATACCTAATATCTCTGATCCTTCACTTCCTTCATGGTAAAGAGATGCCCATGTTCCCTGCAAAGATGTGACCTTGAAGATACATTTCATCATCCGGAAGCCCAGGTAGTTGGTTTTGCAAACACAGCAAAAAAAATGGAAAGGAACTACAGGGTTAATGGAAATAAACCAAATAAATGCTCAAACCAAATTAAAAGAGCAGAATAGTTAACTTTTTTTTAAAGAGAAAGGACCCAACATGGCAACTGTGCCTCCCATACCGCGCCCATGTTACATATGAGCAATGAATGCCTGGAGCGATGTTCTGCCACTTTGACCACATTATGGGGCTCTGACCTCATTAGAGGTTTTCTCCATTTCTTAATGATCCCAGCACACAGCAGGTGCACAGCTTTCAGACCCATACGCCCTTCCACATTGTAATAGGAAGCACAATGCACAACGGGTGCTGAGTATGCTTTTTGACCTGATAACACAGGGCACCAGCACCCCATGGACAGCATTATTAACTCCAGTCTCCTCTTTAAACTGAGCCCATACAATATTGTTTTTGGCCATGCTGACATAACACATCCTACAAGTCATTAAAGTGTAAAACAGAAATGTTAGCTTTTTAGTTACCAAGTTTTAAGGCACATCTGTCAGTACTCACAAAAATAGCAACAGAGACAAATTTTAGCTATGTTTTATTGTGACCCCTTGTATTGAATTAATTAACTGGTAAAATGGAGGTCCCTTGTAAATAAGACAGGCAGTCTCTGTGGGAAATTTAACTTTGCACTAATTAAATATTTTCCATACATTTATCAATGTCGGAAAGCCGTTAGTCTCTCCATGGAGAAAAAAATGTAAGATCCTCCAGAAATTTTTTTAATGCAATTCTGATTGAATGTCTTCTACAGCAAGCTATACATTATTATATTGCATGACTAATTCAGCTATGTCTGAGTAATATTTTTCCCACGATTGTTGTCATCAAAGATCTGTCATTCAGAATAAATAAAAAGAGATTCAGAATATTATTATTCTTAGTTGGGGATTTTTGAAGGTTGGGTATTGCACATTAGAGAAGGGCAAGGACAAGGAAGACAAGGCTTCATAAAATTCAAAGCAGAGAATGTAACAGTTTTCAAATAATGAGGGTTTTGTGATAAACAGCTGTACTTAAAAATGAATTCTGTGAAATATGTCAAGAGATTCTTTTCCAATATTTCGTTAAGCTTAATATAAAGGTGGTCAACATAAAAGCATGTGCGGTACAAAGTAAAAATTTTATATTCATTCAATGTATACCGTGTGGTGCGGGAAGGCAGTATTGTTTTATGAGAGGTTGAATATGTAGCCCATTTACAATTGTATTAATGCTACTGCTATGAATTAATGAAAAATGCTAAGTGCAGGGAAGTGGGACAGGCTTAAGAAAACTCTGCTATTCATTGGTTTCACGGCTGCTTAGAGGTGTTGGGAATGAAAATAAGGTACCTCTGATAAATCTTAAAGACGGCCAATACCTCTTCAAGGAAGATATGTTCTGACTGCAGGTACCATGGACCCAATTAATACAAAAATAGCAGAAAATCCCACAAGATCCAAGATATTTGCGGGCACTTGGTAAGGCACGGGATAACATAGATAATCTGTTCTTGTTGTAGGATGGTAGGAGAGGGAGGCTTGAAGGCGAAAGAAAGGTGGGAGTGCAGACCATCCTCTGTGCAACACATCCATTCTCCCTGGCAAGATATCTCCAAGCGGATCAGTGCTTGGAGTTCAGCTGCGAGGAAATATAAAGTTCAATCACCTCCTCATAGTTATCAGGGTAAGAATACAGTTCTCTTGTTCTCTACTCACACCTCTAACCTCACCGCCACTATATTACACTCTTTCTTCCACTCTTCTACGATGAGGAATTGTCCTTCACTACACTCCCTTCTTCTCCCATTCACACACTACTATTGTGCTGCCACACTGAATAGAAACTATTCAACCAGGACAAGCACATTCTCTTAAGTAACTCACAACGATGTCACTTAGCACAGCACAATTCCTTATTTGTTGGAGAACCTTCTTCTCAACTCTAGACAGAGAGCCAGCAGCTGAGGAGACTGAAGCCAGCAGTACACCATTTCCCTCAATAGTGGAAGCATCCTTGACTGCTGACAGTCATGGCCGCAGTGAGTGGCAACAATCAAGAAGGTGCAATGGGGATGTTCTTTACATCTAGTCTCTTATTACATAGATCTTACCCAACAGATCCAGCCATGCATCTCTCTTTGTATTCCGTTCACACTACCTTGCCTCTCTGCTACATTTCCAAAAATAGAAATTTTGTAGTGATAAGGGTAACCCTTTGTTTAACCACATTGTGTCTATATTGTGTCTGTACCACTTGGGATCAGATTCAATGCATTTTAACAAGGAAGCTGCAAGGTATTGCGCCGGGTCGTGCTGGACTGGGCCCAGACCCAGACTCACCAGATATGCTTCCTGCCTGCCAGCAGCTTTCCCAGATGCGGAGGACTGAAAGAGCTGAATGTCCCCATTCAGCAGGTCTCCCATGAGCTCAGGTTGTTTTGAGTGATGACTACACCTCAGTCCACATATCCTCAGGTCCCAATGAACAACCAAATTCCCTTTGGCAGCGCGTCCCTGAAAAAAGGCTATTTAAATGTTTTTTAAACATCTTTGATATTCAGAGACATTGAGACAGTATTACAATGGATTTTAAAGTTAATATACATTATAAAAAACAAAATTTATTTTAAAATAAATGTACTTAAAAGCACCAAACAATAGTAAAAAATAATTAAAACATTAAATTTAGTCAAATAATGTAAAATGTCAGGCACTTAACTGCATTTACCTTTCAAAGCAAAGTGCATCCATTGTGCTCTTCATTGCATCAGTTGTCTGCTAATAGGCCTAACGGTCATTATCATGGTGGAACTGACAGTCTACCTCTGCACATGATCTACCTCTGTCTACCGTTCTATCCAGTTTACCTCAGTCTTGTGTTACATACCAGCAACAAGAGAAACACACCGAGACATATATGTGTTAAAATCTACTTTATTAATAACTGCTTATGATAAGTGAAATAAAAGTAAAAATGTTAGAATGTTAGAAATGTTAAACCCCGAACATTAACTCCCAAAAACTAACTAAGCTTGTCGTGTGTGTGTGGCAAATTCCCAAACTCCA
>JARFYF010000052.1:75993803-76009017 GCA_030265395.1 Rhina ancylostomus
ATGAAATGTGAGAACAAGGGGGACCCTATCCCTTTTGGGTCTGGGAGGGGTGGGGGTAAGACCAGAGGGGCAGGAAATGGCAGAGATACAGGTGTGAACTGTCTTGACCACAGTAGGGAGGAAGCCCTGTTTAGAAAAGAAGTTGGATAATCTTGGATCTCCTAGAGTGGAAAGCCTCATCAATGGTAGCAGATGAGGCAGAGGCGGAGAAATTGAGAAAAAGGGATAGTATCCCTGCAAAAGACAGGGTGGGAGGAGCTGTAATCAAGATACATGAGAATTTTAGGTGTTAATCATGATTGTAGAGCATGTATGTTCCAAGTGAATAGAAAAAAGTCAAAGTCAAAGTTGAGTTTATTGTCATATGCAAAAGTACATGTATGCACAGGTGCAATGAAAAACTTACTTGCAGCAGCATCACAGGCACATAGCATCAAGAACAAAACTTTCACAAGAAAAACATAAATTATACAAAATTATACAAGAAAGAACACAATTACAACAAAAAAACAAAGTCCATTGTGGTGCTAAGTGGTCAAAGTGGTCATAGTGTTGCTATACTGAGGTTATGACTATGGTTGTGCAGGTTGGTCCAAGAACGAAATGGTTGAAGGGAAGTAGCTGTTCTTGAACCTGGTGGTGTGGGACTTCAGCTTCTGTACCTCCTGCCCGATGGTAGCTGTGAGAAGGTGGCATGACCTAGATGGTGGGGATCTTTGATGATAGATGTTGCCTTCTCGAGGTAGTGCCTCATGTAGATACTGCCAATGGTGGGGAGGGATGTGCTAGTGATGTATTGGGCTGAGTCCACTACCCTCTGCAGCTTTTTATGTTCCTGTACTTTCAAATTGTCTTACCAGACCATGATTCAACCAGTCAGGATACTTTCAATGGTACATCTGTAGAAGTTAAGAGTGTTCGGTGACATTAACCTTCTCAGAAAGTTCATTAACCTTTCCAGAAAGTAAAGATGTTGGTGGGCCTTCCTTATGATTACATCTATGTACTGGGCCCAGGACAAGTCATCTCATATGTTAATGCACATATGTTAATGACATGTTAAACAGTTCCTATGAACAGATCTACAGCTCACTGATGATTTCAAAGTTGAGATTGATCTTTAACATGCATGGTGTTCCAGAGTTGTGTATGACTGGTGTTGATTTTGCTGGATTCCTCTGCAGGAATGGAGCCAGGTCTGCATTCATGTCTCAGTGTTGCCCAGCTTCAAATGGTTTTGAAGTAAGAGCAGCACACACTTTGAAAGACGGTTTGGAAAAGATGACAAAAGACTTCTATTGCATTGCACAACACCTTGGGTCTCATGCCCAAAACTTTTGTGAGAATTACACAGGGCCTCAAACAACATTGGCACCTGTCAGACTACTCAGTGACTTTTCAAGCAAATTATAATTCCTTGCTCAGTCCCTTTAATGTTCAAAATGCCCAAAAGCCCTTTCTCTAGGGAATATACAATATGCTTGGGAATAGACAAGGAAATGGATAGCAGGCTACCACGCAGAGATTCAGTGTTCAAGGGAGTGTGGTTGAAAGTATTAGTTTTGGGACGTTTTTAAAGATGGCCATAGGACTACAGAAATAATGGTGTTCAGACATGGAGTTCCAGAGAAAAAAAGTTAAGGAAACTAAATTATCTGCTGCACAGATGAGTTACAGAGATCAGGTTCAGGGGACCGAGGTCTACTAGGCAGGATATAAGATTAAACAATTAGCAGGGATATGACAGGCAGAGGCCATTGTTGATGGAAACAGGGATAATTATTTTAATTCAACTCATTGGCTTCACTCATTATTCCCAATGCAAAGAACCTCCCAATCATTTGGCTCTTCTGCCATTTCTCTAAATTGCACCTTATGCTTTCTAGGCCTGGCTCTGTTCTAATCACCAAATGAATGTAACACATTGGAGAATTAACTGTAGTGACTTAAACAGTATTTCACCATCAAGTTCACTCTGGCTAGTTTGTATTCCAAGTTAGTGAAATGGTACTTTCTTAAAATAACTACTTATAGGTAAAAAAAATTTCAGTGGACAATGGGACAACTTTAGCATTGCAAGAATTACAAAAGGGAATGTAGATTTAAGCATTATAATAAATTAATTACATTAAATTATTTTGTCCGGTTCTAATAAAACTGATTCTCAAAGTAAAGGATTTATTTTACTCCCTTTAGGATCTAAGAGTTAATTTACAAAAGTTGTTTTTCCAGCATTGAGACTAGCCCATCACAAGTACATATCAAAAATGTTGGCATGCACTGCACTTATAGCTCAGCTCTTAAATTAATGGTCAGAAAATCTCTGCCATATATGCCCAAATTTCTGATAGATGCTCTCTGTGGATAAGACGCCTGCAAGGATTGCAAAATCAGGGAGTGGTTTTTTTTGTATGCAGTTTACTCCTCCATGTTGATTTTTCAATCCCATTTATTTTCTCATTGGAAAATTGAACATATTACGTCAATGCTTTCTGACTATTAGAATACTGGTGTCTGAAATTTTCAGTCGTGTTATCCCCTGGGTCCTGCTAACCTTAATATCTTCGCCTGGAGGGAAGTTTGGCTTGATAGCTGCTACAGGTGAGCTATTTCTTCCATGCAAGTGTTGCACTTATATTCATTCCCCATGTGTCCATTGAGAATACTGTACTAACGTGATGCAAATAGATTCATTTTCTGTTGTAGTTTTGCACCGAGCTGATGAAAATCATTGGCGTGACTATGTGATTTCTCCACACATAGACATTAGTACCAAATGTACATTCATTTTACACTGTGATTTCTGTTGTCAATGGAAAATAGAATTGAAATGTATTGATTTAAGAGATCAGTGGTAATGAAGCTGTATGCTCTGCACTGTTGAATGGAAAAGGTTATTTATAAATTTAACACACATAACATCAATTAAATTAATTAAGTGCTCTATCTTATAAATCGTTCAGTTAATATTTTTAATTAATGGTCATCAATATCCCAAAATGTTTTAAAGTTAGGTTAGATTGAGGAGAGTAGCATTAATGTCATTCAGAATGTCCTTAAATCTGGACTCATTGACAGTAATGATATGATAAAATTACTCATAGTACAAATATCTCCGTACTTGCATTTATAGTAATTTTGCATAGATCATTTGACCCACAAATTCCCAGTTGATTTCCCTGTTTAGCCCATTACAGCTAGGAAGCATGAATTGGTCATTCGTGACTCAGTTCTTTGAATATGACTTCTACTTATACCGATATCAGCAGCTCAAGTCATTAATTTTCAGTACATTTTTTTAAATTATCTGCAAGCCATAGATTTTAGAGGTCCCCCACCACCATTAAGCACCTTGGAAGACTGCATTGCACTTTACACATTTTAAATCTTAATATTGGGTTCCATTCTCTGCGGACTATTTGGTAAAATGCTGAACCCAACTGCCAGTTCAGGTTAAATTTGTGGATCTGACTGTGTATTCTGCCTAGTGCAGTGCGGACTAAACTGAAACTTTCTGTATTATAGATCTTAAATGACATGTTAGAATCAGACAGTACACACTGATCATCAAGCACTCACTTACACTAGCGCTACATTAATTGCACTTTATTCTCCATATATTCCCATCAAGTGTTCCCAGCAGTTTTATTGGTTCATCCTTTGGAATGTTCCCAAATATTCAGACGTAATAAATTATTGAAGAAAAATTTGGACCTAGGATTTCCTCTGTGGCAAGATTCCTACTGGACATTGTCTCGGGACGGGGAGAGGTATTGACCTTCCACTGGTGGTATGCCTGCATTTTGACCCTTGTGATATCTCCAGATCTAACTGCCTCTATTGAGAGAAAGGCATCAGAAGAACAGCTGTGCCTCTTGCCAGCGCACAGTGAGGAAGTGACGGCTGCTGAATAAAATTTGTTTTGTTTCAATTTAAAATATTTCAACATTTCTTTTTGGAATTCCCATTCCCCTTCTGCCAACACTGGATGCTGGAAACATATTAGAGACATTCCTCGTGGCCAAATCTGGTGCTACACTGACAATGGGAGCTGTGTAAAATAATAATCATTAATATGTTCATTTTACATTCGCCTGCTCTCTTTTCCAGAGAAAAGTGTCAGAAATGATAAAGTGTATTTGGGAAGCTGCTGCAGTCCCCACTACAATCTTCACCAATACTTAATAATAATTAACAGGAACATCTGATGCTGGTGCCAGGTTCAGAGGGTCCCCCAAAGAGCAGATCTTTTCAACAGAGTATTCCTTCTCACTAAGAGTATGGATTGTGGACTAGGGAGAATTCTGACCTCACAATTCATTGCAAATTAGTCAGCGCCCCAGCATAAAACAGGCACATTCTCAGTGGGTGTAAAATTTGTAGAGTTGAATGTTGCAGCATGAGCAGTTTCAAGACATTAAGGAGTTTAATAATAACCCGATAGGGCATGTCCAGGTTTGCGAACGTTATAGATAATTCATTTTCAACATATAATATGAAGAGAAGATCTGGTGACAATAAAATTATTCATAGGTGTGAATAACCTCAAAACCACAAAAATCATATCTAGAATAATCCAGCTGTACCAAATATAAATTAGAGCAATTTATTTTCATACATTAAATGATTAGCAATGAAAGCACATTAGATTATTTGGTAGCCTGGTTAAGCAGGACCATCTGTCCACCTTAAACTGCAACTGTTGGAAAAGCACAATAATAGTCACAGAATGCAATACAATGCAGGCACCAAATGGGAGCTATTAACATTGAAATTAAAAGAAACTTTACAGTACCACAATTAAAATTCATTTCTGCTTCTCTGATATCTATCCTTAGCCTTCAGTTTTGGAGATTACATTTCTTGAGATCTTCACTACCAATGAGTGGCTGGCAGACAGAATCTCCTGGGAAATGGTGGAGACTCTTACAAGACACTATAGTAAGAGGAGAGGACTCAGAGGGTGTCGACACGGGTGTTCCATTCCAGGCTTCACCAAATCTTGGAAGCATGGTGAGGTGAGGCATACCTACCTAGGACACGTTGAGTCAGGCCCTATAAATTGGTTCCAGGCAAGGAACCCATTTATACTCGAGCAACCCAAGATTCTAGAAGAGAATACATCATTGTTTTTAACTTTTATAAATAACCTTTTACCCAGGAGTTGGAGTGGAACTGGGCAGGGAGTGAAAGGGGTTGCCTCAGCAACCTTTCTACCAGTGGTGGAGTTTCTGGAGGTGATTCCATGTTGTTTCTCGCACTTAGTTATCTTCCCACTGATGCCGCAAATCATGACAGTGTCTGTACTGGCATCATGGCCAGATATGATCCCATTGTCATTGTTAGGATTATGTACTGAGGAAATTTAGACCCTCCACTCCAAATTACAAGTTCCCTCGTTTATAGTAAAGATCCATGATCCTTCATATCAACCAGAAGAGCCACAAATGTGTGCCTGCCATTCATATAAATTTTCAGACTCACCCATCAATAACAGAAAATAATGATGAGTAAAATCCTACAGGAACAGCACAGGAAAAACTGACCCTTCTTTTCCCCACATCCAACATCTAGAATTAGATGGGGAAAAAAGTTAGAAAAACATTTCAATTGCTGCATTTTAATTTCAAGGCTTTTCATTCCATCAGATCATGAATGCAATCTTGGTCCATGTCTGCAGCCAATTGCCATTTTACCTGAAGTTATAAAAGGATCCTGAGGGGTGAACTCTTAAACAGGAAGATTTTCTCTCTATAACTGCTGTCTGATTTCTGAGTTACATGATCATTTTGTAATAATATGCGCAAGGAAAAATTTTACATTAATGCAGAATTGCAAGCATGGTGAGAGCCAGAAACAAAATATGAAATGGGTCCATTATTAACTAAATTTGAAAAAAACACTTATTTCATTTATGGCTTCAGATGGAAAATTTATTCCTTTGTAGAATGAGTGGGAACACCAGCAAGGCCACCATTAACCCAAAATAATTGTGAACCAAAAGGCTTGCTGAGCCATTTAAAGAGGGAAAAATGTCAACCACTTTGCTAAAGGTTTGGACATACAGGTGGGTCAGATTGGGAAAGATTTTCTTCTCTACATAGCCCCCAAGATGGATTTCCAATTGTGCCAATTCCAATAATGATTTCTAATAATGATTTCCAGGATGGCGCATTGCCACCATCATTGGTTCGAATTTTTGATTCCAGCTTGTTGTCCCAATGAATCTAAATTCCACTGCTGTTAAGGTGAAATTTCCAATTCATATAACCCAATTGTTGGACCAGAAGCTGAACTGCTGGTCAACTAAGTTAACCACTATGATACTATCCGTCAGGGTCATAGTGAACTGACTTGCCATTGGTCAAAGGGGCTCATGAGGATGTGAGTGCTAGTGAATAAGATGTAAAGATGGAGGAGAATCAGAAAGGATTAAGTGCCTTAAAAAGGTTACCAATGCAATTGAACTTAGTGTGGAAAATTTGAGATGACTGCAAATGAAGTGAGTGATTCATACTTCCTCGTAATGGGTATGTAGTGCAACCATTCCTTTTTTCAAATTTCTATTATATGGATGAGTGATTCATAATTATTTTCATGAAAATGAATGGTTTTACTTTACATTTGGTTTCATACAAAACTGCAGTGATATTTTAAATGAACAATAGGCAGGTAAAAAGGTATGGCCTTTAACCCATAACCCTCCGGCTGATTATTTGTGTTGTAAGAGAGAACCACTCTTTACACAGAGTTTGGATCTCACATATCATTGATCTTAGGTTACATTTAACATCCCATTTGTATCTACTTTTATTCCTAAGAAGGGAAATGAACAGGAGGCGGGTGAATAGACAAGAGGTGGAGAAGAAAAGGAAGGGTGAAAGTGTAATTGTTATTGGTCCTGACATTATCCTGGGAAGGTTAAACCTTGGCTATCAGCTTAAGTTTCACTGTGAAAGTGATCTGAAGCTCTCAGATAGGACACCTCAAAGGTTAGAAAGAAAGAAGCAGAGGTAATCGGAAAACAGATAATGCTAAACTCAGGATTTTAGAGTGTGACTAATGCAGGGAGAAGGAGAGGTCATGAAAATAACTGGGCCTTTTTGTGGTCTCAGAACCACATGGGATGGAGATTATAGCTGCACCAATGAGCCAGGAATGCAGCCCTGGCACACATGGTCCAATGACAGTGATCATAAATGTAATTGCCATCTCCCACCAATTGTACCACAAGCTTCAATTGCCAATCAATACACCAAACCACTATCACTTATCTGCCACCAATCTCTATCAATCAGGACTAGGACCTAACATCCATTTGCTCTACTGACCCCTTGCACACTTAGCATTGCTGTAAGGAATACCAAGGCTACATCACAGCATCTCACATGCCTGCAAATTCTACCATCAAGGACAAGGCGATGTTTAAGCCACCACTTGCAGGTTCTCGTCCAAGTTATACACCATCCTGATTTGGAAATATATTGCCAGCCTTTCATTATCACTTGGGCTAAATCCAGGAACTTCCAACCCAACAGCACTGTAAATGTACCATCACCAGAAGGATTTCAGTGACTCACTACTATCTTCTCAAAGGCAATTAAGAATGGGCAATAAATGCCAGCCTTGTCAATGGCACCCAGATCCCAAAAAATAAAAAAGCACAACAATTTCATCTGCCTCATAGTGATCTAAGTTTGCACGGCCCAGTGAGATTCCATGGGCACCTTGCTCACCCATCACAAGGATCTTTCCACAAACCTTGATAAGAATGCACAGTACATGCTACAATTTTCATGATGTTGCTGCCCCATTCCTGGCGAATGGTGGATGTGACAACCTATACCACAGTCTCTGTTGATGACATTATGAGGCAGTTTAGGAGTTGAAAGGCTCTTGTCTTCATGTCTCATATCCATGTGCCATTCACAACAGCAGCAGCCACATGTAAAGGAAAAGACAGTGCATCTGTGTGATTTTTGAAAATAAATAAATAATCTGATCATCTTCCATTAAGACCTCTAGCTTTGCTTAAGTGAATGCAATGACCTGTCTCCTGTACATTTTTATGCCGATGGTTTAAATAATTAATTGGTTTCACAACTGTCCCATGATGTAGCATTCATTATTACCTTCACTCATTCCAAATTCATGACGAACCACCCTGAATAATGTCCCGCATTTCTGGTTGCCTTTTACTGTATCCTGTGTGCCATCCAGCAACAGGATTAATTCTAGTGGGATCACATTGCAACCTCATAAATCATTTCTACAAAATAATTTTGGAAACAATTAACTCAGCTTTCATTCGGATCAGAATGCAAAGTCTGTCTCTTACAAATTAGAAAAGAGGTGAAGTTGAATATATTTTTGTGATTGCAGTCAGACCTCCTCTCTGATATTCTATTTTAGGTATTTGTGAAATGTTGATTGATAATAATGAGTCATAATGGATTTCATACTGACCTAAATAGACATCATAACCTGTCTTTCCAGATTAATATCATTCAAAATATTTATTACACTGTCAAATTCCTAATTGGTAGAAGTGAAAGAATACTAAAATTTATGCATTGCAAAAAAAATGTCAGAACTAATTTTAATTTCAAACAGCAATTATAACTTGTGTAAAATGGAACTACCAAAAGATCAAGTTGCTTTCAGTGTGCAGCTTGTCATATAATGAAAGTGCAGCAATTATTGACAACTGTTCTCCTGACGTAGTCAAAGACTTTCAGTTCATTGCAGAGCATTATGATTCAGTTGTCTTACTCTCCAGTTATTCTCTGAAGAAATGTGACAATTTAATATTCATGTGCCATTCACAACAACAGCACCAATATGTAAAGGTAAAGACAGTGCATTTCTGTGAATTTTGAAAATAAATGCCAATAGTTCAGAAGTCATGTCAGCTCTTGGAATTATTACTACTAACAGAAACAGCTGGGACATTATTTATCTCAAAAGTTGCACCAGTAAGGAAGGTCTTTTTGAAAACAAAAGCATTCAGAAGAATGTAGTGTACCATCGCATGGTACATGATGTCAATAAAAATAAATCATGATTCTAACAGTTGCAAAACATAAAAGCATGTTTTGAATACTGTAGCAATTTGAATAGACACACCAACTTCAGTTTTCCAATGTTCTTCAAGTCTTAATGAACCTCAGATTGGATGAGTCAAAGAATACGTCAACCAATCTCATACAGCCAATTTTGTTGCTCAATACATTTAGCAACATACAGGTTTGGAGGAGGGGATGAATGAGATTGTTCTATGGCAGCTAGTTGTCTCATTAGCATGATATATTCAGCTTGTGCTAACCATTATCATCCCTTGGGAAAGGTTAGTATTTTGTCCATTGAAATATTATGCACATGTTTAGCTTTATTCAGGCAGCAGTTATGAAGCACTCAGTGTGCAAAGATGCATGATTTGTTAATGTTGCATCTAGAGGACAAAGTCAATGGCTCATAACAGCTCTGAATCCATTGTAGGCAGAGAATCTCACTAACTTGTGCAAAATAGAACTACCAAAAGATCAAGTTGCCTTCAGTGTGTGGCTTGTCATGTAATGAAAGCGCAGCAATTATTGACAATTGCTGTCCTGAAGTAGTCAACAACATTAAGTTCATTGTAGAACATTATGATTCACTTGTCTTACTTTCCAGCAATTCTCTGAAGAAATGTGTCAATTTAATACTCACGTTCCATTCCTTATAGAAGTTGAAGTTTGCAACTAAGAACAAAACAAATGACTAGGATCCCATAATCCAATAACCTAATTCAGGCTTTGTGTTACACCTTCTACTAATTCTGTCTATGCCTCACTACTATTACCATTCAACCTATTCTATTCATAAACCCCCAACTTAATTGGTGGTTGCCGTGTACGAGTGTTCCACGGCGTCAAACACACTTTTTTGAGTTTACCCGACTGGATTGACTCCACCTTCGACTTCCCCACTTTTTCTGCAGCCTGTAACTTCATCGTCCTTGAGAATTTGAAACTTTGCAGCCAGCACAATTTTAGGCACTGCATTCCCCATCTTAACAACTTGCTGTGTAGATAAAAATTATTTATTCCTCATGTCACCTCTCATTGCCAAATCTGGGTAAAGAATGAAGAAAACTTCCTGCTCACTGTGTCATTGATGCCAGCACATTTCTTCCTCAGCAGCAGTTAAGTCGGGGACCTAAGTGACAGCCGTGACGCATTTGGTGGCCTCCCTCTTGGTGGTCGGCACTTGTGCATTCATGGAGGATCCCGGGATGGCGAGCTTGTTGTATAAGGAGAGAATGGGCAGACTGGACCTCTATTTCATTAAGTCTAAAAGAATGAGAGGTGATTGCATTGGCCATTGTAAATTGCCCCAAGTGTGTAAGTGTATTGATGGGAATGTGGGGAGAATAAAATAGTATTAGTGTAGAATTAGTCTAAAAGGGTGCCTGTTGGTCAACATGGACTCGGTAAGCCGGGGACACTGTTTCCATGCTGTACAACTCTGCAAAGCATACAAAATTTTTAAGGGACTTAATAAGGTAGAAGCAGAGTTGAAGCTTACCTTGCTGAGGTTTCCTAAAACTGAGGTCACAATCTCAAAATAAGGTGTCAACCGTGTAGGACTTAGCTAAGAAGAAATTTCTGCATGCAGACTGTGGCGAGTCTTTTGAACACTCCGCCCAAGATGTTTTGGAAGCTAACTCACTGAATATATTTAGGACAGAGATCTTTTAGATTTTTAGATCTTAAGGATATCAAGGGATATTGGACTAGAGCAGGAAAGTGTCACCGAGGTAAAAGATCAGTCGTGATCTCATTGAATGGCAGAGCTGGCAGGAGAAACCCAATGGCCTGCTCCTACTTACATTTTTTATGGTCTTGTGGAGAATGGATTTTCATTCCCAGAGTGGTTCATTCTCTTTCAGCTGGACCTGCAAATGTCCAAACTTCTGTATTCCACTCAATAATGTCAGAGTTAAAATTACTCAACAAGAATAAAAAAAACATTTAACTTTCCATTTCACTTTCTGCTGATTGTTTCTCATATCTACATGTAGACTTTGCATTGGGTAAGGGTAAAACATTTGAAATTGAGTGATCCAGCTGAATGACAAATCACAGTCATTTTTTGACATTTTTATGAGTTGATTCATCTCCTTCTTTGAATTAGGAAATGTAAAAAATATAGATAAGTGGAAGTAAGTGCTTTCAAAAGCATGGAAATAGGTAAGTAATAATGGTATGATAAAGTGGAGACAGGCAAATATTATCTGAGATCGAGCAGAAGGAGAATTAAAACATAATACTTCCACCTGTTCAATAAGAATGAATGCATTCATCTTCAACAATGCTTCAGAGGCAGCTACAGTTTTCCTTATTAACATTTCCAAGTGCAGGCAGTGAGTCTTATGCACATCACTCTTTGTGAAATCCTCATTGAAGCACATCACCCCTGTAGGAATGCTGAACTGTAATATCAGGCTTCTAACACTAGGAGCATTAGGATTGCTTTTTATTCTGACATGACACTATTTCAACATATTTAAATAATTTATATTTTATTGGCCATTCCCCAAACTTGGATCAGCACTACTGAGCCATAAAACACTTCATACATTTGAATTTTAACAGGCTGCTTAGACTGCACATTTTGCAAAAACAAACATAGCCTCAACTTGAATTTGATGATAAACAATAGATTCTTGGCATTTAACAGACCCTGAAATCTGCATACACAGCGATTCCATAGACCCATGCACTACAACTCTTACAGACAATAGGCACCCAGGTCTGTTAAGAGAGAGAGGCACTCAGCCAATGAGTAATGGCTGGAGGCAACAAAGGTCCCTTGCCACTCCAGCATTTCTGGAAGGAAAAGGTACAATGAACAGTGAGCTACTTGTGCCCTTCCATTTCGGATTCCATCCACGCTACCAGCATGCACTCTCATGAACTTCCTCCCTATATTGTGGAGGGCCCTGGCTGTCACGTGACAGCACTGTCCAGTACCTGGTTGAAAGACACACCACTATCAATCGAGGCCTGGCTCCACCCGACTCATCAGTGCACACCTGACCATTGGCCCCTTTAAGCACCTTTGTACTTGGCCTCAGGCCATTGGCCTCCCGTGATCGATTAGCCCCTGCTGGCACCAGGCCATTGGCCTTTGTGAACTACCTGGGCTGGACCCCCCAGCCCTCCAGCACTATAAAGAGTGCCACATTTGCAAGGTTTGCTCTCTTTGTTTGCTTCGAGGAATTGTGAAATGATGCTGAAGAGACCACTGGTAAGGTCTGCACTTCAACAGGGTTAGGAGCATTCCAAGTTAGTATTCCTGGTAGCTTAGAGCCATGCCTGCACTGAGTCAAGGGGTGGTGGGCAGTGTATTGCTTTTCCTTGACTGTTTGTACCCAGTTCATTGTGTGTGTGTGTGTGTGTGTGTGTGTGGCCCTGTGTGTGTGTGGCCCTGTGTGTGTGTGGCCCTGTGTGTGTGTGGCCCTGTTACCTTTACTCTGCGCTTGTCTTTGTAAATAAATCATTCAAGTCTAAGACTGTGTTCAGAGTCCTTGTCCTTTGAGACCTCGAGTCTATTTCACAACAATTGGCACTGCAAGCAGGGTCTCAAAGGTCTTCACTGAACACAGACACGGGAAGGGATGTTTTGGAATGGGGCAAGGAAGCCAGTGCAGGCACTGAGGTAAGGAATCCCGGGTGGACCGATGAGAGCGAGGGATTTGGGAGCTTGGCTGGTAGGCTGGCGGACCACAGTAAAGCAGTGGACTGGGCTGAGCAGTTAGACCCCTGTGGCGAGAAACTGGGGTACCACATGGTCACCCTCCTCCAGAGGTTGGGGTTCCCCAAGGCCAAAGGGAGTTAAAAGGGTGCCATCTGGCTGTTTGTGTCCCTCCTGAGATGCCAGGTCAGGATTACTGGCCAGATACAGGATACGTGTCTCCAAAAAGACAAGGAGATAGAGGTGCTCCAGCAATGCTGCTGTGCGCTGCAAGAGGCAGTCCAGGCTGCCCAGACCCGAGCCAATGACCTCGAGGCCAGAGGTACCGAGGTCGCCTGCAGGTTGATCCAAATGCAGCAGACGCAGGCTGCCTGCCAGTCGGGTTGGCAACCAGACCCACTCAAAATTCGAGCCCTGGTCCTGCGCGACAACAAGCTGAATGCATGGCTGGAGGAGGGGGATATATGGATGGATAATGATGAGGAGGGGGTGCCCCAGGAGCCTAGGTACAATCACACTCCCCCCTGCCCCCTACGCACGTGAACCCCTTCATGCTCAGCCCATCACCACACAGTCCCAGGTCTGCCACAGAAGGGAGGGGAGTGAGGATGAGGATGCCGCAGGGGAACGTGCCCATGGTCACTCCAAGAATACATAGACCCGGGATTTCTCAGCCAAGGTGTTGACCCAGCTGGCGGATCGGTACCACCTGCAGCCAGGTGAGCACCCGGCTGCATGGCTGCTCCGACTGTGGGATGAGGGGGCCTCCAACATGAGCCTCTATCATCAGGAAGCGAGCACCTTGAGCAGCCTGTCCAACCAGCAGAGTGTCAACAATGCCCTATGGGCGCCACAGAAAGGGATCTGGGACAGCACTACCCTGTGGGATTGGGTAGTGACCGCAGTGAGGGTCCAGTACCCCACCCTTCTTGAGTGGAATTTATACAGGCAACTACAATGGAGCATGGTCATTGAAGGCACCAGGGTCATTAGGGAGTGGGTGCTGGTGAACAGCATTTATGAGGGAGCCAGCGATCGCAACTTTTTGGAAAATACCAGGGTGACCAGTGCACTAGCGGAATACCTGGTCACCACCGCACACCCCAATTTGAGGCCAGTAGTCTTGCTCTTCATGGGACCAGCCAATGGGAAGACCATGTGGGACACCATCACCCTCCTGGAAGGGCTAGAGTACTTGCAGTAGGGGGTGCTCACCCAGGTCCACAGGGCGAAGACAAGAGCTGGAGACACAACTCCTCATTTTAAGTGCAAACGGCTATACTTGGACCTGCTGCATGCAGGCGTGGACCGCGCCAGCATAGATGGGATCCCCACCTCTGCAATTTACGCACTGTGGATAAGCTTTGCAGGGAGAAAATCTCTTTCCACAGCCCACAACCATCCTGGGATCAAGCCCGACACAGGGGCCGCCCCCAACCTCCGGACCACAAGGGCTGCTCCTGCCGACACAGCCTCTGCTCCTCTCCCACTTGAAACAGTAGCTCGGGCTCTCAAGTCTGAGCTCCACGACCTGCTGAGACAGGAAATGTCCCATCTCCTCCAGCAGGAACCTTCACCCACGGGATGGCAGACCTCCACACCCCTCCTACAAGATGAAGGCCAGGGGCCCCAGCGCATTTGTTCCATTGTCCTCTCCCACTTGGGAGACCTGAGGCCATATATACACTTAACTGTACATTGAGGAAGGGGGAACATACAGGGGTGGATGGCACTCGTTGACATGGGTGCCCAACACACCATCATCCCGGGTGATTCCGCTGGGTGGAAAGGGACACAGATGCAGATAGTGGGGTTGGGGTTTCCCTTTTATCTGTGAGGGAAATCACGATCCACATGGCCATCAGTAACCAACCTCTTCAACCAGTAAAAGTTTTGATAGCAGCTTCGCCTGAGTGTATTCTGGGAATCAAAGTTTTAGAGGGACAGTCCCTCTGTACTAACAGGGGCAAGTTTACATTCAGGGTCACACAGGCTACAGTTATAGATGGGGCAGCCAAACGGGAACCAGTTGTTGTCCCCCCTCCCTCCAAGGTTATCTGTAGCTGACAGTACAGGGTGCCGGGGGGACACCAAGATATCACTAAGGCTGGCCAAGCTCTACTGCGGGAGGGCATCATTATACCCGCAGCCACTCCCTTCAACGGTCCCATTTGGCCCATCCACAAAAAGAATGGGATGTGGCGCATGATGGTGAACTACAGACACCTCAACAAGTCTGCCTCCCACCTCGCTGCTGCCGTGCCCGACATAGTCACCCTAGTGGAGGACATTGCAGGGCATCCAGTCAAGCCTTGGTATACAGTAGTGGATTTAGATCTTCGTAGCCCCACTATCTGCCATGGTTTAATCTTCTGTAAGAAAGCCACATTCTTATGGAGATCTGAACAACAGGCTGCTTTTGAAACATCAAAGCAAACTGTTGAACAAGCACTGCCACTTGCTCCCAGCCAGGCAG
>JARFYF010000052.1:76024668-76039202 GCA_030265395.1 Rhina ancylostomus
CACGCCCCACACACACACACACACACACACACACACACACACACACACCCCCTATCTTAACGGAACCTCACTAATTGTAACCTAGTCCGTAACTTTCCCACAATTCTGTCCTACTGCCGTCCTTCATTCCTTAAACCTAGTGTTGATGTACAAAGAGACCTTGAGGTGCAAGTCCATAGCTCCCTGAAAGTGGAAACATAGGTAGATAGGGCTGCAAAAAAGGTAGCTGGTGTGTTTGCTTTCATAGGCCCAGGCATTAAGAATAACAGTTGGGACATCATGTTGCAGCTGTACAAAATGTTGACCGCACTTAGACTATTGTGTACAATTCTAGATGTCATACTACAGGAGGGATGTGATTGCAAAAGAGATAGTGCAGAAGATATTCACCAGGATGTTGACTGGAACAGAGGGCTGTAGTTATAAAGAGACATTGGATAGGCTGGGTTTATTCTCACTGGAACATAGGAAGCTGACAGATGACCTTATAGAGTTTATAAAATTATAAGCGACAAATATAGGGACCTTTTTCCCAGAGCAGAAGAGTCTACAACTAGAGGGCACAGGTTTAAGGTGAGAGGGGAGAAATCTGAACAAGATCTGAGGGGTAGGTTTTTCACAGAGGGTAGTGAATATCTGGAACGAGCTGCCAGAGGAGATGGTGGAGGCAGATAAATATTTGTAAGGTATTTGGACAGGTACTTGGATAAGAAAGCAGTAGAGGGATATGTGTCCAATGCAGGATAATGGGACTAACATAGATAGGCATCATGGTTGGGATGGATGAGTTGAGCCAAAAGGCCTTTTTCTGTGCTGTACATTTCTATGATTCTACCTCTCTTCCGTACTTACTTTGGCACAACGCCAGTTTTTAGTCTCCTGTAATGTGCCTTTTTCTCCTCATAAACAGAAGGATCAACATCCATGGATGATGCCATTCTCCAGTCCATGTAGGCACGAAAGAGTGCCATAAATATTGCTAGTCAACAACAGTATGTGAGGGAGCACTGTCTATATTATAAATACAAACAGTACTGCAGACTTTTCAACCTATAGCCAGAGTACAACTACTGTGGCATATTGATCTCATAATTTACAACTTACACAATTTTTCTTCTCAATATTTGGAATGAAATGGAAATAACAGTTTTTATAATGGGCAATGACAAAAATCTCCTATATTTTTACCTTCTGGTGAGCATCCAACAGCTGGAGCAAGCAAGGTTTAAACAAATCACTTCTTACTTACAACCTTTATCAATTATACTCTGAATATAGCAATAACACATACCCATTTACAGAAGTATGTCATAGTATATACATCGAATGCTCACATTGTCTGCAGAAAACATTGTTGCAAGCAACAAAGTAGATTATATGGAAAATACCACAAGCAAGATAGAAGCAGCTTCAACTTCATGACACAAGAAGCAGCAATTTCACTTAATAACTAGGTCAGCACATTTTTTGCAAGCTAAGAGCAAACTTTTTTCCCCAGCTTGGAAAGGAAAACAAATTAACAGCAGTAACTTACCAGCTGTTTACATGTGTGGTACGTGTGCGAGCTTTGCCTTGAAGTCATTAGCTCAACATTTTTTTAAATGGTTCCAATATGGGCAATCAAATGAAAACGTGTTCTAAAGATGACATTGTGAACTATTGTGCAAATAAGTAAATGATAAAATGATGATATATTTTTGTCATTTATTCTTTCTTTTGTCTCACTCATGTTTTTGTGCTATTTGCCATTTAAAATGATCATACATTGATTACATTTCTACAATTAAATGGGGTTGTTTAACTTGATCAGGTTAAACCTGAACAGCATTAGTTCCTTGCTCTGATGCAACTCTATTGCTTGGCATATTAACAGATATTATAAAATGGTTTGCTGCATCTTGCATCCTTGACTCTGTGACAGTGGCTATGGTTATGGCTCAATGTCAAATTTTTGTTTAATAGCATTCCTGTGAAGTGTCTTAAAGCCACATTAAAACTACTGTATAACTGCAAGTCATTGTTGTCGGACCAACTGTCATGATTGAAATTGATTATTTTTTTAATCTTTCTTATGTTCTGCGTGTTCTTTGTATTTGGTATCAATCAGGATGTTTTTGACATATAAATCAGTTTTTTTCTCTTGTCACCAAGTGACACAAAATTTATTGTGTTTCCCTATTTTCAAAGAAATTGTGCAAGAATTAAGAAAACTAGTTCAGGAGACAACTGGCGAACAAGATGCTGATGTCAAAACCATGTCAAAATCAGATGTTTGCCATAGTGAGAGAATGGATGCAAACTTAAATACAACAGGCATGAAACAAAGGGTAGAAAATCCATCTGTGAATCTCAGGGAACAAAAGCAGCTAAAACAGGAGAAGTGGTTGAATCATTTTCATTCCACACGAAAAAAAATCAAAGTGTGATAATTTGGTAAAGCAAATTGCTCAGCCATTGAGGAACTTACACAACTTTCATGAAATTTCTAAAGTTACAGTTGCATGACAAGGTTGACAGTTTCCTTTAGAACCGAGCATTGGTAATTCAAAGATGGTCCAAAAGTATGATAACTGTGATATCTTAAATTTAAAAGCTGCCATTGTTTGGAGTCGCAGCAAATTTCCCTTGAAATAGTTTCATCAAATGCCAAAGCAAAGTGAGTTTGGCTGTATTTACTCTAAGGTCTTTGTGTCCCTATGAAATAAAGACAGCTTTGTCATGACAGCCATCTGTAACAGTACTATTAGTGTTTATAATGAATGGCATATTTCAGGATTTCTTACCACATATCACAGGAGGATCTTGGTGCAGTATATGTGAAAATGCTGCTAATGACTAGCTCTTTGGGAACTAAATTCTCAGAACAGTGGAGCCATTAGATTTAAATAGAGTTAAAGTGATCCTCATCCAGCACACTTCAAACAATGGAAGTTCATTTGGATATTTGTTTGAGATTAAATGACTCATTTGAGGTTCTCTGGAATAGTTGCCTGATGTCAGTTAGGAAAATGCCTCCATATGGAATGAGAATAAGGAAAACACAGGTTCAGAATCATTTAGCATTAACAAAGACTTCAAAATGCTAGCTGATCTTCCCAGCTAGAGACTCATAATAGGAAATAAAACAAAATATGAATACTCTGTCCTTTTTTCAGGTTTTGCTGCAGTTTATGTGGTTTTGTATTGTTGGGGGAAATAATCGAGAGATTTAAGTGCAGGTTCAGGCTTACTACTCTTCTTCAATTACATGTATTCTTCAGAATGAACCAGTTTCTTGGTTTGACTTTGACCTCATCATTCAACAGGCTGATAAAGGTTATGGAAGGGCCCATGTCCAGTGACGTATATGAATCAATTTGGCTGGTAACACGTATGAATCCATGGAATCCAGTTCATAGGTCGACGTGGAAACATGGTTACATGATCCATGAAAGAAAGTAAAGAGAAGAGCAAGTCCATGGTGGAAGGTAAGATTTGTGACGTGGCACCACTGATAATGAGAAGGTGTCTACAGCAGATGTAAAATCTATAACACAGCCTCTCAACTGAACTACCTGTATCGCTGACAAGAAAAAAGCAGATAACATGAACTCATCAATCTACCTGCCTGAAAAAAGATTAGACAGATCAGAACCAGCAAATCACATCATCATCACAAGTTGAGCCTGAAGTTCGTCGGCATCTCCCAGTCACCTCGTGGGGAATATATAAACAGGGAAAAATGGCTTGCATGCCTATATGCATGTCTGCATGGCAGTTCCCCATGGGAGCTGGCAACCTTACAGCCATGATATGGCAGAAAATCATGAAAAAATTGGCAAATTTTTTAGGGTCATAAATATTTAACCATAACAGCCACAAATGGATTTATGTCTTTGTTTGAACGCTCTTCAATAATGGTTCAGTTTGCATTTATTTTGTTGCATATGAAGTGATTGAAAACATGGTTCTACATGCCAGATTTTGCCAACAATATAATGTTAGCACCCCAGGTATCGAACACCCAACTTATGGACAGCCCATGCATACAAATGAGCATCTGGGAATACAGCGGGATGGATTTGCCGGCTGCTGCGTGGCCGCAAGCATCTTCTGCTGGGTGGGAACGAAACATTTCTGCGTGCCTTCGCTCTCCACCCCCGCACCTCCCCAAGATGCAATATTCCGGGGCTGGGTCAAGCCGAGCAGAGCTAGGAGCACCGAGCAGTCTCACTCACTCACTTACTAAGTCAGTGAGTCTAGCTGATGACTGATCTTCCCGCGCTTGCTCAATCTCCCATCATAGCCATTTATGTGATCCTCTCCCACACATTGTTTTTGTTCCTTTCTGACTAACAAACAGTTCTCAGGAATGGAAACCTGTCGTAATCTGAGCTGGGGACTGCATGTACTCATAACTTTCATTATATTTAAAAATGCAACATTTATTGTTTATAATACCCTCCAATCAGCTCTGAAATGTATTGTGAATAAATTATGAATATGTAAATCAGTACTTGGGGAATATTATTACACCCGAATTTTCATGCATTTTAATCATATAGCTTTAATAAATCCCACAAGCATATTTATTTTTAATGTTAAAAATGGATGTTATTGTTGCTTTATCCTGTGAATTTCTAATTTTACAATTAAAATAACAGCAATTGTTCCTTTCCCCTAAATAATGTTACTGTGCACAAAAGCTCAGTGAATTAAATTTTAACAATGTCATCTGCTTTGCAAAGATTTCTTCATAAGATAAATTAAAATTCTATTTTTTCTGTATTATAATTATCTGATGCTGTTTGACGAAAAGCAATTCACACATGCAGAAACTCTTAAGGGAATTGCTATCTTACAAATTAATTAAACTTAGTGACTCTGGTAATTATATCACACAAGTGTTTTGTTAAAATTACCTTAATCTCTTAGAGATTCCTACATGGGCTGATGTTTGATTATTGTTGATTGAACACTGAATGTCACCAAATTATTCTGTTGCAAAGCAGTAACTAAACCAGTAAGTGAATTGCAACGTTATTCATTAGAACTGGTTTATTGGTTTGCACAGACACATGTGCTATGTGAAAGTATAGGATAACAGTAAAGATTCACTGTTCCAATATGTTATATGCAGCTCAGGAGTAATATGTTATATAACTGCTGAGCTGTCTCATATGGTTAATGCTACTGATGAATTGTGCGTATTTTAAATTGCACCTAAGAAACCCTACAGATAATTATTTGGCTGGAAAACAAAAACATCATAAATATTTAAGATTAATAACTAAGGGTTAATTTCCAAATGGTCTCAGGGAAAAAGTGTTGTGGTCCACTTCAGTGGGTTATTAATTTCCTACTGTAACCAGCTCTAGTGTATCAGATTCTTATTTTAATAGTTTTAACTGATATTAATATTGATTTCTGACAATGGCATACTGACTTCTGGTTACTTTAAGTGCCTTCTCCCTGAAGGATTTCACTGGAGATTTTGTTCCACAATACCTTCATAATCTAGCTCAGCACCTAGTGTCATCCCTAATCTTCCAGTGTTGAGTGATACTTGCATTCTCAGAGTGAGCAGAGTGGTTCACCCCTGTGATAATCTTACTTGTTCCCAGACATCTCAAATCTCCAATATTTCAAAACTCAATGCTCCGCTGTTCACACTGTAATAATAGTTGCTAAAAGGGGACTAAATTGAATAGCTGCAGTAAAGGAGCACAAGTTTGCAATGTTTAAGTACCCAATGTCTACTGGACATATTAAAAGCAACAGAACATCTTCACATTGCCTGTTCATAAATATGAATTTCCACACTAACAACCTTGGTGATTGGCCACCCATGTCAACAGTGGGCCAAAAATGTAACATTTGATGGTATTATTAAAGTTATTTGCAGCTCTTAAAAGGGGAGGTGTATTTTGTCTGGGGAGGATACCGGGAAGCTTCAGTGATCTGAATTTGGGCTGGAGAAGACAGAAGAATGACTAAACTTGACGGAGAGAAGACACCAAGTTTTCTGACACTATACTGGAGATCTTGGTGGAGAAGATGGCAAGAAACCAATGAGTTTCCATCACCTGAAGGGGACTAGAAAACTATCCAATTGTGTGAGAGTCAATGGGAGGAGGTAGGGAGGATACAAAGAATGCAGCCTTAAGACCTGGCTGCAGTGTCAGGAGAAATGTAACAACCTCACACATGGTTGTCAGTGAATACATCTTCAAATGCTATATCCCATCAGCTACATCACTGCTCAAACCACCACACTACCATCACTCGTCAAATTAAATCAATCAGTACTCATACTGATGACATGCGTACACCACACTTTAACCTTTCACACTTTGCACTGTTGCAAGTCTCCCACCCAGATCTCACAGCTTGTAGACACTACCAACCATTCAATCATGATAGACTTAATATGTATTACACTATACTCACTGATGTGTCTCCCCCTTTCTTGCAACAGATATGTTGCAAAACTGAAGACAGCAACATCCATAGGGAGGAGGAAAGGTACATATTCCTGCTCTCACTCCCCATGGCTGAATCCACTGCAGCTCTCGACCTTCATAACTAACCTCTCACATCCCACGTCTTCCTCATCCAACAGTCTCTTCTGATTTAGCAGCCCTCTCACTTCCAACCTCACCCCCTATTCCTTCCGGCACCCCCATCCACCATGACAACATTCTCTTTGTGCCTTTTTTGTTTTTAAATACACAGCAATCCACAAATGTGTCCTCCCCTTGATTACTGGGATTATTAAGGTGCTAACCCAGAGAAGTGAATGAATATTCATCAAAAGAATGAGAGGCAATCGCGTTGCAACATGTAAGATTCTGAGGGGCTTAACAGGGTAGCTAATTTGTGAATCTAGAACAAGGGCATGATCTCAGGGTAAAGGTTTAGCCAATTGAGATTTCTTCTCTCTGAGGATTATGAATTCTCTACTCCAGAAGTTTGTTGAGTTATTAAAGATATTCGTGAACTGTTTGTAAACCAATCCCCTTGAGGACCAGGCATAAGTATGGCTGAGGACCAAAATCAGATCACCCATGATCTTATTCATTGGCAGAGGAGGCACAAGTGGCCAACTGATCTACTCCTGCTCCAACTGCTTACATTTTTATTAAGAACAAACCTGCTGCCTTCACTCTGGATGACAGCAGTTGTGATCCCATTCCACCAATGCCGTTGCTTTTCTCTGTAAACCACCCAAGTTTTCCTCTGTCCATGCCAAAGAGGCACGATCTGAATTAGGGCACTCTCTGGGGTTTACCCCACAGGCATCTGCAGCATGTGACACTGAAGGCCAGGGCACTATGTAAGAGCTCCAGGACAGGCAAAGGCACACAGAAGGCAAATGCTAACAACGCACACAAGTATGAATAAGTTTGTATGCAAATGGCACCATTTAATTTATGAAGTTAACTTGCAATGTTTTTTATACTTACGCTTTATACCAAAGAGGATGATGGGCAGATAAAGAGAATGAGGATGTTAATGAATGGGAAATAGATTTAGCTTGCCATTACCACCTAGTCATAGAGTCTTACAGCATGGAAACAGGCCCTTCAGCCCAACTCATCCATCTGTTGCCCAGTGAGCTGGACCCATCTGTGTGCATTTGGCCCATAGCCCTTAAACCTCTCCTATCCATGTACTTATCTAGATGGATTTTAAATGTTGCTAATGTGCCCCCCTCAACCACTAATTCTGGCAGCTCATTCCAAATACACACCACGCTTTGTGTGAAAAAGCTGTCTATGATGTCCCTTTTAAATTTCTCACCTCTAATCTTAAACTCTTGTTTCTAACACCCCTTCCCCGAGAAAAAAGACTTTGTCCTTTCACCTTGTCTATGCCCCTCGTGAACCTCTATACCTGTATCAATCTCCTATGTTCCAGGGAATAAAGTCCTAGTCCACACAGTCTCTCCTTGTAATTCATGCCCCCATGTCCAGGCAACATCCTGGTAAATCTTTTCTGCACCATCTTTCCTATAACAGGGTAACCAAAACTGTACACAACACTCCAAGTGCAACCTCACCAACATCTGACATACTTGCAACATAACTTCCTAACTCCTGTACTCATTGCCCTGACTGATAACTTGTTAATTAGTTCTTCATATACAATCCAGCCTGTGTTCCCTTACTCTTCCTCCTCTTCCATCTCTTTTCCTTGCATGTTCCTTTCTTCCTTTCCTCGGCTTCTTGGCTGATAGGTGAAGGAAATACCACAGGTGTACCAATGCCTGGTAGCAACTAGCTTGTATGAAAACTTAGAAGCATGAATTATTTCAGCTTCTGCCACACCTCTCTCTGTGGACCTTGGAAACTTGAAACAACTGTGTATCAAAAATGTGTGGAATTATAACAGCCAGGAGCAGTCAATCTGTAACTAATGTGTAAACAGTTGACATTTTTCTTTTAGCAGCACAACTGATTAACATATGTTCAGCTCTGCAAGTTTATGACAGAAAGTTAGTTGAAGCGTTAACCCTCAAACAGGTCACAAGTTGTGGATCAGATCTCTGAACTATGGGTGATTTTCTACCAGACTAAGTGAGGAAATGTTCTGGTCAATTGTAACACATTACTGCATGCTAACTGAGATCAAGTAACTAAATGCAGACTGAGGATCATATTCTGACTCTGAGTGGCTCGGTATGCAATGAACTTACTAACTGACCACCATCCAAGAGAAACAGCATGTACAGTTGCAGAGATTTTATCTCAGGCAATAGTATTAGATATAAACAGCTGTGAGTGAGAAATAATGCATACTGTGCACATGTGGCAATATAAAGAAGCTTTGTATCCAGTGTTAAATTGTGAAGGAGTAGGTTTAAATCTGCTAGCAACATTTTGACAGCACAGTCTCCATTATGCCTTCTCATTCCTTCTAACAAAAGCCAGATGGGGCAGGGGAAGTAAATATTTCTACCATGCCTGTCGTTTACTTACACCATCTTCACTGGTTCTGTGGCACATTTGGCTAAGTTATGGTGGAAGAGCAGAATCACGTCTGAGTAATTTCACTCCCAGGTATCTTTCCCAATGAAACCACATGTTAACGATTACACAGCTGGGCAAAATTAGATATTGTTGGGCAAAATTAGATATTGTTAGACAAAATGGTCTGCAGGTATACAGATAGCAGCTGTATGGAACAGATGAAAGCAGAGATATGGGTTCCTTGCCAACACAGTACAGCAATTCAGTAATTTGAAACACATGTGACCTAGACAGGTGCCAAGTATTTGAACTTCATGGAAAGGCATTACCACTTTGTTATTTTGTGCACTTATCTGAATCATACACTTAAGTACACCACCAAAAATGGATAGTGCACCATAGTACTAAAAATAATACATTTTAGACAAACATCATTTTGCCGTTAGAAATTCTTAAGACTTTTCAAAGAATTTCCAAGTCAGTGCAACAGTAACCTAGGTACACTCCAGTGATTATTGAACAATGAAACATCCAACTGATCCATTTGGAGGAACAATTAATACCGTTAGAAAAGATCAGTAATTTCCACATGAGAAATTTATCAAAAATATGTGGTGAATAATGAATATGTTTGTACAGTGTTTTATCATGTTGGAGTATTTGGAAGTAGATCACTCACAGTGTAGAGTTAGAAAGAAAATAGATCTTCGAAACAAAAAGAACCTTTTTTGTTTAAGGCACCATATGGTATGTTAGGAATAGTTTAGTCCTTTTCAGATTCAGGCATGACCAAAGTCTGTTTTGTAAAATAAACCTAATAAACTCCTGACTTCTAAGAACTTTCCATAAGTCGTGTCATCGATTGAGCACAGAAGTAATTCTGAAGTGCCAGGAAATTTTTCTTCTTGTATGGAAATCTTGTATATGTTTGGAAGTAGCTGCTAGTATGGCCATCTGCTCCCACTCTATGGGGTGGATTTGTAGACTTCCTCTACTGATCCAGGCCAAGCTAACAGGAACAACTTCAAGATGTGTAAGAAAATATAGAGAAGCACACTGAGATATTAACATGCCAGAAAAGAGCCGAATAATATAATTCCCATACACAGAGTTCACAATTCCAGTGTTGATATTTCAGAACAGGATTGAGTAGGGATCAGGGATCAGATTCCGAGATCCCTGTATCACTGGCTGGGTCTCAGAAATGGTGACCATGCTGTTGTCAAATCACAATTCCAATAAGTTACTTGTTGTAAACAAGGCAAACCATTAGTATGTGGTGGACTAATATCTCACACCACAGCGAGGGCCATTTATATAATTATAATCGTGCAGTTTTCATCCTTCTGTTCATGTACAAGGACTAGACATCAGACAACTTACTGTCCAATCCTGACTCTCTGTGAGAAGGTGGTGGAACACTGTTGTGTGGCACTTCCGGCAGTGCCACACAAAATGGCTCCTCAGTCTGGATGAGTTGTTCCAGGGTTTTGAGTCAGTGAGTGTTAGGATGGCTCTCCTTACATCCTCCTCTTGTTTTGCACAGCCTTCAGATGTGTGCAGACAACTAAGGGATAGACTTTGTCCCCAAAAACCCACCATTTAGCAATGCAGTGATTAATAAAGGGAGAACTTGGCAGCTTTGGAACTTGAGCATCATTATCTGTGTCTTTGGACTACAGAGGAGTGTGAACTGATGGAGTGATATCCCTCTCTGTTTCAGAATGTCTCCTGATTCTGACAGAGCCCTCAATGCAGTGTGAACACAGTCAATGGCTCCCTGCACTAGAGTCAAAGTCAAATTCGATGTGAATGCACAATTATATGTATGTACAGGTGCAATGAAAAACTTGCTTGCAACAGCATCACAGACACACAGCATCATATGGACAACATTCACAAAAAGTACATAAATACATAATTGTACAAATATTATACAAAAAAGAACACAGAACAACAAAAAACTAAGTCCATTGTAGTGCAACGTGGTCAAAGTGGTCATAGTGTTGCCATACTGAGGTAGTGAATTCAATAATATCATCCTGGAAAATTTCTTCACCAGCAGCTCCTTTCCACTCAAGCAATTACAAATGTGCAACCTCTCTTCGAGCAGCAGAACACCATAAGCTGTACCTCGCCACTTGCAACAAGAAAATTATGGCTCCAGGATGAGACTGGAATGAGCCAGAAGCATAGGAATTGACAGGAACTGTTCTGTTGACTGCTGCCAGTGAGTCAGTCATACGTCTGCAGCACCTGGAAGATCACCGTACCAACCTGCTGTGAGATGTGATATCTCCTCGAGGATGGCTCCACCTGTGTCAGTGTAGAAGATCTCCCAAAAGACCCTGGAAGGATAGATTGCCCTGACCAGAGCCCTAATTACACTCCCCACTTCCACCTGTCACTCCCCAGTACCTTGTCCTGACATCTGGGCCTTGTCCTTCTTCATTTTTCCGTGGAAGTTCCAGAGGAGAGGCCAGAAACACATCCACGCCTTGATTCATCTGTAGGCTTAGGCTTTGTGTTTTAACACTCCCTTATGATTTCTGAAGAGCAGACAGTGTCACTTCCCTACAAGCAACTATTCCCAATAGATTTTTAGATTTTAGGGAAATCGAGGGACGTGGAGTCAGTGTGGGAAAGGGGTACTGAGGCATAAAATTAGCCATGATCTTATTGAATAGCAAAGCAGGCACAAGGGTTTGAATAACTTACTCCTGCTTCTGTTTGTTTTTGTATCCAGATATTCAATATTCACCACCAAATCAGCAGATAGCACAGGGTGGGGGGAGGAGGGTGAGAGGAGATTGTTTACTGTAGCTAAACACTAGGTTTCCTGCAACGAACAACCTGCTGGAGGAACTCAGTGGGTCAAGCAGCAACTGTGGGAGGAAAAGAATTGTCAATGTTTCTGGTTGAAACGCTGTTTTCTGCACTTGGTTAACACAAGGCATTGGCTAGATCATGTACCCAGTTTTGCAGGGCAGGCAAATCAGCATTGCAAGTAAAATATCATCTTAGCTATGCGATGGATGTGCTATGGTATCACCTAAATTGCTGAGTAGTTTGCATCATAGTCAAAACCTATGTTTATGATCCTGACAAGAATTGGCAGCAAACAGATAGCCACATTGCACCAAACAAAAAAATCATTGTGTGGCCCAAATTCTTATCACCTTTTTATGTATGAATAGCACATAATGGGATTTGTTCCTGATGATCTGAATGATCCTTTCTTTGTGATTAAAATATGCTAAACCTCATTCACATGCACAGATAAAACCAGTAAGTCCACTTAGCTTTAACAGTGCTATTTATTAAACCTATGCTCAGCCAGTTTGGCAATGAAGGGCAATGTACTGACTTTGAGTGACTGCAGAGGTTCCTCGCCTGCCAGCTGCACATGTTGGAAACTCAGACACACGCTGTTTTGGACTTTCCAGGCATCTAAAATAATGATTGAAAATCCATTCATAGCACGCGACTGAATTGCTGATGTGTGCTGTTGGCAGGACATCCTGGTGCTCAGAAAATTACCCCTGTAATGCAGGAACAGAATGGGCGACTGCTGGGAGTGTTTCTGAGAGAATATTGTGCTGCTCTTAGTGCCCCAGTGGAGTGGAACATATTGACTTATGGAGTAGGTCTGCCTAAGGTGGGTAGTCAGAGGCCCTCAGAAGGTATGTCTAATAAACTCAGTACACTCCATCAGAATGGTGCATCCGTTTAAGGTCAACATTCAGGCTGATTGTGATGTTAAGATCCCACAGCAATAACATATGGCTTCCTATTTATTTTCTTCTAAGTTAAAAGGTCGAGAGGCCTGTCCTATGGCTCTTCAGAAGACAGGAAGTGAAAAACAACAAGCCACTGACCTTCCTGTACTTCTACTGATAGCAGACATGTCACCTACTTAACAGGTAAGCAACATTCACTAGACTAAAGAAACAGACTGTTCTTGCATAGGTCTAGTGAGGTTTGGTGAGGCAGATTGGAGGCCCACCTAAATGGAAGTCTCTTACACATGCCTGACAATGTGAAGGTCTGAATGGAGCTCCGTGAGCAGAACATCTTGGGCTCCAAGTTCAGTGCACCTACTTCTGTGCACTCTGCAATTAGCCACTCAAGTCAGTCTAGAGACAACTGGTACCTCGGGACTCAAGTGTGTCAGCTACAGTGCTGTAGTTGTATGACTATACTGGCAATCCAGAGGCCTGGTTGTGAGTTCAAAACTCTCTTCTAATTCAATTAAATAAATCTGAAATAAAAAGTCTATTACACTAATTGTGAACATGGAACTACTGTCTCAACAAAGGTAAAGGTACACTCAGCCCATTAGAATTGGCGAATTCTCCTCTTGACCTCTCAAATCTACCTCATCATGGCCTTTGCACTTTAGTTGTACTGCACTTTCTCTGTAACCGTAACACTATATTCTGCATTCTGTTTTTTTATTCCCTTTTGCATTACATCGATGTACTTACGTTTGGAATGATCTGTCTGGATGGCATGCTAACAAAAGCTTTTCACTGTATCCTGGTAGAAAGTGACAATAATAAACCAATTAACAATTCATTAGTCTGTGGACATAACAACATTGGGAGATTTGCTTCACCAAATAGTCAAGCACAGAATCAGGAGCACAGAATCACACCACTCAGTCAACACCACAGACTGCTCCATCATTGGAAAAATATCATGTGCCACTAGCAGGACAGATATGCCAGAGGTGGAGAAGTGGTGGTATACTGATCGAAGAGAAGGGAGTGGCTGTGGAAAACCTCAATATTAGTCTCAGAACCCCGCAGATTCAAATAAGATGGAGCCAAACCTGGCTTGGTTATAGGAGATGAAAGGTTCTGGTAGAGGATTGCTGTCATGATTGGAAGTCCTTGGCCAGAGACGTGCTGGAACCCTTGCTATTCATTATATACCTTAACAACATAGCTGTGAATGTAGGAGGTATGATTGGTGAGTTTGCAGATGACACAAACATTGAGCAAGTTATTGATTGCGAGAAGGGTGGTCTTAGTGTACAGAATTATATTGATCAGCTGGTAAATTGGGTAGGTAAATAGCAGGTGACATTTAATCCTGCTAAGCGGAAGGTGGTGTATTTTAAGGGAGGTGTCTAATAAGGGTAGAACATATATCATAAATGGTAGGACCCAAGAGAGTATTGAGAAACAAAGGGAGCTTGGTGTACAAGTTCAAAGATCCCTCCTGAAGGTGGCAGCACAAGTAGATAATGTGGTGAAGAAAGCATATGGTATTATTATCTTTATTAGCCATGGTCTAGAGCATAAGATCAGGGAGGTCTTGGTACAACTTTATAGAACTTCAGCTAGGCCACAGCTAGAATATTGTGTGCATTTCTATAAGTGTCACAATGTTGAGCAAAGAGCAAGCTCACAGAGAACCCAAATGTGGCGCACTGATACAAGACTGGAGTCAGGATACTTCCTCAGGACCAAACACGGGCAGCAACTGGAAGGAATCTTGCCTCAGGGAATCTGAGGAGGAATCCAAACACAAACTGGATATCCAAAGAGGAACAGAGAACACAGGACTGCTCTAGAG
>JARFYF010000052.1:76219318-76231223 GCA_030265395.1 Rhina ancylostomus
CTTTTGGGCCTTAAGACCATCTACAAGGTACAAGTCATGTTCAAAATGTAATACTATCCACTTGTCTGGATGAATGTAGCTCTAATAATAGCTGAGATGCTTGATACCATACGGTGGAAAACAGTCTGCTTGGTAGGCACCTCATCCACTGCCTTCACTGTTTATTACTATCATCTGCACAAATGTCTCATTTACGAGATGCACTGCAGTTGTTCTCCTGATTTACTCTGGCAGCACCTCTTAACCTCACAACCTCTACCACCAGGGATTTGGATCAATTTATTGTCATATACCAGGATACAATTAAAATTCTTTGCTTCTGTGAACTCACAGTACTAGTTTATGGAGACATTATTGGACAGGATTTCTTCCAAGTTGCATGCAATCCTAGTTTGATATTTTCTTTCATTGTTACTGAGTCTAAATCCTAGAAGCCCCTTCCACCTATGGAGTTACCTTCACCAGAACTGCATCAGCTATTCAGGCAGATGTTTCACTACCACCTAGCCAGTTGATGTACACATCCCAAAAAATGTTTTCATGTTACATCATCTTTCTTATATACCAAGAGCTTGCATCCATGTAGTGAAGGAGAACAATACAGTTGTTTTGCACGACAGTTTATCAAGCAATAGAAGTGAAGAGCAAGACTGTTCAGTCTGACTTGGACTAACCCAGGAGAGTTGAATTTAAGTTCACTTTCATGAAGTTTAGTATCATCTTAGAATGCATCCAGGACTGTTTCCTAGAAATGTATATTTCTAGTTCAAGAAGACTCTGAGATTACCTGATTTTAACTGATAATTGCAAGGATGCAGTTAGAAAATGTTGACTGTAACACTGGAAGTGGAAAAAGCTGATGCAAAAAGGCACCCACCCAGGAAGGCAGCTTTTGGATTGTACAGAATGGCCAAATAAATTGTCCAGTGGCTCATCTATAGAAAATCTTCATCTGAAATTGATAAAATATAAATTAGATATCTACACCAAGCAAATCAATGCTACATCAGAGTTATAAGCTCTCTAGATGAGATTTAAAATATGCTTATAGGGAAACCGCAATAGTAGGGAGTATATGTCATTACCTAAAGGCTGAGATCCTGGAGGTGGCAGCTGGCTTGTTTTACGTGGTCTTTAACATTACAGTTATAGAGGCAGGTCTCTATCCTGTTGTCAGACTGTTGCTGGGACTTGACCAGATATCCATGTGGGCATCCTCGTTTCCAGCACTGGAGTTGGGCTAAACCCACTGTGTTGAGTCCAACATGGAAGCTGAATCTATTGCAGGCTTCTTGGATCACGTGCTCAGAAACCTACCTGTTAAGCCCATGACAAATTTATCCAGGCACTAGCACAGCAGTTGCTGTTCAAATGAATAGAAGAAGCCTACTGTCAAGGTGGGGGGGGGGGGGGGGAAGATTAAGTATTTTTTATTTAAGATTCTTTTATTGTAAATATTTATAGACTTTAATTTAACTAGTCCAGAGTGTTACTGACAAATGTTTGTCAAAACATTTAAACAGTAAGCATGACACCTTTGGCTGCCTGTGTTAAGGCAGCCCCCTGTCCCTTTGGTCTGTGCCAATGTTTTGAGGCTGTAGAGGGGGCCACAGTGGAACAAATATTGTACTGCAGGAGCATGTGACTAGTAAGTTTAGGGCAACGGAAGTTGGGAATGTCCCTGTAGTGGGTGAAGTAACAAACATTACTCTTCATGGTCTTCTGCCAATTCTGAAGGCAGCATAGATGTGTTTTCTGGTAAAGGATACAGTGAATCAGCCTTGCAATTCTCATAATTCTTAAGAGCTACTAAAGCTGGCATTAAGGCCATTCCCCCAATTTTATGAAAGCAGTGTATTCCTGGTAAGTGTTTCATTAAACAGAATTTTTGTAAATCAGAAAAGCAGGGCAAAATGCATTATGGGATTTTTGGTGCAATGTGTTCTTCTGGGCAAGGAGTGGCATGTTATTCATTATAGCCAAAATAGATTAGTACACCAATGACTCCTTGGGATTGCAAAATTTTAAAATTGAATGTTCACAAATTAAGGAGTACATTAATTGGTGAAAGTTTACTCCAGATCTATTATTGTGGGCCCAGAGGAAGCATTGTTATTAGGTTCAGCTATTCAAAACTGAAGTATGTAATGACTGGTCTATTTCATTTCTGGTCAGTTTTGCAGCTGATATTTGTCAGCAGGAATTGTAGAGACTAGAAAGGTGGTGGAGCTGCTTGAAAGCATTTGATAATGCGGTAATCTCAGTAAAGAGGCGTGAGCAGCTGCTTGATCTGCCTGAAATAGTCAGCAGGCTTAATGTAGTGTAAGTGCCACCTTTTGGAATTGGCATCTATGGTAGTGTCATTCGTCTTGTATTATGAACTGTTGACCATTAGCATTCATTTTATGACAAGTGGGTTCTTCTGTAAAACTGTTGTGGTAGTACCTATAATGAGGGGATTATTTTTACTCTTCAGTTTTGAATCAGTGTTTTGAATAGAAGTTGGTTTTGGATCTGTGCTAAACTGGTAACCTTTAAATTTTAAGAAAGGAAAATGATCTGCCTTTTTCTAGTTTAATTTCTAATGCTTCAAGGAAAACTTCCTCCATTGGCTTTGTCATGGGGGGGTGCAATGGGGAGGGATTGCTTTATTTCTAGGCCCCGTAGTATGATATTCGTCAAGTACATGGATCAATGTCTCTCCATCTACCCCCGCCCCCATCCCCATCACCCTCTGAATATGGATGCTGATTTCTTGCCTATTTTTTGGGGGGGGGGGGGGGAAGGAATGTGGGAACCATCCTTGTGTACTTTGTAAGGTATTTAGTCAAACCAAAACCTTAGCACAGAATTATAAAATCAAACCTATTGATTTTTCTATGGACAGAAAATAGTGACATTTCAGATCAATAATATTTCATTGATCTGGATCGTGAATAGTGCTTTTCTTGCCACATACTGCCTGATTGGTTTTTCATGGTTGTTGTATGAATGCTTTTAATTTCGTATTCAGGTAATCATGTTTCATTATCCTTGATTATATCTATAATGCCATCAGAGAGGTGTTGCTAGATGGTGGCAGATATGCATTGGTTATATGCATTGGTTAAAGGAGAATATTAATGAATTGTGTAACAATAGGCTGGACTGTAAATGACCTTTTTTGACATGACTACTTTTGCCACTAGTGTGCATGTGATCAGTAGGAACACATTCATGCATTGCGTATGTTCTTGTCCTGATTCTATGTCACACCTCTTCCAACCTTTCATTCTCCCTACTTATCTGCAAAGCAAAATCTACCATATGCTGCTGTTCAGCATCTTGTACTCTTTTCTGCTTTTCTTTCTAACAGTCCTCTTTTAGGATACTTTGGACAATCTTTAGGAAAAATCCACATGGCCTTGTGTTTCTCAATTCTTGTGGTAAAACATACTACTTTTCTCCAGTGATAGTAGTTAATTAGGTCTGCAGTAATTTCAGTCTATTCTGATTGTTGAGAAATTTGTTATTAAAAATGTGAAAACAGTAAAATTTTGGATGTGGGCATGAAATGAATAACTCAAAATGAAAAACTATAATAAAATTTGTATGACAAACCTAATTAGCCCATTGACAGTTGATGTTTATTGGAAGTGAAAAAATAAATTTATTAGGATTGTGATTTATACCGGAATGCTTCTGCTTATCCTGAATTGCAAAACAAGGAGTGGGGAGTGTCTCGTCAGCAGTTCGTAATGATTCTAATCCTAGACCTTTTGGACAGGTAAATTAAAACATGGATTGCATATTGTACCTACACATTTGGACATCAGGAGAAACTACTCCTTGGGAAAGGTGATGTTGTATCGCTCCAAACTTTTTCAGATTCCTAAGTGTTTGTCGAAAACATTTACAATAAATTAAATACAGAATTAATTGTTTCAAGAGTTGGAGGGTTGGTATTAACTCAGCCGCAGTTTTTCTAGAATCCAAGTGTATCTATACCAAAATGCAGTTCAGCCAGGCAGTTTGCTCTCTTGATTAGCATGGTATGATATGCAGGAAAGGAATGAAACTATTTGCAAATAGTATATTACACATTTCCTTGCATTTCAGCACCTTGATTTTAAATAGTTGCTGCAGGATGCAGTTTTACATTTAGGACACATTGGTTGCTCTGCAGTTTTCACTTCTGAGACAGTTGTGGATGTACATTTGTGTACAGTAACAGCATGGAAGTACTGCAGTACCCAATATATCCTTTGCTTGAGATGTTTAATGCCTTTTTACCAATCACTATTTTTCTTGGTTTTCAAATGTATGCGTCTACTGAGGACTTCAAATATCTATCAGGCTTATCCGCCATTCTCTTAAAGCAATCTTGATCAGTTCATTTCGTTCCATGTTGCAAACACTCATATTTGTTTGAAACAAGTGCATACTCTTAGCACATCTAGGTTGTTTTATGAGATGTTAGAATATTTGTAGAAAAGAAAATTGTGAAACAAAATGAGCTGATCCAGGAGAGATTGTTTTAAGGGAATGGAGAAGGATAAGCCTGATATTTGAAGTCCTCAGTAGATGCATATTATTGAAAAACAAAGTGATTTTTCTTTAAATGATTAAACGAGTTGATGAATACTGAAAGATCTTGAATTGAAATTGAACTTTATCACCCCATTTGGCAATCAAGCTAATGGGATTGAACACCAGTTGTACACCTCTCTCCAGCTTTTCCTTTTACTTTGTGGCATTTGAGCAGGAGTTTTGAGGGTATTCAATGAACTAACATCTATTTTGTGCCACTGCTAAATATGAATTTCAGCCTTGGAAGTAATGCCATGGTGGTTTGCCTGTGTTTTAACATTTCTATGATTAGTTATGTAGTTGGTTTTAAAAGGGAACTTCAAGGAGGTCTATTTTATTAAGAACCATGTAGATTGCACTATTCGCAAACTTGCTCAGTGCTTTCTGGGGGGAAAATAAGTCTCATTCTTTTATGACCAAGTTAAGGCTTTAAACAAATAAGATTGTCATTGTGAAATTCTAAATGGAATTTCTTTTAAAGTTCAATTTTGTAAAGAAACCAAAACCTTTTTTCTGAAGAAGTCAAGCAGAGTAATAGACTGCCACCTGCTGGGGATTAGGAACAAAATGTGGGGTGAGTAACAGCAGGATAAAGTAGCAGATGCTCAGATTGACACATAGAATTGTAGTAATTAAAAAATGGGTGATGTGTAGGGGATTTAATGGAAATGCTTTTTTAAAAAAAAAAATTGGAGGTGAAGGTTTCAGCTGCAGTTCCATGTGTATTCATCAAAAAAGGCATTCTCCATGAACTAATTCTCACCTAAATGAAATAGAGAAGGCAGTGGGTAAGGTAGGGGAAGGTTGAAGAGCAGAAAGCCGAACACAACAGGATTACAACATGGAAATGGGATTCTCCCCAATCTCTCTGAATTTTCTGTAAAGACGCAATGTACTTTTGACAAGAACAGCTTTCTTGTGACTTTACAAGAAATTAACTGAATTTTAAGCCATCATACTATTTGCGATTTAAACTGTTAGATTATGAATTTTATTAGTGCTCAGAAGAAATTGTGATAAACAATATTTTGACATCTAATTGAAGACTATCATCCACAATAGTCAGCCAACAAGTTGGCTGAGTTCGAGCAGATAACCATTTTGTGTTCCTGGGTTAGGGGTAAAAGATTGTTGTAAAGATATTTTAATCCTTACAATACTCCTTGAGGTGGTAATAGAACATTACAGCACAGTATAGGCTCTTTGGCCCATGATGTTGTGCTGACATTTTATCCTGCCCTAAGATCTATCTAACTCTTCCCTCCCACATAACCCTCCATTTATCTAAATAAGATATCTTTATTAGTCACACGTACATCAAAACACAGTGAAGTGCATCTTTGTGTAGTGTTCTGGGGGTAGCCCACAAGTGTTGCTGTGCTTCTGATGCCAACATAGCATGCCCACAACTTCCTAATCCATGTGTGTTTGGAATGTGGGAGGAAACCCACACAGACACAGGGAGAATGTACAAATTCCTTACAGACAGCAGCCAGAATTGAATCCGGGTCACTGGTGCTGTAGTGTTATGCTAACCGCTACACTACCATGCCTGTCTAATTGTCTTCCAATTGTCTTCCAAATGTCCCTAATGTATCTGCCTCTGCCAGCAGTGTGTTCCATGCACCCACCACTGTTTTGGGGAAAAAAACCTTGCCTCTGACAGTCGTCCCCATCCCCAATACCTTCCTCCAGTCACCTTAAAATTATTCCCCTCGAGCCATTTTTGCCCTGGGAAAGTCTCTGACTGTCCACTCGATCAATGCCTTTTTATCATGTACACCTCTATCAAGTCACCTCTCATCCTCCTCCACTCCAAAGAGAAAAGCCCTAGCTCACTCAACCTATCCTCATAAGACATGGCAGTATCCTGGTAAATCTCCTCTGCACCCTCTAAAGCTTCCACATCCTTCCTATAATGAGGTGACCAGAACAGAACACACTACTTCAAGTGTGGTCTAACCAGAGTTTTATAGAGCTGTAACATTACCTGGCAGCTCTTGCACTCAATACCCCAACTAATGAAGGCCATCACATATACACTGACTTAACAACCCTATCAATCTGTGCAGCAACCTTGGGGGATCTATGGACATGGACCCCAAGATTCTAATGTTCCTCCACACTGCTAACAGTCTTGCCATTAACCTTGTATTCTGCCTTAAGTTTTCTTCCGAAGTGTATCACTTCACACTATTCTGGGTTGACAAGATTGACTTGATTGTAGGAGCTTAGAAGTAAGGTTTCCCAGAATGTGCTGCATTGGGTCAGAGCTTGCTGTGAAATGCTGACGGTTCCTTGTAGAACTGCTGCCATTTCTTCACCCTAGGGCTGCCATGTTCAGGATGCTAAGGAATCTTCCTGATAAACCTGCACCAGGTTAGACCTGGCTTGGAAAGAGCAAACCCAATCACTTCAGTGGAGAGGAACAGGTACGAGGGACCTAGGTAAGTATTAGATCATTTACATTTTTAATGGTAACTTTTAAGCAATGAAATAATAAACATAATAGTTTTTAAATGCTTTTTGAATGTCATGAATTGGGAATTGTTTTTTTGGGCCATGATGGTTTGTGGTCCAAGGCACTGGGACCATGCAGGGTCTTGCCATTTGGGATTCGCACATCTTTCAAGAATTTGTTCACAACAGATGTGCAAAAGGAAGAATGTACTGTTTGAGGTGAATGTGGCATCTCGTCACTGGTGGCATGTTCTAGAGTAATGATTCTGCAGTTTAATTTTTCACTTTCAGTTTAGGTTGATTTTAGAGATTTGTTTTGGTTAATGTAGTTACCATCAGCTCAAGTTGCAATATTGACACCAACATCAGACTATCAAAATGAAACTTGAGTACAAATGTTGACAATCCCATGGTGTTGGGCTTCCTGTAATCTGGCAGCAAAGTTAACTACTAGTTGTACAAGTGTGATGTCAATTTTCTCATTAAAACCAAGAGGATGTTGGGGAAAGGCCAAAAGTCACTAAACAATCTTACTCTTTTAAATAGAATGACTGGTGACTTCACCCTGTTTATCCTGAAACTTTGTGCCAAGTAACAAGGGAGAGGTTGTGGCTGATGATCCAGAATAAGAACACTGCTTCTCCTGCTATCTTTCCAGTCTCAGGGCTTAACTGATGATGGGTCATAGGTCCCCACTAGCACCTGGAACTGGAGGATCTGTGACCATGTTGAGACTGCTGTACTCTGGTTAAAGTCTAGATTCATGTTGACTTTAGACTTCAGGGTACTGTGCTGTAGGGCATGGGTCTTCCACTGTATAACACTCAGATTTGAATTGGTGGTCAAAGGTCTCTAATGTTGGCTGCCAATTCAAAGGTGTTTTGGAGAGCTGTTATGGGATACAATAAGCTGTAAACAATTTTTTTGAATTGCTATTGCTGCCCAGCCTCCAGCTCAGGATTGTCCCTTGTTAGAGAAGGGCTTGTGCATGTACATTTATGGATTCCCAGTTAAGTGGATGCTGCAAATTGCAGTGGTTATTGAAGATGGAAGAAAGTGTCCAAGTTCCTGATGGGGGGGGTGGAGGAGGAGGAAATAAGACTTTTTTTTTTCTGAGAAGCAGATGTGAATATCTAACTTTTTATAAAGAAAAGTGGCTTATCTGTGTTTTTCCTGGATGGCTTAGTGTTCCTTTAAAGTTTTTAAGCTAAGATAGTAATTACATCCTTTTTAAAGAAGTGCAATGCTCTCAAAACTGTTGGATTTCAGGCATGGATAAGTGGCAGGTCTTGCATTTGACACAGAAAATATAATGGTTCTTGGAGTTGAGGGGCATCACTCTTGGGTTACCTTTTGGAATTCACCTTTTTGGGCAAGGCTGCAATGAGGTTTGAGCTCAATTGTCCTTGCAGGCTTTAAACTGAATGTGGTAGTAGAGCTTGATAGCACTGTTATCTACTTTGTCACTCTGATTCTGAGTTGGTTGATTAGATGGCATTTTTCAGGATTGAAATAGTCCTGTATTTTGCACCCAGGCAATTTTCCACTAGAGTTTTAAGGCTGGACCAGTGTTGGTGCATCTTCAACACTGCATTTATGATGTTGACACAAGAGTCTGCATATGCTGGAATCTGGAGCAACAAACAAATTGCTGGAGGAACTTAGTGGGTTAAGCAGCTTCTGTGGAGGCAAATGGATAGTTGATGGTGAGACGGTGCAGTTGGGATGTTGCGGTCTGTGAACTTCTTCATTGAACAACTAATTGGATTTGTGCAAAAATAAATCAACCCTTGTGTTATACACTGAATTGATGAATTTATTGTTGGAATTCAAAAATACATTATGCAAAGATCATGTAGGATACTGGTCTAGTCACTTAAGTAATGTCGTCAGGCCATTCTTTAATTTCTAGTTCATTAAATGTCCAGCTCAATTTTTGTATTATTCTGAATGTTTTCCACTGCAAACTGGTTTTTCTGTGCAGACATTAAAAATCAGTGAGATTAAATAAATTTCAAGACAATGCTGTGTTTTATTTTGCTCCAATTTGCAAAAAACCCAGCAAATACTAGAAATCAAGAACAAAACCAGAAAATGCTAGAGGCACTCACCAAGTCAAATGTCATTAAGGTCAGGAGTCCTTCATTTGAACTGGATAAATAAGAGAACAAATCTATAATAGAGAACGGGATGTCTGAGAGGGGGAGCAGACCGAGTTATCAAGGTAACAATTACTTTTTAAAAGCTGGTAGTTACAGACCTTATTGTAATCCCTAAATGTAGTGCAATAAGTTGGAAGTAGCTGCTTCACCAGAAAGGGCTGTCACATTATCTGCCCAACTCCCTCTTTGGCTTCCATGTTGCTGCAAAAATGCCCAAAGTAAGTTTGAGGAACAGCACCTCTCTTCCATCTGAGTAGGTTGAAGCCCTTGAATCTTAATTGAATTTAACAACTTCATTTAACCACTTTTTTTCCTTTCTCTGGAGATGGCTGTACCTTTTGATTCAATTTGATTCTTTTATCTTTTGTTTCCAGGTGCAAGTTTTTAAAGTAATTGTTACCTTGGGAACTTTGTGCCCCCTATTACAGATGTTTTCTTTTTTCTTCCCCTTTCTGCAACTTAACATGCTTGGTTCCTTCTCCAGTTCTAAATGGTCCTTGACCCTATATATCAACTCTTTTCCACCCAACTGATGCTTTAGGAATGGAGCTTGATCCTGAACCTCTACTTCCACAACTGATTCCAAATTAGTTGACCTTCCACAACTGATTCCAAATTAGTTGACCTTCCACAACTGATTCCAAATTAGTTGACCAATATTGTGTAGATTGTGGTGCAATCTGAAGTAGTACAAAAAAGAACTAGAGACGATGATGGAATAACTGAAAAAGGTAGAGTTAAGAGCACGAGGAAGGTAGCACCACTGGGAAGACGTGCTTGGCTCAGGAGTCTGAGAGCACTGCGGAAGAAGCTGTTCTTAAGTTTGGACATCTGAGTTTTCAAGCTCCTGTATCTTCTCCCAGAATAGAGAGAAAAGGGAATGGCCACAGTGGCAGGAATCCTTGGCGATACTGCTAGCTGGCTTGAAGCAATGCATCATGAAGCTGGACTGGATGGAATAAGTGAGGAGTCTGAACTGGGCTGTGCATACCACTCTTGGATCATTTGGTCAAAAGCAAAGTAGTTGCTATACCCAGCTGAGATGTGACCTGTCAAAATACTATAGTGCCTCTGTAGAAGTTCGAGAATGCTTGGGACATACTGAATCTTCTTGGGCGTCTAAAAAAAAATGAATGCAAGCACTTTCTTGATCATGGCATCGATGTGAAGGGACCAAATGAGGTTGCTGGTGATCTGGATGCCAAGGAACTTGAAGCTCTCAACCATCTCTACAGCAGCTCCATTGAGGGTTGTATTCACCTCGCTTCCTTGAGTCAACAACACCCTTGACTCCCTGGTGTTAAGGGCTAGGTTGTTTTGACACAAGGTTTGCGATCTCATTTTTGTACTGTCTCGTTGTTGATCCAGCTGATTAAAAGTAGTGTCATGGACGAACATAAAAATAGTTGGAACTGCACCTGGCCACACAGTCATGAGTACACAGGCAGTAGAGCAAGGGACTGAGCATTCAACCCTGAGGAGCAACAGTGTTGAATGCCAGAATTGATGAAATGTTATGAGCAATTCTGTTTTGTTGGTCAAGATGTCTGGAAGCCAGTTGCACATGGGGACCCCAAGGTCCAGGGGTTTGGAGATGAGCTTATTTTTAGTGTATTTTATCAAAATGCTTGCAAGTCTGAACTAATGTATTGGTATTTTATTTACAGGGTTCGAAAGCATCTTAGAAGGGCTTTATGGACCAAGGTTACTCAGAGACCTCAGTTTATTTGATGGTAAAATGTGTTTTGTTTTCTAAATATTACCATAGTAATGAATATTGTGAAAATGTTAAAGTATGTGATCCATTTTCAGTTTTTCTTAATTTGGATTTCATTAACTATAGATTCCAATTGAACTAAAATCTCCATAAGAGTTGCAAGTTCTTGAAACAAAGTTTGGTTTTCTCATCAAATATTTTCTTGTATTTGAGCAATGTATCTAACCAGGGGACTTCAATAAATGTTTAGCTAATTAGGTATGTAATTAACAATTGATGTGTTAATTTTTGAAGTTTGTTATACTGGTTATTTAACTATCCTAAAGTGTTCCAAATACTACCATTCTGTTTGCAGTATAGTTACTTTCCTCTATTGATATTTAACGAGCATTTTCTGTCCACATTTTAAGTTATTAATGGCAGCATTCATACATGTAGTGTAACATTTCCACATCACTTTCAATTTCTATACATGTAATATGCATTGTAATTTTCCATCGTTCAAACAAAATTCATCTTTTAAAACCTGAAAGGGAAAATGTTCTGAGTAATACCTGCCTTTTTAAAGATTCAAGTGTTTGACAAAATTCCATGATACAATACTGAGACATGTTAGCTAAAAAATTGCCACTATTTGTCTGGCCTCTGTGCTTAGCTGAGAACCTGGTTGAAACCTTATGGCTGTTTGGTTAACTGACTTGTCGAAGAGAGGGAGAAACATAGGAAATACTAATTTCTCTTGAATTAGCCACTGTCTGTAACCATCCTTTGCAATGTTGCTGCTGGCTTTTGAGAATTCTCAACAGGGAAACCTAATGCAAGCATGGCCCAAGTTCCAGAATAATTTTGATCCAAATTGACTAACCATTTTTCCAAGACTGAATAACATGTAGCAAAAGAAGCTGCTATATTACTGTATTTCAGGGTTCATAATGAATTTTTTTTTCTGGGTTCATGTTTGGTGTACTCTGTGATCTTTTAACTCTTAACAGTATGG
>JARFYF010000052.1:76242658-76254551 GCA_030265395.1 Rhina ancylostomus
TTGTTTAGTGTGATCAATTAAAGGTAACATTTCTTGAAGCTTGAGTAGATGTTAGAAAATCAGTGGCATTATTTGCTCATTAACAGCCATTTACCTCTCCAGTATTCCACCCACAAACATCACCAAATACTGATTGTGTGTCCTACTCTTTTCAAACTAGCTGCTGCAATAGTTAGCATAAATTAGAGCTACATTTTTTGTGTGACTCTTTATTTTAAAGACAATCAGCTGGATTCTAACTGTTCAAGAAGGCCTGCCACTGCACACTTCTGGATGAGACTGGAAACTGTCCTTGGAGTTTGCATGTGCTATTGTATAAAGCTGAGTTATGAAGGTTTTTTGACCATTGCCATGGTGAAATGGAATGAATTAACAAGTGAATGTATGAGTAAGTGCACTTGCAGATATGTTCTTGTAAAACATGGTGTTTGCTGGCCCCTAATCTGTTCACCATTAAATATCATCTTGCTGTTTCCAGACTAAATTTGTATAGATCATCATTTTCTCTGGAAGAAATAAAACACCAACTGTATCACTTTCCAAAATAACAATTCAGCTGTATAGAATTGTAAGCCTAGTGTGCGAATATTCATGATGTACTTTATAGTGAGTTAATTTCTACATGCAGCTCTATTTCATGTAAACCTAACACTTGGAGACATTGTCATCTTTTATTGTGATCATTTCAGAATGGCAGTATCCTAATTTAAAGGAACAAACTTTGAATTGTAAGCCTACATTATTTGAGGTTACTATCTTTCCAAGCACTAGAGGATACAAGTGATGTCTGTCCAACCATTTGAGGTAACCCATCCATTCTACGTATTCCAAATAAGGTTGGCCAGGGGAAATATATATAGGAGATGCAGATTTATTATCTGAAATTACCCAAAAAGATGGTGTGGATGCTAGAAATCTGAAGTGCAATGTCTTTATTTTAGATTTCCAGCATCCACAATAATTTAAGGTTGGACATGATGGCAATACTGTTGCCAGCCTGAGAGGAAGATACAGGGTAATTCTGGGTTAATTCAGCTTGGTGACTGCCACCCCACCCTACTTCTCCCCCTCTGCTCTAAGTGACTGAAATGACACTTTTGCACTGTTTCACTTAGTTGTTCTGAAGAGAGCTGCTCTGCTTTAGCTGGAAATAGTTTACTCTAAATTCTTTCTCAATACTATTTATTAAATTGAATTTGTGGTACAATAGACCCTTTCCTGCAGCATAGGCTCTGCTGAGAGTTGTACATCACCACCACCCCCACCACCACCACCTTTTCACGGCCCTCCCCCCCCCCCAAAAAAAAAATTCCAATCAGGTTTATGATCACTGACTTGTGTTGTGGCAGCAGTACAGTGCAGAGACGTTAAAATTACAAAACAGTGCAAAAAAAACTAAGTAGTGTTCATCGACTATTCAGAAATCTGATGGCATGGGGGTTGGTCAACACGATGATAACTGCAGATAACTGCAGATCTCCTGTTTACACCTCCTTCAGATCTTTTATTTTTGATCTCATTACGATCTCCTTTCATCTGAGACAAATTATACCTTTTGTCACTTAATCTTGGCCCTTCATCCTACGACATGTCTACCCTTATTCTCTGCTCCCTTTTCATTTTTCTGTACTCAATCTGTAGTGTGTCTGTATCTCCAACATTGCCCTGTTGGAATGAAAGGTCAGCAACCTGAAACGTTAACTCTTTCTCTCCACAGATACTGAGTACCAGCAGCATTTTTCTTTGGATGTCCAGTATCTGCAGTTGCTTGTGTTTCTCCCCCAATGACCTGGAATGTTAACTTTTTCCCTCCACAGATGCTCCCTGACCAGCATAGTCTTGGCTGCATTTCCTGTTTTCAGTCCAAACAGTAAAATTTTATGAAAACATGTCAGTTGGCATTTTGTTGCTTCAATGTTGGCTGCCTGTAAAATATTCTGTTGTTTCCTCTGCAGTTGACAATGGTTTCTGCTTTTAGTCACAGACACTTGCATGAATTTCCTAATTATCAACTATTGAGTTGGTCACCTATACAGTACTGTCCACTGGTTGCTCTGCAGAAAGTGATATACAATGGGTTCTCCATTCTAACATGAGCTACTTGTATGATCTCCTTGGTTATCAGTAGAATTAGTCACTCTTCAGGATTTTTGACTATAACATTTTTATAAATTGTATTAAGGAAACTAGGTCTGAGAAAGTTATTGTACCAACAGTTGAGGAAATATAGATGAGGATCTGCAAAAGGCATCTGGCCAATGTATTAACTTTGAAACTGAGTTGAAGATTTCAGAAAACATTTTATGGGTGATAAGATGATGCTATTTCTATTCACATGAGCCCAGTATCAAGAGAAAAGGTGGGCAGTTTGAGATTTCTTCAGATGTAACCCTGAAAACTGATTCTTCTGAATGAGGAAAAAGGGACATTGAGTTATTGAATGAACACTAAAATAGAAGTTGAGCAAACTCCTATTACTGTGAACATTGAAGTGTTTTGGAATTTCCCAAGAAATCGTTTTTTTTTGCCTTGATCATATGAACCAAGGCAGTAATTCATTGCTTTGCTACCACCTCCACTGAAACAATTTTTGAGAACCAGTGTTCAACTTGGGAACTTTCCTTAAACCTCCACTGTTACCCCTACAAATGGTTTTGGCCTTGCATAAAGGCAAAATTTTCAAAGTTCCTTGTGCTTCCACTCTTTGAATTTTTAGTGGGGCAATCACTTAACTGTTCTGGGTGAAGTTTAATTGCCTGATGTTTTATGAAATAACTGGTCCATAGCATCTGTTGGCAAATTCACTTCCTTTCTTGCAAATCGAGAACCAGAAAGATGAGTTGCTCAGATCCGCTTGATTGGTTTGTGCATAAATGCACAGCAGTGAATAAAATTGGAGAGGAAGTAGCACAAATTTGCTGTAGGCATTGACAAAGTGCCAATAAATGTTGGTTAGCTAGTTTGGACCAGGTTACAACTGGGAGCAGAATATTTGTGGTTAAAATTTTTGGGAAGAATAAATTTGGTCTCTAGGAGAATGTGCGAGGTGTTAATCAAAAGATTTCAGTACAGCATAGAAACAAGAAGTATGGTCCAAAAGCTGAATCATTGAGGAATAAGGAACAAGCTGTTATGCAGTTGGGAGTGAAATGAGGAAAGGTGCTAGAGGAAGAATTAGATGAGTTAGAGAAAACCAGTAAGAATATTCTGTGTTTTTAAGTAAATGAAGAAACAATTCAGCCGAGGTTTAGGAAATGGGCTGTATAAGGAAATGAATGAACACAAAAATGGTAACCATATCATACTCTGATTAAATTTTAGACAAAACTTAGAATGACAAAGATGACTTTTCTCTGATTAAATTGAAAAGAAAAATGATAAGTGGCAATCTTCAAACAAAATAAGGTTGACGTGAAGATCTCATTGGTAAAGGTGGCATGGTAAAGGCTTAGGTTTCTTGTACAAGTAAAGATGTTAATAAGCCAATACATAGTGTCATGATGGGTTTCATCTAAATCAAAACTAAGCAAATCAAAATGTAGTAAGTAGATGGAAAAACAAAGATAATCTAGAAAGCTAACATTGACAACGGTTAGTGATTACAAAGTGAAACAAAACCATTTGGGGGGGGGGAATCAAAGTAGTAGTTTAAATAAAAATATTGAAGTAAACTAAACACTTCAGACACTAAACACTTCAGTTATCAGATGATGGTGTAACTAATGAAGGGGCAAGAGCAAGGGTGTAATGCAACTGTACAACTGAAAGATGAAAATCAGGCCTAGAATAATGCATCCTAGAATTTTAAGTCAAATGGAAGATGTAAAGATTATGAAGAGAAACTTGGCCAATCCATGCCGTAGAACTTTATAGTTCTCCAGAGGACTGGTGTTACCATTAAATAGCTTTTTTTGAAGCAATAAATTGGAACATAAACAAGGATGACCAAGCATCTGGATAAAAAGATAAAACAATAGCAGGAATGGGGCATACAGTCCCTTAAGCCTATTCAACAATTCATTAAAATTGTTTAGTTGTATGTGGCTTCATGATTGTAAATTCATTATGTACAAGGAGCTAAATCTTTTAGGTTCATTTATAATGGACTAAAAATAGAAACTAGTGAATAAATATGGCATGATTTCAATATAAAATGTGAATCTTTTTCATTGTTTCATTTATTTTGAAGATATTTCTGAGCATAATTCATTACTGTTTCTAGGAGCATATCTCATCTGTGAATGCACCTCCAACACTGACATCTACTGAGGAATCTCTATCTCAGGGGCAGTCCCACACTGAACAGCTTGAATGCCAAGCAGACAAATTTCTTAATGCTATCTTTCATAAAAAAGGTACAATATTTATGCTTTGATTCTTAAGACTACTTGAATCTTCAGTTTTGTTGACCAAAAATTATTCTAATTTACAATCTTTGAATTAAATATGTTCAGATTTTTATTGCAATTGATGTACATGCATAAAAGTATATATTGAGGTGAATGAAACATGCATCTTCATTTTAACATTGTACCTTCCAAGGAATAACTCACTTTGGGTCAATTGTTTACATATTCCAAACTGTGCTCGACATTCCAAGTTTAAATTTTTTTTTATAAAAACACACTGACACCATCTACTGGTTGTTTGCAAAATAACTTCACTTTCGTTTATTGTCATTTTTTAATGGCTTAATAGGCCTTGAAGTACCTGGATTGGCATAAAAGGCAAGTTAGGCCAAAATTTACACAAGTCTCCACACTAATCTTACAGACGGCAACTTGCAGTACAATTTCCAGAGAATCTTATTAGCATATGCTGGAGCACATAAGCTGGTTTAAGTAAGAAGCTCAAAAAAGGCGTAAGTAATTGTAGCCCCAGGGCAACAGGAGCAATACCAAAAAAGTCAAAATAGACTAACCAACATTTGAGGCGTGGCAGTTATGGTGAGTGGACAATTTTTTTTGTCAACCAATCTTTGATATAATTTACTGTAAAGGTTGTTTCCTATCTCTCAAGTTTGTTTTTTGTTTTGGCAGGGGCATGCAGCAAGATGAGGCCTGCTGCTGCTGCTTAGCAGGAGTGTTACAGGCTGTCTTGGAGAAAGTCAAGCTGTAGAAAGATGAGCTGCTTGGTGGCAAGGATGCAGCTGCCTCAAAAGTTAGCCAGAGTGCCTGAAGGAGGCCTCACTAGCTCTTTGTAGAAATTTTTGTGACCATGCATATCCTAAAAGGTGTTGTAAGAAGTTCAGCAACCTGATCAAGGCTGATGAGGTAAGACACCTACCCTGATCTCTCCCTTTCAGGTGTCAAAGTTGAACATAAATTTTAAAAGTAATTTGAGCAATAACTGGTATTAACATTGCAGTATTATCAGCCACTGCCTAGTACCTGCAAAAGCAGATGATGAGCTGGCTGTAGTGGTAACTGTCTATACTTGGAAGACATCAGGATTTTGTTTTATTTCTGAAGTAGTTTTTTAACACTCAGACATTGAGTAATAAGGACACATCACCTAATCTAGTGATCATTTATTCCCTCAGACTAAGATGGCTCCTAATTGGCACTGGTGCCTTTTCTACATGAAGTAGGCAAACTATATACCCTTCCTACATTCTCCTGTGCCTTTTAGGACATGATGTTGTGCACATGAGAAAGATGCACTGGTGGAGTACTTTGTTCACCACAATCCTGACCTCCCATGAGGAAAAGCTTTGAGTCCCAGTGTTTCATAGAACATGTGCCAACCATGATGCCAGTCTAAACCACTTCAATCTGCTTGTATGTGGTGGATATCCTTCTCCTCCATGATTTGTTCATGTGTCTGAATGCTGCTTAAACTTCACTAATGTGTCTGCTTCTACCACCTCCCCTGGCAGGGCATTCCAGTCAACTACCATTCTGTTAAAACAAACTTGCCTTACACATTTCCTTTTAAACATTCCCCATCTCTAGTATTTGATCTTTCCATCCTGGGGCAAAGATTCTATCTACTTTATCTATATCTCCATAATCTTTAACAACTTTATCTACTTTATCAACCTCATATATACTTCAGAGGTTGACAGGCAACCTAACTGATGCTTCAGCAAAAACAATCCAGGTCTGTCCAACCTCACAGCTAATACACCAATCCAGTCAACATCCCAGTATACCTCAACAAAACCTCCTTATTTCTTCCTGTATTGTGGCAACCAGAACTGCACACTGTATGAATGTGGCCTAACCAAGTTTTATAGAGATTCATTGTGACTTCCTGACTTTTATACTCAATGCCCCAACTGATGAAAGCAAGCATACTATATGCTGCCTTTGCCATGCTATCCACTTGTGTTGCCACTTTCAGGAAGCTATGGACTTGTGCCCCAAGATCCTTCTGTACATCAATGCTGCCAAGGTCCTGCAATTTAATATGCTTTCCTCTTGCACTTGACCTCCAAAACACCATATCTTACACAAACTCTATCTGCTATTTCTTTGCCCAAATTTCCAACTGATCTAATATCCTGTACTATCATTTGATAACCTTCCTTACTATCCTCAACTCCACCAATTTTCATGTCATCTGCAAACCTACCCTGGATGACAGCTGTGGTCAGCAGCACCAAGTGGTGTGAGGTGAACTTTATTATACCAAGACTTGAAGTGTAGCAGTAGAGCAGAACTTCAGATCATACACCCATTCTAACTCTCTTAATAAGGAAACTGCATCCATTCTCACCCTATGCTTTTATCCTCACAGGTCCAGCAAAGCCAAAGCATCCTGTCCTAGAAGGAAAGAATTACAAGGAAGACAGGAGGAGGATGAACACTTCCAAACAAAATGGTGAAAAAGAGCTGTCTTCTCATCCCTGCATATCACCATGCAGATTCTGATGTGGCAGGAAAGAGTGCATCCCCTTGCTTTCTTCCCCTTGCAAGAAAGAGCACTTTCTTGCTGTATCCTGGCTCCAACAGCCCTACCCTTAAATTACTACACTCTTCTGCCTTGGGCAGTAGTGCTGATCCAAACATGGAGCAGTTGTAGTGGCAAAGCCTAGTAAGCAACCTGGTTGACTATCAATTCAGAGGCCAGAAAGTGTTCAGATGGAGTTTGAGGATGATAATTGCCACTTCTCCACTGGCAAAGGCTTGAAGGCTCCCAAGGAAAGATGGGGAATGTCACCCAGATTTAACATATTTGCATTTGGAAAGGCAACTGCTCCAGGAGCATGCCAAGTAAATACATAATTTGGGCTGTGTCACCAATCATTTGGAGCCATTTATAATGGGGTCACAAGGCATTTTTGTGAATTACAACAATTTTCATCAAGCCATCAGTGGTATCCTTGACCAATTGAAGAGTTGGTGTCAGGTTGGAGGACATAAAAAAAATTGTGGCATTGGCAAGTCAGCTGACAATCACGGCTACATGTCTAGTGTCATATCATTTGATGCCTCCCACATTTACCACTCCAACCCTAGAACTGGCATAAAACAGACTGAGGTTGCTTCAGAGGTGCAGTAAGCATCAGCTACATTCCAGGTGCAAACTGCTATACGTTGAATAGCAGCTCAGCTTGATATCCCTTTTGCATTAAGTTGTTGGCCATCATGTCTAACTCATGTTCTTTATTTTTTGAAAAAAAATTGTTGGCAAAATATTATTTTAAAAAAATTGATTTTTGGCACCAAGCAAAAGGACAAGTTTTAGTAACAATGTGCACTTGCTGAGCACCTTTACTGCTGTACTTTCTCATTCAAGGGCTATAGTATGTGACAAAAGTGTGACCAGTTTAGTTAACATTTTTGTTTGGTTTTTTTTGCCTTTAACGGTTACTGTAAATTGTTCAATCAGCTGCAGTAACTCAATATAGATAACATTTTAAGAATGAATAAACAAGTTTACAGTAAAATTCATTTGAAGTTGCAATAATTTTTAGTTTGATATTTAACCAGTAGTGCTGTCATGCTACCCTTTTGGCACAGCCACAGCTGTGAGGTTCACATTAAGATGTTCTATGTGGGTATATGCTACACCTTTTGTAGAGCAATTATGGAACTCATCATTATTTTTAGTTTGAACATTCACTTATTGAGGTTCAAAGCATGTCTGTGTTGTGTACTGTTGAATAAACATTAAATTGTCTTGCATTGCCTGATGTTGTCTTTTATGGCTACTTTCCCAGAGGGAACAGTCCACACTTATGGTTATTAGTTGTTGATGGAGCTCTGAAGGTGTGGCAATTAGTTGCTAAATATCTCTGCTAGGAACAGCCATCTGCCTTTTCTGGTGTTGATTCCATGGAAATGGGCCACGTTGGGATCTTCTAACTCCTTGTGTTCTTGCATGTCTAAGCTAAGCTATTCCGCAAAGCCAAATTTGTCCTGTGTACAGAAAGCTACTAGAAGGATATCCTTTGTAGCATGTACTTGTGGACACCTGCTTGTTTAAGGGACTTGGTTGTGGTCCCTACCAGTCTTGTAGCTCCCTAGCTCATCTGCAATGGAAGACGGAACAGTTTGGAGGTATTGAAATGGACAGCTAATCGAATGTTTAGCTTGATTAACATTTGATTAGCCTGGAGTTCTGGGTCTAAATGCATAACTTGCACATGACCATGTACCATGTTTTCTACTCAGAAATTCATGTGTTGTTCCCTCAACATGATCTTTACATCCTCTAGGTACAAGGGAATAATACTGAGCACTAAATTTTTTTCAGTGGCTCACACTAGTGCCTGCTGCCCTTTATGCTGTTGTTTGTTTTGCATTTAAAACTAAATTGAGGAAGTCTGAGCATAACATTAACAACTTAATTCATTCAATATTTTGGAGAACATAAATTGCTGCAGAACTGAAGATGCAAGTGTGAAATTCATTGCTCAAAAGTAGTCATAAATGTCATTGGTATAGGTGTTCTTTATACTCCAGCAAATAACAAACAGGATGAGATTTGACCCTGATAATAAAGGCAGTGGAGAGGGAGATGACTGGGCTTGCAAAATCAAGTAATAAAATCAGTTTTGATGGCACTAAGAAACAGCAAGGAGGATAAAACATCCCAAAAACGAAAGGTAATGTAAGGCAGAATACAAGTCAGAAATTTAGAGGGCCAGGTAAAGTGTATAGCAACAATCATGGAACTTTAATTTGTTTTGCCTAGTTTTATGTAGACTAGTTTGCAGGAAAACTTCATGAAATGTATGCAAAATATTTTGCATCAATCAATTTTTTTTTATTTGCTGAGGAACAGGTTGGTTTAAATTGAGTATTGTGCAATGAGAAAGGGCTAGTTTGAAAGGGGTCTCTTTTGGGGAAGAATGATCATGGTAGAATATTATATTAAGATTTGAAAATGATTTGGTTCAATACAAGACCAGGGTCTTGCATCTAAACAAAAACTTGAGTTTGCTATGGTTGGTCAGGGAGCTACAGTTTAACAGTGTAACATGTAAAGAATTAATGCATACCTTGCAACAAATTTTAAGGTACAAAAATCCAACAGGAAAAATGGTCCTGTTAACAAGTAAGGAAGCTAAGCAAAGTATTAAGGAAAGGCTTATGTTGCCAGTAAGAGAAATAAGTCTGAGGATTGAGAACATCAGAATTCAGCATTTGAGGACCAAGGCACTAAGGAAGGGCCATGTGGAATATGGGAATAATTAATTAAAGTTACAAAAGATGGGTAAAAATGAAAAGATTAGCAAAACTTAAAACTGAAGAAATTAGAGGAATAAGTTGCAGATAAACTAAGGAAATACTTTACCTGCCTTCACAAAGGATGTAAAAATACCTCCCAGAAATAACAGCCTGAGTGAATATGGAATTAAAATAAATTAGTATTGGGGTGTTGGGAAGAGCATTGTAATCAAAGACAGACCTGATTACCACCTGTTTCAAAGGCTTGCAGGTTATGGTAATAGTGGTTATCATTTTCTTGAGGCCTATAAATTGAAGAATCCTTCCCACAAATTGGAAGGTTGCAAATTTAATCCCACTAGTTAGGGAGTGAGAAAATGGGAAACTATATTTTTTCATTGTAGTTGACCTTGCATCAGTAGTGTGAAAATTGTAGGATCTTATTCAAGGAAGTGGGAACTGTGCACTTGTAAAAGATTGGACAGTTGATGCATATTTCTGAAAGGCAAATCTTTTTATTTCCTGAGATTGTAACTAATTGGATGGGTAAGGGGGACCCAACTGATTGAGTATTGGACTTTCACAGGGTATTTGATAAGAAACCACACAAGGTTATTAAACAAAATTAGAACACATGGGATTGGAGATGATATACTGGTGTCAATGAGGATTGATTAACAGACAGAAGCCAGTAGGAATTAATGTAATTCTCTCATTTGGAGCTTGTAGCTGGTGGGTAGCCCAGAGATCAGTGTTAGGGCACCAGCTGATGGCACTGTGTGTCATTGATTTGGATGAAGGGATCAAGTGTAATATATCACATACTTTGATATGGCCTTGCACCTTATTGTCTGCCTGCACTGCACTTTCTCTGCAACTGTAACACTATATTCTGCTTTCTGTTATTGTTTTCCATTGTACTACTTTAATGTATGATTGTAATGAAATGATCTGTATGGATGGCATGCAAAATAAAGTTTTTCACTATACCTTGGTGTATGTGACAATAATAAACCAATTTGCCAATCAAAATTTGTTGATGCAAAGCTGGGTGGCAGTGCGTTGTGAAGAGAATGAAGTGAGCCTTCATGAAGATGGAAAAAGGATAAATGAAATGGGGAAAGAAGATGGTAGATAGAATATAATATGGAAAATGAAGTTATCCACTTTGGTTTAAAAGAAATGGAAAGTTAATGATTATTGAATGGTAATAGATTTAAAAGCAGTGATGTATAGACTTGTGTGTCCTTGTATATACATCATAAAGTTAGTATATAGGTACAGAAGGAAAACAGGAAGTTAGCCTTTATCACGAGGATTTAAGTGGAAAAGTCATAACATTTCTCTGAAATTGTATAGGGCCCTGGTGAGACCGTATTTGGGCAATTATTTACAAGTTAGGTTTTCCTACTTAAGGAAATATATACTTTTATGACAGGGATGCAATGAAGGTTCACCAGATTGATAACCAGAACGAGGAATTGTTCTACGAGATTTAAAATAAATTAGGTCTTTATTCCCTTGTGTTTAGAAGAATGAAAGGTGCTGATACTGAAATATACAATATTTTTTTTGAGCTTAATAGGGTAGATGCTGGAATGGTTTATCTTGGCTGGGGTATGTAGAACCAGGGGTAATGGCCTGAAAGCATAGGATCAGCCAATTCAGAACTCAGGTGAGAAGAAATTTCTTTATTTAGAGGGCAGTGTCTCTTCAGGGTTCTCTACACAAGGGCAGCGAAGGCTCTGTGATAGTGATTGACTCACTTTGTATTCAAAAATTATCAAGTCTTGTGCTGCTAACATAGGAAAGTGGCACTGAGGTTGAAGATCAACTACTATGTCACTGAATGGCCTGCTACTATTTCTTATAAAGTGCTAACAAGTTGCATTTTTGAATGGAGGGACAAGTCCTGTGAATGAACAGCTGAGTGAAAGTGGTAGAAAAGGTTGGGGCAGGACTAATGTAAATCCAGTACAAACAATTTAGATGGCAAATGTAAATTGCTATTATGCTGAACTTGGGCCTTTCTGTTGGCCTAAATTTCCAGAAAAGTTTGTCATGGTGTTCATTGTACTTTTGGAAAGAGGGAAACATCAAATTTAGTGTTATATACCTCTAATTGAAAATGAACACGTATCATAAATTTCTGTTTTAATGTATCATTTTTTTTAGACCTTCCTCAGAACTGTGATCGCAACATTCCTTTAGTTGCTCAGGAAATAATGAAAAGAATGATTCGTCAGTTTGCAATTGAATATATATCCAGAAGT
>JARFYF010000052.1:76271495-76286349 GCA_030265395.1 Rhina ancylostomus
CATTGAAAGAGTACCAAATTCAGCTGTTGCATTTTGATATAGATTTAATAGAAAACAGCTTTTTGAATTCAGGGTCTCTGTATGATTAGATAAGAAAAGCTTTGAACAGTTTTAAGTCTCTTGTGTTGCTAATGATCCAGTTTTCTAATTTGTGATTTTAGAATAGGGAAGATCTAACAAAAAAGGACTTTTGTGTGGATTTGGATTTAAAGTCATGCCTTTGTAATTCATATGGAAGTTTTTGAAACAGTTAAGAGATGCCATTCAAAATTATAAGGATTAGATGAAGTTACCTTTTCTCATTAAAATATCTCGGATATTATGAAAGATTGGGCTTACTTTGCTTCCGCAGTATAGACATGGCAGCATTCTGCTAACTTGCCATAAAAAGCAAAAGTGACATTGTTCAGTTTAATAACTTTTTAGGATTTGTCACAATTTAAGTGCAAGTATTACAAATGCCCTTTAAGATACAGTTCCAGCTTAGTACTAGGGATGTCACGATATTATGTTGTCTTGTAACATGGATGGTTATTGTTCCCCTTTTCCTTTAAATCATTTCATGCTATTTACATAATAAGTCTAATAGTAACTTGAATTAAATAACAGGAAATGTCACCCTTTTATGGTCAAACATTTCAATGGCATTTCAATTTTTATTTTTTAATCAAAAGATTAAAATAACCAAGAAATTAAAGCAGATTTAGGTTGAATGGAGAGAATGCATAATTTAAAATAAGGAAAATATTTAAAGTTTTAAAGATTACTGGCATTATTAATTGAAATAAGTTCTTGAAATTGAATAAAACAAATTTAGTGATATTACATTTTTCTTAACTTTACGAGAGCTTCTTAGCCTTTTGTAATGTGTATAAACACAATTTTTTGATTCTCTTTAGTGGTAGGAAAGTAGATTTTTGAAACACTACATGTTTGACTACTGTGCCACTATCTGTTTTTAATTAGATTTCCCCATAATGTTAATATCGTGACAACCAATTTTAGTACTTAAGAATGTTTCTGAAAAATAATTTTGTATTGCAAAACAGTGCCTCTGTTTTTAGAACTACTGCTCAGTAATGTTCAAAACCATTTTCTGGTAGATAATGGGGAAATTTTATATTGTATATTATGTTTATTAAAACTAATTTTTAGTTTACAGTAAATACAGATTTATCACCTGTTTATTTTCAAATTGCAGTGCAGTATTTCCATTATCACAGTAATATAGCTAAACTCTGTGGCTGCCTTGATTTTAAAAATTGGTTAATGTAAAACTGATTTTAGATGATTAGTTATATTTATGCATAAATCAATTGCACTATATTCATGAATTATTTATTACAATATTTTCTAATGAAAACAATGTTATCTGGACAATGTGTCTTGTGGTGTTATACATTTACTGTGATTCTGTTTTCCTATGATGTGTTGTTTAATAATCCTCAATCTGTACAGATTTCAGCTGTTTTAATTGTGTTTATAGGTTGTAATTTGTAGTAAAGCACTTTGATGCTTTTGCACATAAAATTGAAAACCAGTAAAATGTGATTGTTGTCTTTTTTATGTACAGTAGATCATAAAGTTCTGTCTTCCATGTTCTTTATTCTTCATCCTAATAGAAGAGAAGAAAATTAATAGTTGAAACTATTTAACATGACTATTAATACTAAAGTTTCCTTTATCTTCTGTTGTCCAGTTATACTAACTAAAGCACTTTGACAACAATAGAATCTCCCTGCACTACAAGCATTATTGACTGAATGCACGCTTTTGCATGCATTAGTGAAGGAGTTTTTCATTTGCCTTTGAAGCATAATAATTAATAATTTTACAAAGAAGTTGTGGAATCATTCATATAGCTAAGAAAATCTACAAATGTTACTTCTTTAAACCCACTTGAGTCCATATTGTTTATAGTTGAATAGTCACAGTTGTACATTATTTATCATATCACATTTGAAGATTAAGAATTGAGATCATTTAAGGGATTTTTATTTTTCTGGAGATAACATAGCTTTGAAATGAAACTGATTGGTTTGTTCTTGTAGATAATTGGGGGTGGAGGGTGCTCAGTGGTCCAAATAACGTCCTTCCATGCTGTAACTATTCCATGATCTTAAGATGTATAATAGTAAACTTGGGTGTAGAGGGTGCTGAAGCAGTGTCATAGTCTTATTTTGAAGTGTAATCAGTAGAAATGGGCCAGTGTTCATTTATGTGAACATCCATAATTTCTTGTTGTGTACATAGTATTTCACTGAAAAGTCAAAAGTATTTATATTTTATGTTGAAGATAAATAATGCTTATCTTACAGTCGTGTTGTATTGGAAACTGTTAATACTTTTCAAGATGGACTGTGGAAAAGCATGTACATATCAAATAGAGGTGCTGATCTGCACTCTTGATTATTAAATAAGTACTCAGAAGGTAGAAGAAAGAATGTATAAAACAGTTTATTGTTAAATATTGATATGTTAGAAACAGGAACATACCTTTCAGCCTCTTGAGTCTGCTCCACCATACAGTTAAGTCATGGCTGATTTGTACCTCAATTTATCTCTTTTTACTCCCTCATCGTTAGATACCCCAATCTAGTAGAATCTACCAAACATTCTTAACAATTTCTGTCTTCCCTATATCTGCAACCTTTTAAGAGCATCCTCTGTGTGAGAGCATTCTTTTTCATATGGTGCCTTATTTACCTGCCCTTATTCTTAATTTCCCTTCTGCAGGATATGGTTATCCATATCTTCCTTTAATTGAAGGTCTCCTCACTATTTTCAAAACCTGAGGGAATATAAACCCTTGTTAACCCTTAAGTCCCTTTGTATTTTCAATATAAATCTATGTTGGCAGAATTGTGGATATTGCTATTAGATAAAGTTTACAGCCAACTAAAAGGATATTGAAGAAGACAATGAGGGAGTAATACCACTTGACAGGATAAATGTAATACAGAAGCTTGAAGCGACTATGAATTTTGGTCTGGACAATGAGTGACGTACATTTACAGTATAGCTGGACAGGAGAAGGCTTTATTCCATTTTGTCCATGCAGGTCAATAATGAAGTTACTTAGGTCACTTCTATTTCCCAGTTCTTTAGGTGTAACCTTGTAGGCTACAGCTCTTCAAGTACTCAGATGCTTTTTACATATGATAAAAGTTTCTTGCTTCCATCACACTTTCAGCAGCGAGTTCCAGATCCACAGTGTGTTTCATACTCCAGCTGTTCTTCGGATGAAACAAATATTTACTTAATTTCCTTCTAATCCTTCTACCAATTAATTTAACTGTATGAACCCTAATAACTTAACATCTGTCCCAAGGGAAATAAGTCCTTTCCCCTATTTAGGTATTTCATGATTACATGCACCTCAATTAAATCTCCTATCAGTTTCCTTTGTTCGAACAAAATGTCCAGTCTAGCCCTTTCAGCATCCCTGTAATTCTTCTCTACTCATTCTCCAATGCTATCACATTCTTCCATATTGGTGACATGATCTCTACAAAACATTCAAGTCATAGCCTAACGAATGAATTATACAGTCCTAGCATAATGATCCCCCTCTTACATTTCTCTGATCAAGGCAAGTAACCCTGATGCCATCTAAACTACCTTAGCTAATTGACCAGCCACCTTCAGGGATCTTTGGGTATATGTTTCTGGATCTATCTGTTTCTCTACACTTACTAGTGTCTTTCAATTTATTGCCTATTAACTTGCCTTGTTTGCCCTTCCCAAATTCACTACCTCACATTTCTCTGGATTAAAATCCATTTACCACTTCTGTACTGTCCTAAGCAGTCTATTCAGATTTTTGTTTAGCCAAGTACTTCTTCGTTATCAATCATGCTTTCCATTTTGCAAACTTAATCTTATCCCCTATATTTGAGTTCAAATCATTAATAAACACATGAAAAGCAAAAGACAATAGAAATGAGCCATGCAGAATTACAAAGCACACAATGCTCAAATGACTGAAACTCTTATTGACCATTACCCTTTGCCCTCCCTCCAGTGAGCTAACTATTGCTCTAGGTTATCACCATGACTTGGATTCCATAGGCTTTTACTTTTGTGATCAATTTGCCATGTGAAAATGAAAAAGCATGGAGGGAATAGAATCAGTGGTAAGGACCAAATTCCACTCCCAAGTGTTTGAAACAGAACTAGGTTGTTTGATCTCACTGTCATATTTGACCTTGAGGTGATAAGTGCATGAACATAATTCAATGTAAAAATAAACTGAATATAAGAAAAAGGGTTTGCTGAGAAAGATAATGGATAAACGATGTGAATTTATGAAAATACATTAGTAGATAACATAAAAAGTAACTAAAAAGTCTTTGTCTATTAATTTGTATGATGCCCTGGTAGGTAAAGCCAAACAAGTGACCATTTTGTGAAAGCAGAAAGCATAGCTGAAGTGCTGAATAAGTATCTTACATCTGTCTTCACCAAAGACAAGTAGGCTTCAAATGGGTAGAGGAGGAGGTATAGAGAAATTGAAAGAATGAAAGTAGGAGAAAGAAATACTTTGAAGATTTTCAATGCCAAATATAAAAATAATTCCTCTTGATAAAATGCATCCTTGGATATTGAGGGCAGTAAAAGTAGAAATTGTAAAAGCTCTTCCAATGCTAGAGATGAGAGTGGTACCAGAAGACTGGAGGATTGCAAAGACTGTATAAACCCCTGTAAACAAAGAGTTCAAACTTGGTAATTATTAATCAGCGTAACATCCATGATTGTGAAATTAAAAAGGACAAACTCAGAGTGTGCTTGAATTCTTGGAGTGATATGGTGAGAGTATTGTGATTGACATGTGCATGAAATTTCAAAAAGTTGAAACGCACAACATTAAAAGATAATCAATTGCATCGATAATGGCTAAGTGGCATAAAGTAGAATGGTTTTTCCATTCTGAAGTATGTGCAGTGATATTCTCAGGAGCCAGTATTGGGACCATTGCTCTTGTGATTTATCGAAATTGCCTAGGCTTTCTTCAATATAATTTCAAAGTTGAAATCTGTATAATTTTAAACTATAAATGGGATTTTAACAAACCTGATGAATTGGCAGGTGCAGGAAAGATGAAATTTATGCAGACAGTGTCAAGTGGCTCATTTTGATAGGAAGAATGAGAGACAATATAAAGTAAATGGAATTATTTGAAAATGGGCACAGGAACAATGGGTCTTTGTAGATGGGACTGATAAAAAGCATACACGATCCTTGATTTTATGAATGGAGGCATGGAGTATAAAACAAGAAAGCAAACTTAAATTCATAAAAGCCCAGCTAGAATTTCGTGCCAACCTCTGGGCATTACATTTTAGGAAGAATGTCAAGGACACAGGAGAGCAGAGTAGATCTGCAATGATTTTACCAGGCATGAGGGACTTAAAATTTTGTGGGAGGTTCATATAAACTGAGGTTTTTCCTCCTTGTAGCGGTGACGATTACGGTGGGGGGGGGGGGGGTTGATGGGGGGGGGCAAAATAACCAGAAGCTACATGATTAAGCTAATTGACAAACAAACCTGATATTATATGTGGAAAAATAATTAACATCTACTTCGTTGCAATGCATTATTTAAAAGAATGCTGGAAATAAATTCAATAATTAAATTAGATAAACTCTTGAAAAGAGACAAATTTTAGGGCCAAGAAGAAAGAACAGGGATGTGGGATTAAATGGATAGCTCTTTCAAGATTCAGCATGGACACTGACTCAAGTGGTCTACTGTGTCATATCATTCCATGATTCTGTTTTCTAGTTACACAATTAGATTCCATAAATGTGGATATATCAGATGTAATTCCTTTTGCATATGCCTATATTTATTATTATGTTGGTGCGAGCATTTTTTGAGAACAGTTGGAATCTTACTCTAAATATAACCAAACCAGATTTTCCAGTGCAAAATGAAAACAATTTCTTCAAAACAGTGCCTTGCGATGGGTTTCTGAAGTATTTATTGCAAACAGTTGACCATATAGAACCTATCTCCTGATCAAGAAAGCTTCATTTAGTATGAGATTGGGTGGCAAAACAAATTTGGCATTCACCTTTGTTCCTGATATTCTTCTCTTCTCCTCTGTTCTCTTCTTGCTCCTTTCCCTTCCTTATCCTCCCACCACCCCTTCCCCAACCCTGCATTGTTTCATTGCTTTCAGCAGCGGGGTGGCAAGGGAATTGCTGAGAAGATGCATCCCTGATTAGGAGACAGACACTTTGCGGTAAGAATTAAAGATAGCTTTGCTTTCAGTTACATCTTTACATTTTCTCAACTTGGAGAAGTTCTATGCTTGCATGCTGAAAGATAAATTTTAAGTTGTCTTAGAATAATCTTATAAACGTGTAGAGGCATAATCACTTTGAGTATTTTATTTTGTTAGGCCTGACCTGAATATTCAGATAAAAATTTCCTCTGTTTTTAATTTTTTTTGTGTGATGGTAAAAATTAAATATTTTGATAGATTGAAGAAGAGTCTGTTTTGTAATGAGAAATTTAAACAAAATATTGGAATTATGGAATAGAACCTAACAAGAAATATAAGTATACATAAGCCATTCAGCCCCTCGTGCCTGTTCTGCTTTTCAATAATCATGGCTGACCTTTACCTCAGCACAGTTTTTCTTCACTAATCACTTATCCCTTGATTCCCTTAATATCTAAAATTCTATTGATATCTGTCTTGAGTATATTTAGTGATTGAGCCTCCACTGCCCTCTTTAGTGGATGATTCCAAAGATTCACTACCTTCAGGGTGAAGAAATTTCTCAATTCTATCCTGTGTCACAATAGGTCAGTGACTATTTGTAATGAAAAAGCAGCTTTGTGTTTTAAATGTATATACAAAGGAAACTGCAAAGAAATTGCCACCTTAATAGGACTGAAATAAACAAGGGAAAGTTGTGCTTGGAAGTGGGATCATATCATACATAGTAGAAAATGAACTGACAAATGCAAAGACTAATGGATAGAAGGTAAGCACAAAAAAGCAAACTGTAATGGAAAATAGAAGTAGACATGAAGGAAGTCAGAAAATAAGAAGGCAAAACTGCAGATACTGGAAATCCAGAATAAAAACAGAAAATGCTGGAACTACTCACCAGGTCAAGCACCCTCTAGAGAGAGACACAAGAGTTAACATTTCAGGTTGATGACCCAAGTGCTGAAGAATGATCATCCTGAAATGTTAACTCTCTCTCTTTGCAAGTTGTTCAGATCTCTTGAGTATTTCCAACATTTTCTGCTTTTGTTCTGGGAAATGGGAATGATGCATTGAGGGTCCCTGTTCACTCAGGCATAGGAAATGATTCTTGAAAAGGGATATATTGGAAATTCTATTCAATGTCATCATAGCAAACCTGACGAAAAACTAGCTGAGAAGGAAATAAGGTCTTTATACAAAGCAGGATAAAGTATGAAGCATAATCCAGGTAGTTCTAAAAAATATTATAGATGTGAAAATTCAGCCATAGATGAGAAAAGTGAAGGGAAAAATGGTGGAGTGTGTAAAGGGCTACATTGCAGATTGGAATTGAAGGCTATTAACTCAAGAAGATGAGAAGTCATGGAGAGGAGATTGCAAAGATGCCTGGCTAGAAATAAAATTAGAGCAATGTATATGCTCTGTTTTGCCAAAAATTAGTTGAAATTGGTGTGAAATATCTCATGGAAAAGCTTTAAAAGGTACAGAAGGAAGGGTTGAGATGGTAGAAAAGTTTAGATACTTGTAAGGAAGCTTCTGTTTTTTTTGGGAGTACAGTAGGATCTCATGAATGACATTTAACTTCCTGACAAAGGTATTATTTTAAGCAAAAGGGCCTCTTAAGAATTACACAAATCAATATCAATCTAGACTCATAATGCCAAACACTAGAGATTGCAGATGCTAGAATCTGGAGCAACCAACAATCTGCTGGAGGAACTCAGCAGGTTAAGTAGCAACTGTGGGGAAGGCGGGGTGGTGGGTGGGAAGGAATTGATAACATTTAGGGTTGAAACCCTGCATTAGGATTGATGCAAGTTTTTGACCCTGTCAAACCAAACTGCTGTCTTTTTAGACCTAGTTCTTTTCAACCTATCTATATATGTGGCTATTATAAGAGTGTATTTAAGTAAGGCAAGAGAATGTGCAATGAACGTTTATAATTTGAGAAATATGGAAGAAAAGAGGGACTTTTGGGTGCATAACCACAGATCCATCAGGATGGGTATTTAATATATAGGATAGCTCTCTTGGCTAAGGCTTACAATCTACAAGCTGTTTGATCATATTAGAACTATGTAAACATTAATAAGTCTAAAGTTAGAGTATTATGTGCATTTCTTGACATGATTTTAAAAGAATATAGCATTAGAGAGTATAGTTGAAATTTTCAAGGTTGTTGCTGGGGTGATGATCGTGAGGAAAGAATGGCAGAGCTGGGGTTCTTTAGGACTGAAGGCTGAGAGAAAAGTTAATAAGGGGAAATAGAAAATGAAAAGCTTCAGAAGAGTGAAGAGGGAGTGCCTATTTCCTTTAGCAGAGACGGCAATGACTAAAGGGCATAAATTTAAAATAATTAGTGGAGTTGAAAGGCAATTAATTTCTGAATATGGTGGATATATGGATGTGGTTGCCTGAAAGAGTGATGGAATGAGAAACTGTAGGCATATTTAATAATGATTTGGATAAGCACTTAATGCCTACAAGTTTAAGGACTGAGAACTAAGAAGTAGGATTAAAGAGTTCTCTTTGGCCAGCATGGGCAAGGTTGAATGGAGGCTGACTATGCCATAAATTCCTTTGATTCTTTATCACCTAATATCCTTTTTGTTTCATAATTTCTGGAACTCTGGCCTTGGCTCCTTTCCTTTTCCCATGCAGTTACAATCACTATCTGCTTTGAACAATCAAACTGTTCCAAGTCATTCATGTTCTGCACTTAGTGGAATTTGTTCTCTACTTTGAACAACTGAGTAACTTCCAAAAGAAGAAAATTCAGATAACGATGATGTGTAAGGTTTATATCATTTTAATCTGGAAATGTTTGATGTGGCATTGAGAAATGAAATGGAGGACCTTGCTCGTAAAAGATGGTTCAGTAGCACATACTTCTGGACAAGATATGGTTAAAAGAGGAAATCACAGACCTCCAGGGTAGATATGAATGTAGTTCTTGGTATATGAAAGGAGGAAAAAGTTATTTTTGTTGATGGAGGATAGATGAAGTTGCTCAGTCAGTGCTGTTCAAGCAACATTGTACAAAATGTTCTAAGTGATTACCATTGAGATCTGTGATCTTAAGTAGATCCAAAGAAAGGTGAAACTTAATAGAATCATTTAGAGTTGGAAGTTGGTCTTGATAAGTCTGAATATTCAGTCCTTGACAAGAAAGGAGTTTCCTCTATATTTTCACATAGATATCCCCTTAACTAGGTTGGATCAACCTTCGTGCCTTAAAATCTTCAACTGAATATAGATTAGCTATGCACACAGCTGCAATACACCCAAATCACCTTGATCTTTACATCAGTTCTTTAATCACTCGTTTTGCATGAACCTCTTCCCATAAAACTTGCTGTAATTCCAGTTCTCAAAATAAAGTATCCTCCAATAATGCATTTTTGTAGCATGGCATACTAAAAATTGAGAAGCTGATCTGATTCATATGATGTACATAATGATTAATAAATGAGTTTAAACTTCAAACTCTTTAACCTGAGGGAATTTGTAAACTTGGCATGATTGACGAAGTTCAATATCAGAATATTATACTTGCTAGATAATTTTTGATAGGAAGTCAACACACTTTTCTCTTATTTTCAGATAACACTTAATAAAATTCTGTAAGTTCCATCTATCCTTATTGTGCAGGAACTGTTTAATACTACTCATGAAAACCAATTCCTGACAGTGCCAGAGACCCCAGTTCAATCCTGACCTCGGTCCTGTCTGTATGGAGTTAACATGTTCTCCTGGTGACCATGTGAGTTTCCTCCCACATCTCAAAGATATGGTTTGGTAGGTTAATTGGCTACTGGAAATTGCCCCAAGTGTGTAGGTGAGTGGTAGAATCCAGGGAGAGTTGATAAGAGTGTGGGGAGAATAAGAAAAAGGATTTATGTAGTATTAGTGTAAATGGGTGGTTGATGGTTGGCACAGACTTGTTGGGCTGAAGGGCCTATTCCCATGCTATATAACTCTATGATAATGCCACTTTTTTTAACCAATTCTTAATTGAAAATACTAGTTGTAAAATAGTGTCATTAACAATCGCATCCCTTCTTGAGTATGAATTTGTGAACTTGATAAGATGAATGAAGTCCAATAGCACCAACAAAAGAAAAATACAAGTGAAATGTAGCTACTAAAAATTAGGAAATGTGCACCATTACTGGCTTAATGAGCACAGGGAGGATGATAGGAAGTTATTTTTTAAGATGAGACAGCAGCTATGTCAGATAAATTGCAACCTAAATAAGGTGAGTTTAATGCTTTTAAAGATTTTAATTAATAAAAACTGAGAAGCAAGTATTAATCTCAAGATTTTGGGCATTTCATCCAAAAACTTAATTAACATTTCTTACTCATTACTTTATTTAAAACTTGTTTCATTTGAATGCAAATACACCTCATGCATACTAATAGCGGAGAATACTTGGCTAATCACACCTTCAGCAGTTGATAGCCTGCTGAATTACAACCCTTATGATAAATTATTATTAACTAAACTGTAACTATTCAATGGATTCTTGGTGAGGGTAAAGCGCAACCAGAACTGTTCCACTTTCACTTTTAAGCCCACATTGAACTCGTGAATTTTGGATGAGGCTCTCAGCAATTTCATCATCCCAAAGCTTGAGGGTGCATCATATCAGCAGTGTTCTAGATCAATAAGTTCATTAACCATGTTGAAAAATGTGCTCGGATGATATGTTTTTTCATTAGTACCACTGGTTTATTGAATCATTGTTTTCAAATCTAATACAAAAATCAATCTTAAAAGATTTTTATTAAAATTTCATACCAGAGGAGATCCATAATAAGTGTGGTTAGAATGGTACTGACATTAACACAATAAAAGGAAATCACATTTTATGTAGATTTTTAGAAGAGTTATGCTGACTAACTCACATCTGTACATCTTTGATCAATGGGTTTACATTTCTATTCCACTATAAAAGGGTTACTTATACAATCACTGGACAATATACATTTTGATGTTGCTAACAATGATTAATAAAATTTACTGAATTACAGAGGAGGTATATGCTTCACTATTTAGGGATGGGGCAAGTATACTAACTTAAAATGGTCCCACTTCAATTCAAAATATCTGAAATGACTCAAGTGATTCTGCTGCATTTCTGTAGGATGCCTGTGAACTAGGATGATGTATATATGGTGAGGTGAACACAATTAGAAAGTGCTAAGCCACCCTTGTTGACAGTACTTCAGCCGCTAATACATTTAAAAATGTTAACAGGTAGTAAAATTGCTTTATTTGCTCCTCTGTCATGAAATTTAGAAATATGTCTTAATATAGAGGAAGTACTCTGTTATTGATTATTTTTATTTCAATGCAGTCAGAGTGATTGTGAGAAGTTATGGAAGTGCCTGGCTTTGTCAAAGGCACTTCACGTTGTATAATGTAAAGAGAAGTATTCTGTGTACGCAGTATGATTTTCATAAGAACTATGTAATAAAAAATGCCACTAGCCAATCTAGCTTTCATAACTCTGCAGATGTAAACCAATTATTTTTAAAATTCCTGGGTAATCTTAATTATCATCTGAATGCTTTTATGCTTTTTCAAAGTAAGTTTTAAACTAAAAAAAAGATTGAGGTATGTTCCTATAGTTCTTTTGTGAAGATTAATTACAAGCAGTTCAGTTCCTGTATTTAAAAATTATCTGCACACAATTTGAAGTGCAAGATACAAGGTTTTAGAATTTACAATAGAAATGTATTTTTAGGTTTTTCAGCCATGCATTATAGCAAATTCAAAGAATATTTTTGATTTCATTATCTTATTTACAGGAATCTACACTACCACAGCCTCAACTTAGTAACAAGCCTTGCCATAGCTCCATTCTAGATCAACTTGTCTCTATTTTTGGCCAAGTTCTTGGAAGATTAGGTTAGTGAATTGTTGCAATCCTTTGGCACAGACAGTTGTTCTAACCTATTTTTCAATGAACTACCACTAATAGATTTTGTTTAACTTAAAATTCAGCACAAACATTTCTCTGTTTGCAGAGAGGTGAATTAAGTAATGAGATTTGCACAGTAATAGACACATATAAAATATGAATAATAATTTTAGCAAATAAAATGATTATACCCTGGGGATTAGATTGTGCAGTATTGTAGATTCAGGTTTTAAAAAGTTTAAAGCCTCAAGATGAATGGATGTTTCAATTATTCTCCCCCTCAGGGGCACTAATTGAAATCAGTTTTATATTTTTCTTAATCTTATTTATAATAGTTTTATTATTCATTACTACTCATAAGTTGGTTAAAAATTAGCAATACAAACCCGGTGTAAAACATGTATAAAATATAGTATGTGACAGAATGGAAAGGCAATACTAGTTCTTGAGTTTAGAGTTGAAGTTCTTTTGGTATATCTTGCTTTAATTTTACCAAGCATCATTGTACTTGTTCTACCAAAGCTGGGATGCTTTTGATGCTGAGTAACTTATTCTAGTTAGTAGCAAATATTTAGTTGCCCAGCAAATGTAGCTGTGATCATCATAAACGAATCACTATCTTAAAACAAAAATGTTAATCACTGGAGTTATGTTCTAACATGTTTCGCTATTGCCCACTGATGGCTCCGTCAGTGGTCAGAAAAGATAAAGATTAATCACTTGACATTACAAAACTGCTTGAATGTCGTAAACACCTGACTGCCCTGGGATGTAAAATTCAGGCAGTGTTATGTAATTATTAAGTAGCGTTTCTCACCAACCTTCAGTCAATGCTATCCAATTTCTGTTCAAAGAAGTTTTCTGAGGCTGGATGCTTCTTTAAAATGAAGTTAGAGAAGAAAATTAAGATGTTTTGATTAATAAATGAGTAAAAGTTCAATTTGTGATTACATTTTTCAGATATGACATTTTTTTACAGCATCTTTAATCTTTATTATGTTGAAGAACAGCTTGGTTAAGAGCCCCTCCTATTAGTGTTATCAACATAATTGGAAACTAATGTAATTATATAGGTTTGTTTTAGTTCAGTGTAAACTGCTGATGTTAACTGAATTTTACATATAGTAATTGTGCTTGATGCTAGCATGCCAAATATCACATTGGGCTACTGTTTATTCCTCCAAAACAAACAATTTAAATGTACAAAAGATGCATGGCCACTCAAAATAGAATGAAAATCTTGAAGATATTTCTTTGTAGATCTTTCTAAATAACTTAGCCCAATCACATTGATATCTACTGATTTTTTTTCCAGTTTAATTTCTTTTTCTTGTATTTATTTGCATATGACAAAGTTCTTTTTAATTCTAAGCAGCAATTGTTCTTAAAACCCAAAAAAAAGCTTTTATTTCTTATTTTCATGCATAGGTCTAAAAATGTTTGGCATGGTATTCTATGTCAAAAATTATCCAACTTTGAGTAAACATAATACTTCAAGGAGATTTTGAACAGTTGAATCTTCAGTACATTGTTAGAGTGATGCATTTAAACAATTAAACTTTAACAATTAATTTAATGAATTGTTGCTTTTTAGAAAAAATTGCAATGCTATGTTTTACTTATTTATTTTATCTTTACAGTAATGGCTTAGAGGCTGATGCGGGAAGAATATTTGACTCTACCAACAAAACTGGTTGCATAAGCTACAAAGTAACAACATTGAATGAAATTTTGTCTACATTGTGCCACGTTCATCAGAAACTTCTTACAGCAATGCTGAAGTGTCTAATGCAAGAAAAAGGTGCTTTCAATGTACAATGCAGAGAACAAAGATATTCACAATGTCAAAATTCCTCATTTAGTTCCAGTGAAAATAAAGCAAATGAGGAATCATGTAACTGTACTAGATTCCAATGGTGTGAAAGTTGCTCCACACAGACTGTACGATCAGTTCCTCTTCCATGGGTTCCTCGCCATAGTTGTATGAAAGATGTGCATTGTTCATCATGCAAAAAGGGCACACTCGAGTGCTTCACAATAATAAGTAATGGAATTTGCAAAAAATGTAACAAGGTCAATGTATACCAAGTTTGCACTGGGTCATATAAACATTTTTCTGGAGGCATTTATGGTCGAGGAGCTGTTCAAGTTTACAGTGAACTTCCAATTGAAGAGATTTCCAACACAGCAGCAGAATCTCCTATCCTGACATATGGCATCAAAGATTACAGTAAACCACGAAGTCCTTCTCCTCCGCCGTTATCACCAGTAGAAACTGACGGTTTTGAAGTTGATAGGATGAACAAAGCCATTTCTACCTTAGATGCCAATAGTATTGAACTTATCATCACCCAGCCTCCCTCTCTTTCACCAGAAGAGGAAGAATGTTGTGACCCTGGGGTCTCTAACCAAACTCAGACCAGACCAAAGTCAGCAGATCAACTCCAACCAGGAATGTATGAATTTGAAGTAGTCCATAATGAAATTAGTAGGTCATCAGAATCTGCGAATGACTTGGAAAAAGGTGAACATTCTGCTTCATTTCAGGAGGTAATGGAGCGGATAAATGAAAAATTGAAATCAATTGAAACATCAGATGAAGGCCAAGTTTTGGCTAACCTTTCCAATGATGATTCTTGTAATAATAATGACAGTCTTAAATTGAGAGAAATCACATCTTCTTTAACGCACATAGCA
>JARFYF010000052.1:76289474-76300053 GCA_030265395.1 Rhina ancylostomus
GAAATGTCAGCAGATCCAGTTTTTGTATCAGGCACTTCACTCAGGTGGTGGCACAGCTCCACTTCAAAACAAACTTTGCAGGAGGAACTTGATCTGCGATTTGAACAAATCAACAGTGGTTGGCGTCCTGTTGATGCCACAGAATTGATGATTTCTTCTGACAAAAGAAAACATCCAATTCACTTTGAAGGCATCACTAAATCAGTGATGATTGCAGATAATAAGAATCAGGTTCAAATTTCCCCTATCCAAATGTTGTTTCAGGGGCATTGTAATATGGATAAAATTCGTGCATGGTTTATGCAAACAACAGAAACTCATTCTTTAGCAATTGTAAGAAAAGAAAATGCCCGTGATCCCATTGAGGTTCTGAATGCTAAAGGAATTACTGCATCAGGAAATCAAATTGATTCTGCCTCCAACCCTCAGGCAGAACATTTGAAAAAGCACCTTAAAAAATTTGCACTAGAATCCCCTGTCAGGCCAAGAGGCCATTTCCATCTGTCAAACAGGATGTCAAAGTTTAAAGTTTATAAACCTAAAAGGCTTCTGGTAGAACATAACAAAAGGGTTTGTTGTAAACCACACCACAAGAAATTGTTGCACCACCACAGAGTTCAGTACAAGCAATGGAAGTCTGCTTGGAAGCATTTAAATGAAATTCCACCATTCCAACATGACTCAGTGAACATAGAAAGCAAAAATGGTCCAAAAAAAGAGTCTGAAATAAATAGCTTTTCAACTGCAAAAGAATCCAATGGAAAGGAAAATGAAAACCAAGATAAAATAATAACTCGGAATAACATGAGTGCTGCTTTATCTAGTTGTGCAGATGACCAGAATTTAAATTCATTGAAAAATTCAGAATGCAAAAGNNNTGAAAGTACAACAAAGGATTCAGAAAAAGAAGCATCTGTTGTGGGTGGGCAACAAGAAATTATTTGTAGAAACATGAACTGGAAACTGGCAAACTTTAAAGAATGCAGGGTATTTCTAAGGAAGATCAACTCCCTGGATCAGAGCCATTTCAGAAATAATGGTGTATGGACCCTGTCCAAAAATAGCTCATCCAATAGTAAAGGCACAGGTAACCTTCAGAGGTACACTGAAGTAAATACAGATCCATCTACTGAAATGAATATCCCTGCTGTTAGTACCTTTGAAACACAAAATTTAAATCCTGTAGGTCATAATCCATGTGAACCAAAAGGGAAGAGAAAGTACACAGAAAGAACAAATAATGAGAATGGGCTAAGTTGTTCACCATCTAAAAAAGTTAAGTATTTTGCAAGCAAGCAGTCGATTTGCCAAATCAACGGCAATTGGCTCCCTTCATTGGATACAAACAGTAACTCGGTAAATGAAAAGAGTTCACGAAAGGAAAATACAGAAATAGTGAAGGCTAATGCAGGAAAACTAAAAAGGCATACAGATGTCAACACAGATGCAACACCATTGAAGAGGATGAGACAATCTGTTGAACAAAGATTGTCGTGTAGTCAATTACAGTTCCAAATAGGTAAGATTGAAATATTGAAGTTTCATTATAATAGGAAAGTGAATTCCTCTGTCATTCTCTGTCAAAATTTTTATTCATTGTGAAGTCCTTTTTTAAACTTTGGAGTCCTATTATGTTATTTAAAGAAATGCTAATTTAAAGAAATGCTAATTTAAGAAGAAATTACTGAATATAAAAATATGATTGCTTATCACTTTACTATCGTTCTGCATCATCAGAGTGTTTGTTCTATCCTGTAATGGCAAATGAGGCCAATAAAACAAAGGTTGACTTGTCACCACATTGCTACTCATGGGAAGTCTCTGTGTGCAAAAAGTGGAAAGAAATAAAAATAGTTCAGTGGGAAGTGGGGTGCTGCTGGTACCGTATAGGGTACATTCATTTCCAGTCTGCAATCCAGGTGTACACAGCTTTATATTATAACCTCAAATTTGCATGACCACCCCTTTGGTCTCATGATTTATGCACAAGCTATTTGCTCTGATTCGCATTGACATTATTGATAGTGTTCAACAATAAAAAGGTCACACAACTAATTGATTAATTATAGCAACACTTGATGTTGGGTAATTTGAATATGAAGCCAAGATGCCTGGTGTATTGTGTCCATTTGGCATCCTGTATACAGAAGGGACATGGTTAGAGAAAGTTTAAATTACAGGTAGAAAAGGTGCAACCTGTGACAAGTTTTATAGTAATTATAGGCTGCTCTGACAGCTTAAGTTGATTGTATCCAATCTTATGAAATGCTAATGCAATGAAAATACTGCACTGAATATTTCTAACAATTCAAGAATAGAGATCTTACTTTTGTTACTTAGTTTCTTGTGGATTTTTACTGAGATTTGTTTGAAGTCAAATATAATTATAAATATGATTCATTCTTGTTTAGTCATGTGTGTTTTGCCTCAATTTAAAAAAGAATGTCGAGTTACTTTGACTGGATGGATGTTTTATAGGAAAATTTTGCAGGGCAGTGGGAAAAGAGCAAGATAACATTTGCAATTGAAATCTTGAACTCACTAAGATATATAGCCTTTTTTTGTACTTATCTCCAAAAATAACAAAATAAAATGCAGTTTATCTATTACTACTATAAATCTTCATCCCCTCTGCCCTTCCCATGGCCCAGAACTCACTAGCACCAACAATAAATGATGTACACCTCTCCCTTAATTTACTGAAATCACATCATTGGTAGGCCTCATTCTAGAGCAACAAGGTTCATGTTGAGAGAGACCAATTACAGCTCTGCAGGTAGGGACCAAAACTCTCTCAAGAGATAAGCAGACACACACCTTCGTGAATTATTAAAACTAATTTGACCAGGCAAGACTGTACGACATCCCGAGGGACTGGGAGAATAAAGATTTGTTCAGAAGTTAGCAGGATCAAAAAGAAAGGAATTGTAAGGCAGACCAAAATGGGTTTAGAATGCAAGTCTGTAAATGCGTGGGGTGATAAATAAATTTGGCGAGCTGCGGCCAAAAGTACCTGCTTGAGATTATAAATGCTGGCAGTTAGGGAGATGTGGCTCAAAAAGGAAGGGGAATGTTGACTTAAATGTTCCTGGGTACAGAATATTTAAGAATGATATAGAAGGACAAAAACCAGAGGCTGGCAAGATTCGACAAAAGGAACTGTTATAACATTAGTAAAGTAAAATTAAAAAAAGAAGTTCAAATTAAAGAACAATAGAAGTGGTACATAATAAAAGTCACCAAATAGTAGAAAGGAGATGGATGAGTGAATTTCCAGACAAATTACAGTCCTCAACTTTTTGTAAAGATAATGGGGGCTTTCAGTAATCCCGATGTAGACTGGAAAAAGATAAGTCACATAACGACCAAAGGGAGTAGGAATTCTCTGAAACATATACAAAAGAACTTTCTTAATCATTGTGTTGCTAGCCCAAAGAAGGAAGCAGTATTGGGTCTGGTTCTGGGATGTGAAGGGCCAAGGGAGCATGTTTTCATGGAAAAAGTATCAGATATCAAATTTAGAAAAAAAAATGAGGAAAATTCAGTTCATGATATTCAAATTAAGGAAGGCCAATTTTAACGTGATTTGGCCAAGATAATTGGATCAAAGATTTACAGTTTTACCTTCAGTGCTAGGCCTTCAAAGCAGAGATGCTTCAGGTACAGGCTAGATCTTCTCCCTTGAGGATAAAAGAACTGACATCCACAGCAGGAGCTACATAAATAAATCCATAGATTAAAATGAAAAGAGAAAGAAACTTGATAAATATCATATTTATAAGTTAGTAGCAAATCTAGCTGCAAAGAGAAAGTAGAGGGGAAATATTTTAAAGAAATGCATTAAGCTGGAATTATGTGAGAATAGGTTATTGGGTAACTACAAAGTGGGTAAGTATAAAGTCTTATAAACAGTAATGAATGAAAAATCAAAGGAATAGACTTGGTCTCCTTTCTCTTAGAAAGTGGAGGCCAAAGTATAACACAATAGCAATCCTGAGTTTTGAAGGGTTTTGATTGTGTTTCTACTTTTATTGGTGTTGGTTTATTATTGCCACTTGTACCGAGGTACAGTGAAAAGCTCGTCTTACAAACTGATTGTACAGGTCAATTCATTACACAGTGCAATTACACTGAGTCAGTACAGAGTGCATTGATGTAGTACAGGTAAAAACAACACTACAGAGTAAAGTGTACAGCTAGAGAAAATGCAGTGCCATAAGTTTTAGGAACGAACAAAACCAGAGAACACCAATGTAAGATAGTCACCAGGATATCAAATAGGGAATTTAAAACGACCACCTTCACCCAGTGAATGTTGAGAATGTGGAACTCGCTACCAAAGGAGTTGTTGAGGCAAATATTTTGAATGGAATTAAGGGAAAGCTAGTTAAAGACATGAAGATAAAGGGAAACAGTAATAACCAGGTGAGGAAGAATAGACTGGTTGTACTGAATAGCTTCTTTCTGTGCTTTATATTCTACATGTAGAGGATATTGTCAATATCACAGTAACAGAGTTGGCAGATGGGTTGGATAGACTAAAAGTAGAGGTTCTAAAAATTTTGGGACAGCACAAAATAGAAAAGCAACCAGATCCTGGTCTAGGTTTGTTAATGGCAAATCATGTCTGACTAACTTAAAATTGTTGATGATTTGACGGAATGCAGGTGAAGTAAGTCAGCTAATTCTGTTTCCAAAAGGCAGTGAATAAAGTGCCATGTAATAAAAGTTAGCAAAATTGATGTCCAGGGGATTAAAGAATCAGTGGTTGTGTTATGGTAGAGGCAGAAAATAGTGAGAAATGATTATTTTCCACACTAGAAGGAAGTTTACAGTAGTTGGTGTTGGTATCACTGTTCTTTCTGATAATGACTTGGGTATACGGGGCAAAATTTTGAACTTTGCAGATGAAACTTAGAACTGTAATATAAAATGAAAAGTATAGTGTGAAACTGGTAAAATGAGTAGACACATGGCAGATAACAATTCAGCATAGAAATGAGAAAATGAGTGATTATGATGAACAGTGTCTCCTGAGGGTGTATTTACACAAGGCTTTGAAGGTTTCAGCACATGTTGAAAAAGGTCTTTAAAAAGGCATCCAGGATTCTTACCTTTTTAAACAAAGACAAAGAGTGTGAAAACAAAGGCATTGTGTTAAACCCTTATAAAACTTGGGTTAGAAGCCAGCTGGAACCCAGTGTCTGATACTGGTAGGATGTCGGCTTAGAATGTAAATGAGATTACCTAGAATAGTAGTAGGGTGAAAGCTTTAGACACATGGAAATACAAAAGCAAACCGGGTGGCTCTCCATGGCAGAGAGGATTAAGGGCATTTTTGATAGAGGTGTTCAAAGTGGTGAACCATTTTGATAGAGTAAATAAGGAGAAACTTCTCAGTGGTAGAAGACTCAGTAATGAGCGAACACTGTTATAATGTAATTGATCTGAAGTGATGTTATCAGGGAATAAACTAAGTCATAGCTACTTTCTATAGGAAAAGGAATGTATCTAGCATTGTATAACAATCCAGCATGGTAATCAATATCACAGAAGAGTTACAGAATTCAAGTACGTTGTAGCTATTTTTGAAGGAAATCAATAAATTAGGGAAATTTGGGAAGGGTGTGTATAGTAAATGCCACCTACATGCATTTTCAGAAGACATTTGATAAAGCTCTACACAAAAGCTCTAACAAAACTAATGCCTTTGGAATTAAATTTGCCACAAAGAATGAGAGCAATGCAGAGTAAATGGCATAGTTCTTAAGGATGTGCAGAAACAGGGACTTGGTGCATATGTACATTAATCCTTTAAGATGATGGTGCAGGTTGAGAGAGTGGTTACTAAAGTATTTGAAATCCTTGGATTTATAAATAGATGTGTGAAATACAGAACTAAGGAAAGTTTGTACAAGGAAATTTGGTTAGGGAGTTAATAGAGTATTGCATCTAATTCTCATTATATAATTTTAAGAAGAATATGATAGTCCTAGATAAGACAGAGAAACAAATTACCAGAATGGTTCTAGCAAAGGGGGATTTCAGCTTTAAGCAAACTGGAGAAACTGGGGTTCTCACTGAACAAAGATGCTTAAGATATCTTATAGAGATGTATAATATCATGATTGGTTTAAATTGGATAGATGAAGAGGAGCTGCTCCACTTAGTGGATGATTCAAGAATCAGAGAGACAAGTTTGAAAATTTGGGCCAGAATAATATAAGCTGAATGTGAGGAAACACTTCATATAGAGAGTAGTTATGTTGTGGAATTCACTGCCTTTGGAAACATAATTGATTGGTGTCTTTAAAGGAATTGGGAAAAGAATGGGAAATGGATCTGATGTGAAATTGCCCTACTATGAACTTGGATACATTCAATGGGTCTTATGTACCATAGAAATTCTATGCTTCCTTTCTATAGTTGGTCATCAGAGAAAATATAATTGTTTGACTTTGTTGGTCAAACTAAGTAAAATAGTTTATTTTTCATAAAAGTGGGTTGCTGAGGGCACAGCAAAATAATGCAAAAAAAAATCCTGATGTTCCCTTTGTTTCTTGGACAACAACATCAGTTTCATTTGAAGAAGAAAATGAGTGAATAGGTAAAGCCCCTTTTCTAGAATAGAACTGCCATTGAATGATACTGGAAAGTTTATACACATATTTTGGCATGTTTTAATTTGTTTAAATTTTTATATATAGGCAACTCCACTTGATGCGGAATTATACCTTTATAATGGATGGCTGGAATTACACATCATTGCTACCAAGACTTGGCACATCTTACTGTAAATTTGGAATTTTAAGAAGAAAGTTGTCGTATCTCATTCAGAGTCTATTTAATTAGTGCCTTAATATTCAGCCTACTGATTCAGGTTGAATGTATTTAGCAGTATCTTCTTGTGTTTGCTGCTTTGTAGCCAAAACCTGAAGCTGTCTGAACAATGTTGTAGATATCAGAGTTGCACTAATTCTCTTTATTCAAAAAAATCTCATGCTTATTGCCTTGCAAGAACCCGTTAGAGTACCTACAAATTAATGTTCCTTTGGATTATTACTAGTTCTCATACATGTATATAACAATAGCATCAGCTGATTAATTATTCATTCTTTTTAAGCTTTTCTGTTCAAAAGTTTATTTTCACCAAATCATATACAGCTGTAAATCATAATCCATTTGAAGTTTGTATTACTTGTTTTGAAAGGGAAATTATGGAATATGATTTATTTTCACTGTCCATGTTTTTGGAAAGCAAGGCACTTCAGTTATTGTACTCAATTTACATTACACTTTAGTAATTTTCTGTGTATATTGTGTTGTAATTTTTTATATATAAATTTGTATCAATGTAGTTTGATAAGTTCTCAAAATTTTAAATAGTTCAAATTGTCCTTTAATGGAAACAGTTCTTGTTGCAGGAGTAAAACTACCTCAAGCTATTGAGCATATTCTAAACTTTTCTTTATGGGGGAGTGGGGTTCATAGATATTATGTGTAGACACTGGTATCTGCTTCATTTGATTGTGCAAATCTCAACAACAATGAATTGGTTGCAGGCCTGAAAGAACTGGTCATTGTTATACAAGGCCCAGGTATACAATCTTTTGTCAGTGCTCTCCTTCAGTGACATTTAACTCAGGGAAAATAAAACTTGTGCTTTGTCTCCAGATTATTCAGTCTGGTAGAGTGCCCTGTGGTAAAATGTTACTACTCTGAATGTGATAACCTGTAGAACAAAATCTGTCTGCAGGGCCTTTTCTTTAAACATTTACAGCAATGGGCAGTTCATCTGTTTACTGCCTAATAAGCTGTAAATTTTCAGTCCTAATTTGCTGTACAGTATTGTTCACTTTCTCTCAACTTGAATGAGATATTTTTGGCTTGGTGATAAAATAAAAATAAGTCTTTCATCATTTCTTTATTGTTTATTATTCTTTATAATCTCATACATTCCTCAGTGAAATTAAATCAATGGTTTTCTATTTTTTTCTGGACCCCATTACTTAGTCTTTCTCTAAGCTTATAAATACTATTTTAAGTTGTTCCAAACATGTGCTACATATTTGTATTTTAAACTATTAATACATATTTTTATGATTAATGACACAAAGGATAAACCCCCTCCAAAAAAAAAGCTAGTTAGTATTGTCTGCCAAAGGTCCATCCATCATTTAGGTCTTGAATATCCATCATATATTTCCTCCTACCTCAGTGTAAAGTCATTCTAGTACAGCAAAGGAATTTAATTATATGCATTTCTATGCATTCTTAAATACTTAGCAATAAGTATGTATCTTCTCCTTTTTAACTCCCCTTATGAAAGCTGGCACTTCCATGTTGTCTTCCTATCAGTGACTTTTTTGATATCTCGGTCGAAGGTCAAAACCCACAGTCTTTAATTGCAACAGTGCCCCTTTTCTCTCTTCTTTAACTACCCACCCCAATCCTAAATGAAAAGCAAGTGGAGGTCAGTAAGTTACTGATAGATTATTGATAGTAGATCTGGAGTTATCTATAGTGATCTTTCTAAAATCTATAAGAATCTTAATAATATCAGTAGCCCAAAGTCGTTCACAACTCTCAGTATAATCTGATTAGCATTTTCAGCTGTTGTATACAGCCCTATCTTTAGATTTCTCAATCTATGTACTTACAAAAGAGTTTATCATTACATTTGCTTTTCTAATTGCTTGCTGGAAAGATTGCACAAAAGGTGGTCTAAGAAGAGATCATAAATCTGCCCATGAAATTCAACAGACCATCTCCCACCCAGTTCTGAAGGAATGATTATTGTTCTCAAGTTTATTGGTCCACTACATTTAACAATATGCTAATCACTCACTTTTTCTTGCACTGGTGTGTATTACCTTATACAACACCAGTAAATGCTGTTGTCTAATATTTAGTTGCTTGATCCAGTAAATATCTTCGAACAGAATCACTTTCTACAAAACATCTTGATTCAGAACATCATGTAATGCAATATTGTATTTCACTTTCTGTACACGAGCACTTAATAGGTTATGAACAGTGAGAACCTTACAGCAGGCCCGTGGGGAACTCAACTGCTTTCCATTGCTCGGTTAAACATCCATTAATAACTAGTCACTGTTACTTTCTATTTAAAATTTCATTAACCTAAACATCCATATGCCATCAGTTTTGTCTTTCATGTTTATAGTAAGCTGTTTCTAAGGGATCTCAGCAAGTACTTCTTTCCATGACCAATTATCTTTCCTCAAGGGCCATAGTACAGTTCAGGTTCTTCCAGTTACTTTCCCAAGAGCCATTTCTCCATATCTAAGTCTTCATCCTGAGTAATAAAGGAAAATTACAATGAAGGGAAATGCTGGAGGCAGCATAGCTGAATTATTCCCTAACCTGAATACCCAGGATCACCGGAGAACAATTGTGTGATCTATTGAGCCCTCTCTGCATTGCCTCCAAGGTAAGTATATCTTTCGTTAAATGAGGAAATCAAACCTGTGCATCATACCCAGGTGTAATCGGGCCTGTACAGTTGTAGCAAGATTTTTCTAGCTGTATACTTTACCCTCTTGCAAAAGAGGTCAACATTACATTTGCCTTCCTAATTGCTTGCTAGAAAGACTACAGGAAAGATAATCTTAGAATGGATCTGCAGGGTATTAGAAATTCTGTATGAAGGTATGAATTAGGAGCAAGTGTAAGCTACTCTGCCATCAATAAGGTCATGGCTGATCGATTGTAACCTCTACTCCACATTCCCGATTACACATAATAACCTTTCACCTTCTTGCCTTCAATCCCTTCCATAAAATTATTCAAAGAGTGCTTCCATCAATACCTTCAATGCGCGACACATTTTTAAAAGTGACCTCTAATTCTAGATTCTCCACAGGAAATATTTTCACATAACCCTGCCAAGACCTCTCAGTATCTTATACATTGGAATTAAATCACTTCTAATCTCCAGCAGATACAAGCCTAACCTGCCCAACCTTTCCTCATAAGACAACCTGCTCATTCCAGATAATGGCCCAGTAAACCACTTAACTGCATCAAATGCATAAATATTGTTCCATAAACAAGAAAACCAATACTGGACACAGTAGTCTTAATAATACACTTTATAACTTAAGTATAAACTTGCTACCATTACACTAGCAATGAAATTACACAGGACTCAATTTGGTATTGTAGCAGTTAGTGCCTCAGAGACCTGGGTTGGATCGTGACCTTAGGTGCCGTCTTTGTGGAACTTGCAAGTTCTTTCCGCAACCATGTAGGTTTCTGCCAGGTCCTCTCGTCTCTTCTCACGTCTCAGAGGTACAAATAGGGTTAATTGTTGAATGTAAATTACTCCTTAGTGTAGATAAGTGACAAAAGAATCAAGGGGTGTTGATGGGCATGAAAGAGAAAATAAAAGATAGAGGGAAATAAAGTGGGGGAATGGGATTCCTCTGCTGGGAAATGGAAAACCGGGGCAAGAGTAGGCCATGTGGTTCTTTGCCCCTATTCTGCCATTCAATACAATCACAGCTCTTCATCTATCTCAACATTCAGGGCAAGGAAATATTCATACTCTCTTGCC
>JARFYF010000052.1:76454436-76464665 GCA_030265395.1 Rhina ancylostomus
AAGCAAGCCTTTTCACTTAAATGCAGTGGAAATACTGTGAGGGAGAAGGGCAAGTATAAAGTAACTTGCATGTTTTTGAATTAATTGTTACTTTAATAATTTTTATTGTTTACAAGTATTTTTACTGATTTAATTTTATTATTGTAGAAAAATGTCATTTCCTTTTTAATTATTTTATTGTATGATTGATTTTTAATTTTTTGTCATTCGAAGCATCCATAATCTGTTCATTTTGACTTAAAGCAAAGCACATGATTTAAATCATATCAGTAACTTTATGCTTTAGCAGTTCCTCTGCTGTTAAATGAATAGAATCACTGTTCCTGTGATAGGTCTAACCTTGAGCAGTTTCAGCAGGCAGATTCTTTGGCAAAAATGCTTCAGTGGCTTGCAAAGTTTTATTTCAGCCTTGCCTTTTAGTATCAGGACCTTACCAGCAAGTCAATGCTAGGGATTCATAAAACTAAGTCTTTAATTTTTTTCAAAAGTCAGCAATAAGCAAGTTCAAGCCCAAAGAAATATTGAACAAATATAATTCAGAAAAGATCGTACCTATCATGCTGTCTAATGTTCCATGACATAATTAACCACATTAACCTGTGACTATATACTTTATGGCTGTCATAAATTTTAGATATTTCTAAACACCAGCTCTTCCCTGCTTAAATAGATATTCTGGTCAGTAATCACATCATGCCTAATCTTCTTTTCCTATCACCAAACACTTGTCCATCTTTCCCAAAACTCCTTCTTAGAATCAGACAATCATGTTTTCTAGGCATATCACACTATCAATACTGCTTTATTCATAGTTACTAGTGGCACCTTTTATAACTGGGAAAAAAGATAATCTATTATTGTTCTCAACCTGCCTGCCTTTGACACAGTCGACGACACCGTCGATCTCCTGTCCTCTCGATCACCATTCATCTGGTTGGAACCACACTTACCTGGTTCCATTCATATCAATCCAGTTTTAGTCAAGGAATCAGAAAAGCAAAAAAGTCTCAGATGCTGAAAATCTGAAATAAAAATAGAAAACACTGGAAATGCTCAGTAGGTCAGGTAGCATATGTGGAGCCAGAAACCATTTCAGGTCAGTGACTTTTCATTGTCAGGATCATCTGTAGTGGCTTTCCTTTCCACACCCACAACACGTTCTTCTATCTCTTATTTACAATTTGCTCTTGACAACATCATTCGACAAAAGGCAATCTCAGTTTCCACATGTACACTGATAACCACAGCCTACCTCATCACCACCCTTCCCCTGTTTATAAGTTGTCAGATTTCTTGTCTACCACGGTCCAGTAGACAAGCAAACATTTCTTTTATTCACAACAAAGCTCTGTTCTTGAAGCACTGACACCATCATAACCCCTATCCTCTGTCTGAAACTGTGCCAGATTGTTTGCAATTGTGGTGTCATAACTGATCTCACATGAGCCTGAATCAGACTACATATTCACATCAGCAGTAAGACTGCCTATTTCTACTTTTGTAATATCTCTGCCTCACATCATGAGCTGTTGGCACCTTACTTATGCCTTTGCTACCTCTGAACTTGACCATTCCTATATTCCTGACCAACCTATATTCAATAAATTTGAGATTTTCTAAATTCTGTTATCACCTAAGTGCTTGTTGATCCACACCCTCTACTAGTTAAGCTAAAGCTCAATTTAAAAATTCTCATCTGCCATTGTAAATTCCTCCAATACCTCTCCCCTCATTGCTGTAATCTCCTCAATCCCTATGGCCTGCCGAGCTATTTACACTTTCGAAATGGAAGTCTTTATCGCCTTGAATTGATTGTCCACTATTAGTGTATGAAAAGTTTCTACACACACTGTCCACACTCTGCCTCTCCATTAAGGTGGCTAAACTGTGAATGGCACCTGTTGAATTTCAAGATGTACTATCAGTTGTCAAGACTCTCAGCTGACAACATATGCTTGAAAATTTTGTAGTATTTCACAGGATCTTCTTGATGATATTTATTCTGTTCTCCTAGAATTTGCACCACTGGAAAGTGCCAAAAATAACATTTAATATGTCCAAACTTTAAATGCTATTTCAAATAGTAGGATATGACTGACTTTAAGCATTTACACTTCCGGAATGGAGTACATATTTGTAAAATCATACTTGCTGATTTATAAATTTTTGCTTCCATATATCATTATCTTACCAATACATTTGTTTCATTGTTCTTACCTGCTTTTCAGAGAGCAAATCAGTGAGCAATCAGAAGATATGGGTTTTAAGGGATTGGCAGAGGAACCAGAAGTTCTATGAGCAATGACTATTTTTTACATAGAATGTTCTTTTGACCTGGAATGTACAGCTTGAACGGATGGTGGAAGCAGATTCGTTCGAGAATTTATTGAAGCAAAAGAGAATTGGATAAATTCTTGAAGGGGTTATGAGGAAGAAGGAGAGTGGGACATCTGGAACAGTTCTACCAACAAACCAACACAGGTAGAATGGGCAAAATAACCTCCTTCTGTGCTGTAACATTCTATGATTCAAATCTGATATTGGATCTGCAAAACCTGGGAAGTTAAATGAGATCCTTCATTGCAAAGCTGATTCACTTTTGAAGTTATAACAGTATTATTCAGTCTTACGGTAGTTCTGTGTGGTCTGAAGTTCTAAATTAATGATTCTGGCACTTGGAGTGTTATATTGCTCACTCTCCCTCACACATTAATCTGCCGTGTAATATTCTACCATCTGCCCTTATTACACTGATCAAAAAGCATTCCATTCTTGTCTAGCAAAAACAGCCAGATAAATTGCAACAAATATGTGCATCTGTCCGATATTAATAGACTAAAATGACTAACCAACACACCATCATGCATTCCATTACTTACCCTTAACATGCTGTCCTCTTCGTCAGTATAGACCTTTGCTGAACTCCCCCATTGAGCCTTTTCCTCTCCAACATCACAGGCACAAATTTTGTTGCATACGCAAACTGGTGATCAGCAACTGAGGCTTGCACAAATGGATTAAAAAGAACCAACAATATACAGAGTAGCAGACATCACAAGCATAACCTTCAGCAGAAACTGCAAACGCCACACAGAGAGCCCTGGGGAGTAATTTGAAAGTCTCCACCTTTGTTTAGTAGCCTGCTCCTTTCACAGACTGCAGTGCTTATTCATACAGTTGTCCTTGTAATTTCAAGACCAGTCACTGATTGTAAGTTATATTAAGAAGAAGTTTGAAGGTTGGATCTTGCCTGTATTAATGTTTACTGTACTTTATACCCTCTGACAATGGCTCGCTACTCTCTAACACACAGCACCACCAGCACTCTTCCAACTACTGAGAGGTACTGTATATTTGTGGGGTGGAGGACAAGTGTTCCAGTGCTTCGCAAGATCAGGGACCACACTTCCAGTGTCATAGGGAGGGATTTCAAGAGGCTGGCCAACCATACCATCCACTGGAGGAAAGTATAGTACACAAGGGATTGACATAGACCCACTAGGATTATGATCCAGTGACACTGGCAGGAGGTTTGTAGGGAGTGTTGGTGGGACCACCATTGGTAGTAGTGCTAACCAATGTTAAAAGGATGCTGTGATCTCATAAGATAGGTTAAGGTGAGTCCAATAACTTAAGACTGCTTTTTTATATCTACCTCTGACTTCAGTTGCATTCACACTCTGTTAATTCCTTCCCCTACAACATGCTCACTCTCTCACACATATTAGCTGCCTTCTTCCCCTTCTTCCTTTCCAGGTCCCTACTGCTTTGCATAAGTTTCTCTCCCTCTTCCATTGCCTGCAGCTCGCCATGCCGCTCTTTCTTCCTTTTTATGCTTCTCTGCCTTTCTCCCCTATTCTCTCTCCCCAGATGCCTTTCCCTGTTGATCTCTCTCCCCCTCCCACATCTCTGTGCCATGCACTCATTCCATGCTGCATTCCTTTCTTGCTCTTGGACTTGCTGTGAATAATAATGTCTCAGAACCTGCCTCCTGCACACAGTGCGGACACTTCCAACAAACATGGCCATGCTGAGTGGACAACCGAGCACAAGGACACACAACAGAGGGTCAACAGCCTACAGTGGCATAGAGTGAGGAGGGGTGGAGGTTATTGCAGAGACCATGGCTGGAGTTTCTCGGGTAGAGTTGTAAAGGGCTTAGGGGGTAGGGACAAAGAACAAACTTCAAAAATTAAGATTTCTCAATGCTCTTTCTCTTCTGAAACTTATATTGACAAACGTTCTTACTCTTCTCCTGATCCCTGCAACCTCTCTCTCTCTGTCCCCCTTTGTTACTCTTTCTCTGTCTCTCTCTCTCTCTCTCTCTCTCTCTTTTTTGCACACAGGTTGATTCTGCCCCACACCCCGTTCCACTCCAGTCTCAAAAACACACACAGCAACCACAACTTTGCCACTGCGCAGATTCATTCACTTACCCTCTGACTCAGCTGTACACTTTGTCCCTCACTTGATTACTCCCCCACATCCACACTCCTGCACTCACTCCGTGGCTATATTGCACACAGTTATCCAAAGAAGCCACAATGTCACCTCACCACAGCCACAATTCAGCAGTGTCATCGAGGTGAAAATGACCAGGAACAGGCAACTGGCTTGGCAGACTGGAGGGTGTGCCCCTCAGGAAGACACGTTGACACCTCTGGAGGAGAGAGTGCTGGACCTGATGGGTTCTGGGGTAGATGAATCCCAGGTGCCAGAAGAAGAAGTGCGTTACCAAAATCTGTTTGGTATGAATTCATTGTCCTTTAGCACTACCTCCCTCACTATTACTGGTGTCTTTCCTGCAGGGACTGCACCCCATAGCCAATGGGCCTCACTTTCAAGCACTCTCAATGAATGGAGTCTTCCTAAATCAGCCATACGTTAAATCAGTACTTTAGTCAGGTTCAAAACAAAGGCCACAGCAGAGTCAAAGTTTGGTGGAGTGTAGCAGGTCCACACATCAGTGCTTCCTTTGCAATCCAGCTCACCATATCAAAGAGACTGTAGCACACTTCTGGGTCTTATGTCATCACATACTTTCACATACACATAATCCAACCTAAAAGTATCTAACACAGACACCACCCCTGCACATGGATCCAGATACTAGTCCCATGCAAATATTACAAGGGAGAAATAGGTAAGGATGCACTCTGAGAATTCTTACTACAGCTGCACCATTGGTCGTGGTCAAGGTGTGTCAGAAGGCAGACACAAATAATCTTGGATTGCCAAAAGTGATTTCAGCCTTCATTGAAAACTCAAGTCCAGCAGCGGCAGCTGTTCCTGGGTCATTCCCTTCAGCACCAGTTATCCCTTGGACACAAATAACAAATGGTCCTTTCAAACATAGCTTGACATCAGTATTTGCAGGAAGATTCAGAATGCAGGACATTGCAAGTGTTCTCATTATAGTTATGAGGCATATTTGATGATGAGATAGTATACCCATGGTTGAACAATACTGCAGGACCGCCTGACACATATTCCTTGTCTTTCCAGGGTTCCCACACAGAGGCAGTGAGAGAGCCCCATGCCACAGCCTGCTATCTTGGAGCTGCTGGCGGAGTTACCTCCAGAGTAGGAGATGCAGACACTGCCTACAGCAGTGGAAGAGCATCCATTATGCCAGGGCATCCGTCATCACAGAGCACCTGCTCAGGTCTGACACCATAAGGGAAGAGGTCAGATTAAAGGTTTACCCTTCCTGTTGGGAGACGCCTGGCACCACCCAAGGACAGCTTCTATCTCGCTGTTATAAGATGATTGAACAGTCCCCTAGTACGATAAGATGGACTCCTGACATCGCAATCTTACCCCATTTGGCCTTGCACCTTATAGTCTGCCTACAGTGCACTTTCTCTGTAACTGTAACACTTTATTCTGCATTCTGTTATTGGTTTCCCTTGTACAACCTCAATATACTGATGTGATGAAATGATCTGTATGGGTGGGATGCACAACAACATTTTTCACTGTACTTCAGTACATGTGACAATAATAAACCAATATCCAATAGCCATCTGCATATAGGGAGGAGGGGAAGGGGAGCTACTGTTTTGGTGCCACCAGATTGCATCCAGTCAGCACTGCAGATTCAGGGGTCTGCTGAGCTCACTTTAGGGAGGCACTTAGGAGAAAACTATAGGGCAGGCTCTCTGAGATGCTCGGAGCACAGTCCCACCATCAGACTGGCTCCGCGAGAGGTGGGATCCATGTCCATGTCCGCGTTCTCTCCAGAGCTGGTACAGAGCCTGGAGAATCTCTCTTCCACTTTGGAAGTGATTTGTTCCTCTGTACCAGGCAGTGACAATGCCAAGAAAGCATGCTGGCTGAGCGAGCAGGTCTCTGATTCCTGTCAGGCAGTGAGCCAGCCCTCCAGATCGGTACTAACCCCGAACCCCCAGCAGAAGGATGCTCAGGGACGGCAGATTGCTGCTGTGCAAGGCATCAATGCAGCCAAAGGACAGCAGACAGCTATGGTCCAGCATCTGCTTGCCAGCCCTGGCAGGGTTCTGTAGGCTGTAACAACGGTCTTGCAGACTGGGCAATGCCAGATGTTCACACCGTTGTCTGCCCCCTCCTGTAAGGGTTGGCTGAGTTTCAAATTTAATTCAGGGCACCAACCTAGAGAGGATGTCAAGACTCTTTGGAGGTGCTGAAGGCATTGATTAATGTGGTACCAGGGATTAGAGACTTAGTGATGTGAAGCGATCTGTTTTAAGTGTTCAAATCCTTAAATGTTTTGCTTGGGTAAGTAAAGAGAAACTGCTTCCAGTGATAGAGGGGATGTGAACCAGAAATTTGGATTTAAAGTGATTGGCAAAGGAACCAGAGGTGACATGAGGAATCATGTTTTACACAGTTGAATTGATGAGGTCTGGAGTGCACTGCTGGAAGGATGGTAGAAGTAAATTCAGTCATACAATTCACATGAACATTTGGTAAGTGCTTGAAGGGAAGAAACTTGCCGAGCACTGCAGAAAGACCAGGGGAATGGAGTTAATTGTTTTGCTAAAAGGGACAGTGCAAGCAAGATGTACAACATGGGCTCCTTCTGCCGTACGTCATTCAGTGATTCTCTGATAGCAGTGATCAAATTTCAAATGGACTTTGGCTCTACGAAAGCAAAATACTGCAATACTAGACATCTGAAGTCAGAAATTCTGGCAGTACTCAGGTCAGGCAGCATCTGTGGAGAGAGAAACAAAACTAAGACTGGGAACTGAGCTGGAAAGAGGGCACAAGAACAGCCATGATCTTATTGACTGGCTCAGGGGCCAAATGACATCCTGCTGCCAGAATTTCAGATAGCTGACTTTTCATTAGAATTACTGCTCTGATGAAAGACCTTAAGTCTTAAATGTTAACTCAGTTACTTGTGCCACAAATGGTCCTAAATATGCTGAGTATTTCCAGCACTTTGTTCTACTTGCTGGTTGTAAATTGGGTTGGCTTGTTCTGTGGTGGTGAAAGGCAGTAAATAAATGGAAGTTATTTTCCTCTTTTCATCAAGGAAAGAAAAATAAGTCTAGCCAAGGGAATAATTAGGATTCCAGTTGCTTTCATTTACTGTGCAGCAATAGATTTGCCCAAAGGCTTTGCTTTAGTAAAAAAATATGCACATATCATTCATTTAGAGTTGGGTAGTCACAGACATCATGCAAATGAGGTAGGTTGAGATCTTTCACAAGGCTGAACAGATGCTGCTTAATTTTCCCCAAATAAACTAGTGTTATGGCCATTCACCTGCACTATCAAGGGTTTAGGTCTGTGATATTTGGAAACTTAACATGGATAAATAGCAATTATTGCGCAGAAAGAAATATATTTCATTTTTCCCTCTGAAGTTTGCTCGCTAAAAAGAACATGTTTTCTCTGTTGGTGTTTTACATGTAAGAATTTGAAATACTAATGATGGATCAGAGCCCAGAGAACCACTGTCCCAGGGCAAACTTGAGGCTGTTGTAATTTGGGGCAGAACCTAAATCTGCTTGACTTCTCTTCCTCTGCAGTTCCACAAGAAAATACGCTCTGGGGAATGGGTGTTACTTCTATCACCCCCTGATGTTAGGGCTCATGTTAAGACAATTCTGGGGTATTCCTGATGAATTTTGCCCAAAGCCCCCTGACTGTCCCAGCTGAGGTCGTGTGAATCCTGCCCTGTCCTTAGTCCAGCATTAAAGCAAACAGTTGCTGTTCAATCCCAATGAGATTCTCCGTTGTTGAAAAGGTAAAAATGTTGCAGCCTTTCTCCTGAGACATTAGGTTCTCCTTTTTAGGGTGCCGTAGTGTCGCTGTAAGATCTACTGCAACTATAGGCAGATGCCTGCAATACAGACACAGATACCAATATCAAATCTGTGAAAGGCCCTGGGATTCGCAGGTGGTGGAGAGCAACTTGTCAAAGACTTGCTGCACCATCTTTAATTGGATCCACAGAATTTCAACCCTACTGTTGATGAATCGGTTACACTTATTCAGATTTACTGTTTTGGGTTTTGTGTTGATATTACTCTCTGTTGTGGTTTTCAGGAATAACATTAAGATGAGGCATATTTATGATGGTTTGAAGATAAGGATGTTGCTAAAATATTCTAGTCTCTATGGATACACTTTACCACTGGCAGGAATAATTTGCAATGAATAATTCCAGTGTATGTGAGAACTATAGGAACAAATACAGTCACATCACTATGCTTCCACCATTAATTTAGGTTATGTACATCTAACTTAGTATTGTGCGTCCAGAATTTCATTACATTTGCCATGGACATTAAAGTCTTATTTATGCTTTTGAAAGAGATTGATGTGTAAAAATAAATACACACTGCTTCAGCTTGCATCTCAAAAATAACTGCAGCGTCGTTAAAAAAAGTCTGAGAACCTATTTCAGCTGAAACATTGCTATTAGTTTAGATAGTGTGATTTATAACATGCACATTCATCAGATGTGTCACTGTTAATACTGCCCTAGCTGTTATACTTAGTTCTGTAACTGACTTGTTTTTACGTGCCAGCAGTATTTACATTGGACAGACCCTTCAGCCACTCATGCAGTTAGAACCTGGGGGATTTATTCTTCAACTCCATTTACTGGCTTTCGATCCATATCCCTTGATAGCCTTATCTAACAACATTTTATTGATTTTGGTCTTGAAAATTTCTATTATCCATCCGGAGGAGAGAGTTACTGATTTACATTACACTTTGAGCAAAATATTTTTGCCTTATTTCGCTCCGCTATGTCCTGGCATTGAATTTCACTTGAAGATTGTGTTCTCTTGCTCTTCCCTGGGTTTTGCCACCAAAGTAAGGCATTTTTCTGTAATTACTTTATCTAATCCATTTTTCATTTTAAACATCCCCCCATTTAACCTTTCGAGTGACCAAACTCAAAGGAATACAAACCCAACTTATATCACCTCATATTTTAAACTTTTAAGCCAGAATCATTTTAATTGATCCATGCTGTGCTCTGTCAATTCCACTGTGTAGTTCCAGAGATGCTTGATGTAGAGGATGAAACATTAATATATTTTGTCACAATTATGCCAAATGAAATAATTACCTTTATTATTCACTACCTGTCTCTGCTAGGTCTTCCACCTCCTAGTCAGTTACCTGCATCAGAAGGTTGAATTCAATTACCTCTATTTTATGTTGATAGCTTTTTGTGAATGCTCTTTTCAAAAGCTCTTTAAGTCCACATAGAGAACATGCCCATGTCCATCATGCCGAGGACCTCTACTTAATGACCCAACCTTCATAAATCCTGCCTACTTTAGATCTTTGACCTTCACCTCTGTTGGGACTTCTCTTAAAGAGAAGTGGTTAATTGGAAATGTTGTTGAAACTGAACAAATGAAAGTTGCCAAGCTGATGTTGGTGCATATTTTTTCAGATAAAGGTATTGGGTTCATGGAATCAAACAGGTAAATAGAGCTGAGATACACAGCAGCCATGATCTAATTGAAAAGTGAAAGTGGCTCAATTGGCTTAATTGCTTCCCTTTATATTCCTGTGCACTTTTCCCACGACCTTCCACATTTTTCATTTCCATCCACATGACCAATTCCATTTTGAAAGTTTCAGCTGAATCTGTATCCAATTCTCTCTCAAACGGTACCATCTTGATCATATAATAATATTACTGCTATATAAAAATGTCATCACCCTTGTTCCTAATTACCATCAAGTGCATTTCTCCCCACGCCCTTTCTTAA
>JARFYF010000052.1:76591786-76605627 GCA_030265395.1 Rhina ancylostomus
CTATCATTTTTCACTTCAACTAAGCGAATGGTAGTTACAAGTATTCGATTTCACACAATATGCTTGAGATGGGTACGCAATTGCACCAGATCAATCAGAGCAGGTATAATTCTCCACCCATTTGCATGCCAGCACACTCATTATGACCTGGTAACAATAAAACACCTTGTGCATCATTAATTTTTGAAGAATCATTCAAGATATGAGTGTGATGAGCTGAACAACTTTTATTAGAAACTGTTCAACAAAAATAATTGCAAATACGTATATAAAACAAAAATCACATACCTGATAACAGAAGGAAAATGGTTTTCTTTCTCTTCCACAAATACACTATTTTCTTGACTTTCACCTTCTGTGGAAGTAGAGCCATGATCTTTACAACACAAAACCCTTCTCTTTCGGAGGAGATAACTTTCCCTCTTTCGGCTTTCAGTATTTTGTTGCTTTCCAACATTTTTTTTCAGCCCCTTGCCATTTGAAACGCTACATGATACTTTACGTTGCCTGAAAAGATTCAGAATAGGATTTCAAAAAGTTATATAGTAAATAAAGTGAGAATTTCAAGAAGACTCTGATTTCATGCATATTTTAAAAAAATTAAACCCTCAGTACTTTTAGATGCAACAAATCTTTCTTTTCCTGGTTGTGGATTCACAGAAATAATTCCATACAGCAAAACAAAACATTTGAAAATGCTGCTATTTAAGCAATATTTTAAAAATTATTTAACCTTTATTGATTAACCAATCAGCAATGGGTAACTTTTGAAATCTATGTACCCATTTTAAATAAAAAGGGGAAAATATTGCAAATTATGACAGTGCCAACATCAAAACTTTTCAAATTACAAATTGCTTCCTGTACCCATTAAAGAAAAATAAGCACAGCATGAGACAGTACATTATGTCCACCTGGGTTTCCTGTAGAGAGAACTACTCATGGAGGTCACTGACACAGTAAAAAATCTCCAACAACCATTGCCTGGAGCTATTAATGGCCAACTTGACCACACCCAGGAACAGATCCAAGAGATCATTCAATGATCATTCAATGATCAACCCTCCCCCAACTGGGTGATCAAAATTCAAGAACCTGGGATTAAACTGCAACCAAAAACAGAAAAACAGCCCTACAAATAATGGAGAAGTGTTTCCAACTGCTTATATTTTACTTTAATGCTCTATACCAGAAAACTGCAAAGGATGAATCTTGCAAATTTCTACAGATGTATGGTGGAGAGCATTCTGACTGGTTGCATCACCACCTAGTACGGAGGCTCCAATGTGCAGGATTGAAAGAGGTTGCAGAGGGTTGTAGATTCAGCCAGCTGCATCACGGGAACAACCCTCCCCACCATCGAGGACATCAAGAAGGCAGCATCCATCATTAAGGACCCTCACCACCCAAGGCATGCCCTCTTCACATTACTACCATTGGGGAGGTGGTACAGGAGCCTGAAGACCCACACTCAACACTTCAGGAACAGCTTCTTCCCCTCCATCATCAGATTTCTGAACAGTCCATGAACACTACCTCGTCATTCCTCTTTTGCACTATTTTTGTAACTTACAGTAATTTTTTATGTCTTTATGTCTTGCACTGTACTGCTGCCACAAAACAACAAATTTCACGACATATGTCAGTGACAATAAACTTGATTCTGATAAAAAGATTCAAGACCGAGAAAGACTGATTATAGGTTATGGGGGACAGACAAGAAGACATAGGTCATGATTATATTAAATGGCAGAGCAGAATGGAAGGGTCACAGAGCCTACATCTATCCTTATTTCTTTGGTTTATGGGGACAGAAACTCAGTCAGAGCACAAACATTATGATCAGCCTGGGAGTCCATTAATAGACTCAAATTAACAACATGTTAAATTGGTTGCTTCCACGCAAACTCTTAATTGTTAAAGGACCTCTCTGTACAGGCTCATCTGCCGATATTATAGATGCCACTTGGCACCTATAATTAGCAGCATACATTAAAATGTAAAATGCCTTATTTCATCACAAGGATGCAAACAGCAGTAGATATAATAGTTCAAACTTTGTTTAACAGGGACCGCTGGCTAGATTCGTTATTGCCTCTGCTTAGCTTTTTCAGTATCAGAAAGATGAACTCGCTGCCTATGAGTGCCCTGGACATAATTTATGAGGCTGTGTGTGGTGCCCAGACCTTGAGTGGAACAATCATGTCACCTGAGGTTGGTGGGTGAGGAGTGGTGGTGAAGGTCACAATAAGCCTATCCAAAAAGCTCTGCTGAAGAAACCTTTGACAGCTAAGTCACATTCTCATTTTTATGTCAAAATTTTCAAGCTTTTAGAATGCCAATAAAAGAAAGCACCTACAAACACTTCCTTTTGCATTTTAATAAATCATGGAAAGTCCTAGACTTGTTTGAACTTTTGCGGGTGAAGTCTGGCAGTTTGTCACAGAAGGATGCTATTTCCCAGCAAGATTAACACCATCAATGAACAGGTAATTTCTAACAGGCAATATGAAATAGGGAAATTAATAACAGCGTAAAATGCTCATTTATAAAATTAGCTTCCATCTTACAACATATTTAGGGACTATTAATAACTCTTTCCATCTTCACTGCACTCCCCCTCATCAAATTATCTCCCTTGTATATTCAAGCTTCAGTTTGATGAGACACCAACATTAGCACCAAACAAGCAGTTTTTAAAGACGGCTGCCCCACAATCCACAAAAAAAAACTTCCAGCAAGCGAGTCTGTTTTAATTTACTACAATCATAACCCTTCTTATTAACCTGCAGGTTTGCAGTTGCATGGGCAGAAACACGTGACAAAGTGTGGGGATATAAGGTCAAAATGGAATATACAAAGGAATGGAAGATATGCAGTAACATCAAGGTACTAGAAACAGAAAAGAAATTATACCCTCAAATATTCCTTCTACAATATCACAGAATATTTAACAGAGAAGTTATATTCTTACGTGGATTACACAATCCAGTTATTACGATTTTCAGTGAGAATTTCAAATCAATCCAGTAGCAGTGACAATTTCCATTAAAAAAATACACCTCCCCACACAACCAAAATCTTATATTGAAGTGATTTTAAAATAAGTCAGAACAGCATTAAAATTTGATACCAGCTACACAAGATTAAGATGATCAAGAAGAGATAAAGAAACTTTCTAAATAAGGAGTATAAAAGCAGAGAGATTTAAGGAGGGAACCTGAGATTCAGGACCTTAGAAGCCTGAAATACCCCTGCCAATGACAGAGTAACTAAATTAAGAGCTAAGAAGGCAGAATTGGTGAGGCGCAGATACCTCAGAGGGTTTATAAAGATTAAAGTGAGTACACCATTGGGGAAGGGAATGGCCATGAACACTTCTTGAAAAAAAAGTTTTGGTTAATCAGAATCCAGTGAAGGTCTGCAAGCAAAAGGATCCAAATTTAGATATGGGCAGCAGAATTTTGGGCAATTCCAGATTTACAGGAAATAGAATGAGGGAAGGCAGTGAAAAATGCACTAATAGCTTACCCATCACCAAGACATGGCAATCTCTTCCACAGAAACAAAACTCTGTGCTTTTTTTTGTAAAGAACTTTTACCTGCTTCAAATTCCCTTCCTCCCTTTTCCATAACTCCTCAATAACATCCTTGTCATAAAAATAGGGTTTTAAATGCTTTTGAAGAAAGAAGTACAAGACACAAGTACCCAAGGGGAAAGAACACAATATCCATCAGTACAGAGATGGAGATTAACAATTCAAGGTTGTTTCATTCAAGGCCAATTCCAAGGTGCAAGCAGGAAACAATCTCACAGATGTAGTGACAGGATTGTTTTCTTATTTGCAGCTTAATCAGATAGATATTACACGTGAGTTTGACAGGAAACTGGCAGATCATGCAAATTCAAAAAAAACCAAAGGCCTCATCATAAATGTTATAGGAACCACCCATCCACAGAATGCCCATTCAAGATAGCCCATCGAACAAATGTTACAGCATTTACATGTTATTGCATGGCGATATATGTTCCATATGAAATTAATAGCCAGTAAAGATGATAGTTCCTGCATGGTTCAGGCACAATGTAACAGTCCCACTGGAGTACCGTGCAGATGGCAGAAGCAGATACAATAATCAGGGTGAAATGAGAAAGCTTAATGGTATGTACTCTGTCTCCATGATCAATGGGCCAGTTTGTTGAATGAGGAAACAAGTATAATCATTACCACAACAAGGCAGTCTGTCATATCCAAAATACCTCAACCATTTTCTACTGAGGTGGAGCAAAGCAATGGTGGGCACATATGTATCATCAGGTCAATGAATTCCCGGGCCAGAAGATATCCCAAGCAGGTAGAGTGAGGAACAGATATGGAAGGAACTCATTGGGCCAAGCAGCATTTATGGGCAGAAAGGAACTGTTGACATCAAAACCCTGCATCAGGACAGAGAGTGGAGAGGGGAGATGGAAAGTATAGAAAAACAGGAGGCCCAAATAAAGATCACAATTCCTTTCCTCCCACAGATGCTGCTCGACTCAGAGTTCCTACAACAGATTGTTTGTTGCTCCAGATACCAACATCTGCGGTCTCTTAGGCCTCCAGAGTGAAGAATAGAACTGGAGAGTAACAAGCTGGTCAGAAAATTAAAGGAAAAGTCTGTAATTTGTCTGATCATGAGACAGCCAGTCATAATAGTTTTAATACAACACAAGAGCCTACAAAACAAGATGGGAGACAAGAGACTCCTCACCTGGTTAAGCCTGGGGTAAATGACACAAAGGTAATAAAGGTAGAGGCCTGCCTCTACTTCTTACATTAATGAGACAAAGCCTCACCCAGGACACAAACATTACAATCAGCCTGAAGATAAATAACATAAAACTGCACGTTCCAGGAGGGAGCCAAGAATCCACTATACACTTGCTATTTACAGAACAGCTGAATAGATTTAATCAAGAACAGACTGAATTGGATGTTTTAAGAGGGGACTACATTACAGCATGAAGGCAGTTCCCAAGTTCTGAAGACCCTTCATGATGTTCTAGCAGTCACAGCTTATTAACGCCAGCCCAATACATTATAGCATGAACAAAAAAGAACAGATCAGGTCATGTCAGAGTTAAAAGCCTTGGAGACAATCTAGGAAGGGAAGAGAAGATGACTTTATAATTTCAAACATGGAAGAGGAAAGGGCCAGTATTCAGAACAAGTCAGGATGCTAGGTGTGAAAGCAGAGATGCAAAGGAGAGTTTTAAAAAGTAACCATTGTAGAGATTGTTGGAACTGAATGAAGAGCAAATACAGTATTATACTAACTCTTAAGATAGATATTAAGGTATTTATTGTACATTTTGTACATGTACATTGAAACACACAGTGAAATAGTCTTTTTGCATTACTGAGAATGTGCTGGAGGCATCTGACAAGTGTCGCCACTCTTCCAGCACCAACATAGCATGCCCACAGCTCCTGACCTGTACACCTTTGGAAACCGAAGCACTCGGAGGAAACCCACACAGACATGGGGAGAACATACAAACTCTTTACAGGCAGCAATGGAATTGAACCTGGGTCACTGGCGCTGTAGGAGCGTTATGCTAACCACACTACCACGTTGATAGATTATGAGCCTTCATGATGTCTAGGAGGATATTTTAGTGCACACAGGAAATATTCAGCTAGTGACCCAGTATACATTGTACACTAGGTATACAATGCATACTGTATTCAAAGTTAAGACAACAATTACCTTCAAGAACAACTGCAGAATAGGATATGTGAACAGATGTATAGGAGGCCCTCTGGACAAGGCATTCACAGGAATTACTTGCACTTTTAGTGAGATACTCAGAAGATTGGGTGGCGAATAGTTCAGTAAATCAAATGCCAAAATATCACGTTGATTTATAGCTGCAGTGAAGAGTTCAGTGAACCAAAGGCCAAAAGATCATATTGATTTATAGTTATTTGAATTACAACTGTATACTGATGTACTACTAGTACCATTTCATTTGTACGGTTTTTTTTAAAGGAAAGGGGGGGGAAACGGTGTAGTTATATACCTCAAAATGCACATTAAGAACAGCGTTCACTATGTCGTATGACATTTGGGTTGTGTACCGGACAGTAGGAATAGTGCCTTGAAAAGGGATGTTCTGAAAATGACGTTTATTTATGGATGCAGCAACGCAGACAGGAGCAGGGACAGAAAAGTAAACACCGAGGAGAATGGAGGAGTGGATGAACGGTGACAGGAAGACACGTAACGTTGTACATTGACACAAGTACAGAGGGGCCACAGTCTCCTGATGCACCGAGTGCAAATGGAGATCTGCAGCGGGACCCGGGGCACCGTCTTAAACTTCACCCAGACAACCCACAGTTCGGTTTTGCCAAGAGACACGTTTACCGGGCCTCGACACCCGCAGTGAAGGGCCAGCGGAACTGGGCACCTTTTGCAGCCGATGACGAAGGACTCGTCGCTGGTGTCCGTGCTCGGGGACGGCGAGGCGTGGGCAGAATCCGAGGACGAGAAGAGATGCTCCGGGCCCACTTCCGGACTCAGCCACTTGGAACCCTTCACCATCCGTGTGCCGTATTTACCGTAGGTCCGCACCACGGCCAGGCGGCCACCCCGCAGCGGTTGCTTCCTCCTCCTCATCATCCTACTGCTGCTGCGGCAGCGGGCGGGGAGACAGGCACAGGAAAGCAGCCCGGAGTCACAGGCCTCGCCGCTGCCATGGGCGACCGACCGACAAGCCAGCAACCAACCAACCAATCCACCAATCCGTTTATCGCGCTGCTGTTTGAATTTCCCCTCGTCTGATTGGACGGCCGGCGGCCCCGCTCCGCTCTCTGATTGAATCTCAGAGCCCGTTCCCTGCACGTGGTTTGGGAGCGCTTGTTTTAAATGGGACTCGACTCGACTCGCCCCGCCCCCACCCGAGGCGCGGTCCTTGCAGCCGGCACATTGGCCTTAACCCGGCCGAATTTGGAGACACCGCAAAGCCGGCAGGTTCCAAACATCGGTGCTGTAAAGATGTTACAATTATATGTATGTTTCATTCCAAATGCATTTAATTCATTATATTTAAATTCCCAAGATGTTATGTGGCAGGGATTCAATGGCACATGCCAAATCATTTGTCTGAATTATTTGTCAGTAACATAATCAGCAGGATACCAAGTCTCAATCTTTGGCTGTAACACTTTATTTTCTCTCCTTGGCATGAGAGCTTAATCGCCCATGGGAACATAAGAATTAGGAGCAGAAGTAGGCCATTTAGCCCTTCGAGCCTGTTCCAACTTTCAACAGAATGTGGCTGATCTTTTGCCTCAACACTTTTTCTGCCCTACCCTATACAGCCTGTTCTGTTTTGAATGCAATCATTTACTGGGCCTCTGCAGCCTTCTTGGGTTTCTGAAAATTCACCACCCTCTGAGTGAAGTAATTTCTTTCAGTCACAAATGACCTACTCTTTAATTTGAGACTGTGACCTAGAGCACTGGCAACATCCTTGTAAATCCTCTCTGGATTAAAGTCCTTCATGATTATTGTATTACTTGCACCTCTAATTTCCAGATTTACATTATGCTCTATATTACAATTATCCTGTGGGGGGCCTCTCATCAATGGTTTCTACCCCTTGATGTCCATCAGCTCCACAGACTGATTCTACTTGATTTTCCACTCTACTGCTTATGCACCCTTTAACATCAGTGATCCCTTTTTGACAATCCCTTGTAAAATTTAAATATCCTGGAATATTTCAGCCAGCCCTGGCAACTTGTCCATTTCCAAAGATAAGTAACCTTTCAATATTAACTTTTATATTTACAGCTGTACAGGATGTTGGTGAGATTACACCTGGAATATTGTGTGCAATTGTGTTTCCCATACTATAGGAAGAATATGATTAAGCTAGAGAGGGTGCAGAAAAGATTTACAAGGATATTACCAGGAATGAAGGGCTTGAGTTACAAGGAAAGACTGGATAAGCTGGGACTGTTTTCCATGAGTGAAGGAGGGAGAGAAGTAACCTTATAATTTATAAAATCATGAGGAGCACAGTCTTTTTCCCAGGGTAGGGGAGTCTAAAACCAGACAACATAGATTTAAGTGAGTGAGGAAATTTAAATGGGACCTGACGGACAAATTTTCACAGAGGGTGGTGAGTCTGTGGAACAAGCTGCCAAAGAAAATGGTAGCAGCGGGAACAATTTTATTTATAAGACATTTAGACAGATAGATGGATAGGAAAAGTTTAGAGGGATAAGTGCCAAATGCAGACAAATGGGACTAGCTCTGGAAGGCACCTTGGTCAGCAAGTTGCGCCAAAAGGCCTGTTTCTCTGCTGTATAACTCTATGACTCTGCAAGTTCAGCACTCTTGAGTCAGAAGAAACATTCCCCCTGCATCTGCCCATCCAGCCCTGTATTTTGTATGACATCATCTCCATAAAAAAGGCTTTCTATGGAAATGATCTTGAAATAGCATTTTGGCACTTTTCTGTTCTACTGTCATTAGATTAGATTGTACCAAACTCAGCCTTGGCCCATACCTTTTTATCATATATACCCTGTAGAAATGAGTAATTCCATTTTCAACAGAAAATTTGCCAAATTATGGTTCATTCTAACCAGTGAGGGTTCTCTAAGTATTTATTCCTTTAAGGCATTCTGACTGAACATTTAGTTGCTCCATTAGATGCTGGGTGATAAGGAGATACTAGGGTGTGACTCTTTTCCCCTCAAAATCCTTAAATTGCCAAGAGCAAAACTGGTCTGTTGAGTATTTCTTCTGGTGCACCATTACATGTAAAACAATGCTCTTAACTCATCTAATGTACATTTTGTGATCACAGAAGTTTCCCCTCTGTTTGTCTTCCATTCATGGAGTAATTAATGGTAAGAAATTTAAAAAATCATATTCCTGTTTACAGAAAACCACGTGTACTCACTGAAAAAATTTCTTTGCAGCAGGGTTTTCATTGGTGCTGACTTGCAGCGCAGTCAGATGGCACATTAATAGCTCAGCTAATCCATATCATAGTCCAAGCCTAAGCAATATATAAAAGTACAAGCAATTGTCAGTTGCCACTATTCCTGTGTGTTATTCTCTGATAATCTTTGATCATAGAACTGCAAATATTACACACACATCCCATTTTAAATAACTTTGCTCATTTAACTTGTTTTGTCAAAAGTGGAAAGATCTTAGCTCTTTATTACAACGTTTTTAACTTAGACCAAGCTCTAAGAGTGTTTGTAAACACAACTGGCAACTTCTTATTTGTTCTACGTTTTTGAAAGCTGTCAGTCAGTTAACAGTCTGGATGCAGCAAAGACATTTCCCCTACCCGAGGAGTCTAAAACCAGGGTTCACAGTCTCAGAATAAGTGGTAGGCTGTTTAGGATGGAAATGACAGAGATTACTGAGGGTGGTAAATCTTTGGGTTTTTCTATCATGGACGGCTGCGGAGGCTCAGTCATTGAGTTCTACCCTATATGATGTTTCCTTCCAACATACAAGGCCATTTTGGTCCATTGAGTCTAAGCCGGCTCACGGAGCAATCCCATTTTCCCTACAACCTATTCTACTCCCAGTCCCAGCAACTCTGCTCATATTCTGCCACACAAGGTCTTTGAATAAGTCCCAGCCTTCTACGTTTTGCAGTGCATGGGCAGAAGACAAAGACTTATGTTAGCTTCAGCATCAGAACACCAAGGACTTCAACAAATACTCAGCATGATCTGTCCAATTAACCAAACACAATGCTTCAAGCCAAATGCTTTCCACTTCAAATACTCCACTGTTGACAAAGGAAGTACATGTACTATACTTTTCCCAAGACATTTTAAACACCTGCTATATAAAAAGTGATAGATATATCTAGTAAATAATTCCAAAGCAAACATCGCTGAAAATTGTAGAAATTCCTCAAAATTCTTATATAATTGCTACAGAATGTTATTTATACATTTTTATTGTAACAATTGTGTCCACAATATAATTACAACCTTTCTTCCATACAATTATTGCATACAACAAACATCTATACCTTGAAGTCAAAATGAAGACAATTTCAATGTAATTTAGGCACTGCATATTTATACACTGTAGCCACCTTCATTCAAAGGATTACTTGGAACTGATATTGAGGGGAATGGGCTACAGGGGGAAAGAGGGACTTAGGAGAACAGTTCATATAAAACTTCCAGATGCTTTGCTGATATTTACAAATTTCATGTTTGCTTTAGTGGAGCCGGGATATTTGCAGATGCTTGTTCAAGATAGGCTAAAGGTCCTTGAGCAAGATCTGCTGTTTTTTTGGGCTGCACATTAATTTCTTCCAGGACTTGTTGCCAGTGTCTCAGCTTGCTCAGATGTTTTTGGATCAAGGCTTCTTTTCTCTGTAGTTCATTTTTCAATTCTGAAACATCCTACAAAATGCATATATATTTTTAAGAACACTTGCAAAAAGAATATTTTAATGCTTAAGCTTTGAAGGACTACAATATGATTAGGAGTTTATAAATAACAAAAGATACATAAAGCAAAACGTTTAAAAAAGATGAGCAGTGGAAATCATTGCAACTGACAGTCTAGTTCTAGCCTTCTATTAATTAGAAGGTACTCTATCTATTCTTTTCAAGGTCCAGAGTGGATAGTCTTACAACCATTTGCCAGTTATGCTGTTCACATAATTTGTTAGCTTCACTTTGTGCTGACTGATCTCTTGCACGCTTTCTCTAATCTAAAAGTCAGCTTCTTCAATGTCAGTAAGGCAGTTGAAATCAAGTAAAAGAAAGGGGGCACAAGATCAATCATTCCTCTCCAATATAATGGCTGCTCTTACCATTATCCTACATGGGTACAGGGTAATATACTTGGGTAACAAGACAGCAGAAAGTTAGCACGAGTCTGGTGTACTTGTCCCCCCACCAACTCTCCTTTGCATTCCCTCCATCACAAGTTTAGTAGCATTAAAACCAATTGTATCACCTCAAGGTTGTGAAAGTTGTGGGGTGCCAGCCCACTACAATCCAAATTTAGGGTCTTAACTGTCTCTACAGCAGGCTGCCACAACAAGCTGTATATACTTGCACTAAGAATTCATAGGGTTCCATGTATACTTTCAGGTAACAGAATAAACAACTGTCAAGTTATTCTGCAGGTTTTTGTATTACACATAATCCAACATATTAACAATTATACAGGCTAATAAAACAGATGACTCGTATCATCACCTTGGACTCAGAAATCTACCAACTCTGTTCAACTTTATTTTAGCGTAATGCTGATTACTCAATTGAGTTTCCCCTCAGAATGACAATATAAAATTATAAAACTACTGAAAATAAGCTCTCTACCTCTTTTATGACTTGTTCAGGTTTTTGTACAGCAAGCTGCAGCCTCTTCTGAAGAAAAAAGCATTCTGTTTGCCTGGCGACATCCAAAAACTTTTGGATGCATTGCTCTACACCTGTGGCATAATAAATGAACATATTTATGGATAAAATTGTATGCTGTTTAGAAGTATGATCATCAAAATTAAACTCAAAGTACTATAATGTGTTTGAATTCCCTGGGTAAAAATTTTCCTCACGTGTTATGGCTGTGTGTTTAACTACTATATGCTCAATAAAGCTGTGTCATGTTGCAAACATTGTTATAATTTACTTCTTAAAATAATAAATAACAGCTTTCTTCTTGTACATGCAAGGACAATTAAAATCTATAAACGTGACAAGTCTTCCTGGCTGCAGCCAGAAGTTCCAGAGACTTTTAAAAACTACTTGCATTAAGATTATTAAAAAAAAGTTACTTGATATAAAATCACTTATGAATTATTAAAATCATTAGAGTACAATTAAAATCCCTTGCAGGCAACTCCAAGCATTCAGTCATTTGCAACAAAGTAAGTTCCAGACTTACTGTGTCAAGATGTCACCATTTCTGTGAGTACATGCCATTACTGGACTTCACCCACAGACCTGTTTTAAGATTGGAGGCCCTATTCATCTGAATGGGGATTCTCAACCTGCACAATGGGAAAAGGCAAGGGTTTCTTTCTTTAAATTCTATTTTAGTTTAACATTTTAGAGACCTGGAAGTGGTTTTGTTTGCTTTTAATGACATTTATAAATCTAATGACTTTCTTCTTAAATTATTTATATAAATTTTATTGTTAAATGTCACTGAAAATCATATATTTAAAAGCTGTTAAATTCTGTGATACCACTGTTGGTTTCACTGTTCCACCTCCAGCTTTGCCTTCTGTCAAGAATGGTTGGGGGCAAGACCTCAGAAATATGCAGCTGAGGCCTAGTAGCTACTGAGACCTCACTAACCCTTGGTTGAAGCATCCAGGATCCCAAACCCAAGGAAGTTCCATCTTTACATCCACACCAGGTGAGCATGAGCAAGAGATAGCTGCGGCCTGAACTTTTTACAGTTTATACTGAAGATATAGTTGCTAAATTTGCTCATAACACAAAGTACGAAAGTAAGTTGTACGGAGGGCTCAAGGAGGCCACAAAGGAATAGAGGTTAAATGACTGAGTAAAGATCTAGCAAACTCTGGGTAGGCCACATTTGGGATTACTGTGTCCAGTTCTGGTCGCCTCATTATAGGAAGGCTGTAGAAGCATTGGAAAGGGTGCAGAGGAGATTTACCATGATGCTGCCTGGATTGGAGAGTATGGATTATAAGGAGAGACTAAGGGAGTTAGGGTTTTACTCTTTGGAGAGGTGGATGAGAGGAGACTTAATAGAGGTATACAAAATAATAAGAGGAACAGATAGAGTAGACAGCTGGCACCTCTTTCCCAGGGCACTAATGTTCAATACAAGAGGGCATGGCTTTAAAGTAATGGGTGGGAAGTTCAAGGGAGATATCAAAGGAAGGTTTTTCACCCAGAGAGTGGTTGGTACACGGAATGCGCTGCCTGGGTTGGTGGTAGAGGCAGATACATTGGTCAAGTTCAAGAGATTGTTATATAAGTATATGGAGGAATTTAAAATGGGGGATATGTGGAAGAAAGGGGTTAGATAGGCTTAGGCGTGGTTTAAAGGTTGGCACAACATGATGGGCCAAAGGGCCTGTATTGTGCTGTATTGTTCAATGGTTCAAATGGGGTACAATGTGGTAAAATGTGAAATTCTCCATTTTGGTAGGAAACTAGAAAAGCTTATTATCCAAATGGTGAGAGATTACAGAGTTCTAAGGTGTAGAGGGATCTGGGAGTCCGAGTCCATGATTCCAAAAGGTTAATATGCAAGTACAGCAAGTAATTGGGAAAGATGAACAGAATGTCATTGTTAGGAGAATTGAATGCAGAAGAAGGGATGTTATGTGTCAGTTATGTAGGACATAGAAAAGACCAAATCTGTAGTACTGTGTATAGCCTTGGTCCCCTTATTTAAGAAAGGGCATTAATTCATTAGAAGCAGTTCAAAGAAGGTTTTCTAGACTAAAATACCTGGAATGGCAGGGTTGTCTTAGGAGGTTTAGACAGGCTAGGCTTCTAAAGCTGAAGGATAGACAAGTGAAAGGGATTTGATTGAAACAAAATCTTATGAGATATTTACAAGGTGGATGTGTGGAGGAGTTTCCTCTTGCTGGAGAATCTAGAACTAAGGGTTATTGTTCAAAAATAAGACATCACCATTTAAAACAGCGATAATGAAACAGTGGGAGTGAAAGGTTACCACATCCAGACAGAAATGCGGAGTAGCAGTTACATCAGATCAGCCAAGATCTTAGGCTTGGCGGGGGGGGGGGGGGGGGCCAAGTGGCCTACACCAGCACCTGCGCCAAATTTTCATGTCTG
>JARFYF010000052.1:76623080-76636028 GCA_030265395.1 Rhina ancylostomus
TTCAAATTAGCAAAACAATCCAACTGTCTTTGGAATAATTTTAACAACATCTAATTCATAAGAAAATTAGTAGGCATTACACTGTTGTTGTCAGATGCACTTACTGACCTCATACAAAGAAAACAATACCTGTTAAAGTTGCAGCATTTACAACCACTTTGGGGTTAAAGTTATGTGCATAGCAAAGGGCATCAGCCAGTATCAAACGACCCTCAGCGTCAGTGTTATCCACCTTAAAAATATAGGATAATTCAAGCAGTGAAAATATAGAGCTACACTGATCTTCAACAGTAACCAAGTAGGAAATGGCTATGCTTACTCTAAGAAAAATGTTTTAATAAGTTAAGCATTACCTGTATAGTTTTCCCATTCTTTGCTCTGACCACATCACCAGGTTTATTTGCTCTGCCATTCACCATATTCTCACACAAAGGAGCCAGACCTAAAAGATGTTATTAATCATAAGTGGAAATGTTTTATCATACACCTCCCATCTCCTGCAAGTTCCAAACATCTGGTAAGAATGAAATGCACTCCCTATTAGGAAAAGAAAAATCTTTGGTTCAGTCCTTGAATGTCATCAAATCTTTCACAATTTAGAGACATCACACAGAATTGCTTGGATTTATAAACACTCCTCTTTGATTTGGTACTACTCAGTATCATGGCATATCCTCTATCTTAAAACTACATTCCTGCTCTCTCCCCATATCCCTTGATTCTTTTGTATCTAGAAATCTCTCTCTTTCTTAAATATATTCAGTGACTTGACCTCCAGGAACTGTTGGAGCAAATTCCACAGATTCGCCACTCTGAATAAAGAAACGTCTCCTCACCTCAGTTTGAAATGTCTTGCATGTATCCTGAGACTATAACCCTCGAGCTCTGTCAGTTTTGTACATTTCAATGAGATTTTCTTTCACTCTTGTAAACTGCAATTGAAAACAGGTCTGCTTAACCCAGTACCAGTATCCCATGAGTCAGTCTGATAAACCTTCATTACACTCTATGGCATGAATGTCCTTTCTTTGGTAAGGAGACCAGATCTGTACACAATCACTCCAGGTGTGGTTATATCAGGCCCTGTATAATTGCACTAAGATATCATTGCTCCTATACTCAAAACCTCTTGCAATAAAGGCCAACATACAATTTGCTTTCATGATTGCTCATGGTTAGTGACAGAAATACAAGGATACAGAGATACATTTCAGCAACAGCATTTCCCAATACATTATCATTTAAATAATTCTCTAACTTGTTTTTCCAACCAAAGTGGGCAATTTCCCATTTATCCACATTATACTGCATCTATATCTGCCCAACCAACTTATCTAAATAACCTTGAGGCTTCTTTGCGTCCTCCTCACAATTCATTCAGTTTTGTGTCATTGGCAAAGTTGGAAATTGTACATTCAGTTCTCTCATCCAAACCATTGATATATATTGTGAATTGCTGAGGCCCAGGCACTGATCCCTGCATTAGCCTACCAGTCACCATTTGTCACCCCAATAAAGACCCATTTATTACTGTTCTGTTTGCTGTCATACAGAATTTCTCAGAGAAGCAAGAATACTTTAAATGAGTGCTACCTGGGAATTGCTAACCTCTTTTTCTTGGAAAGGGAGATTTTCCCCTTCCAAGCCAAGCTATTCACAGTTAACAAAAGATGGACAGAACAAGACCAATTCCAGGACTGGGAGAAGTAGAAAAATTGGAGGCAAATATTTAGAAAGACATTTCTTAGGGTATATTAACTTGATAACAAAGGAATTTTCAGCAGAGTCTTCCAAAAACATTTTTTTTGAGAACTAATAGGAACAAAAATACTTGCAACCACAAAAAAATTACAACTTATTTCAGGCATATAGGCTACATAACTTTACATTGAACAGCCTTAAAATATGTAAATGCAGATAGGGTCTCCACAAGTACAAAAAAAGAATTCACTACTCAATGGCTTCTCAATAACATTTTCTAAAACTAATAAACTCTACTGGAACAGCCACCAATTGTCTTGATCCTCATCTGAGTAACACCTCAAAGTTTTCATCCTTCCAGTTGAATTATACCACAATGTTTTACCTATAACATTAAGGGGAAGTTTCAAAGATGCTGCAGTCGTTATGGCAGAACAGATGGTTGCTGCTCCTCCCATGTCAGCTCTCATTGCATCCATACCCGAGGCAGGTTTAATTGAAACTCCACCACTACCAAAAGAAGAAGTGGAAATAAGTTAGCTAAACACAATTCCGGATGGAAGAATATAAAACACTTATCTGCAATACAATCAAAATTTAGTCCTAAAGCAATATAGCTGGAGAATAAATCTGTAAAGAACCCAAAAGATTTGGTGTGGTATTAGTGCTTTCAGATAGAATTTTCCAGCTACTTTTTCTATACAATGTAACAAGTGAACCATAAAAAAATTGGGATAAAATACTTGTTGACATCTAGCCTCCCATTCCTGAATCAGCTCAAGTGTGTAGGGATGAGCTTGTACTTCAAGCTGAGGTCTACTTTACCATTGTGAAAATAGAAACAGTCTTAATTATTGTAGCAAGCTCTAATTAAGAAAATAATAATTCTGTCTTTAGCATTTGCACTGCAAAATTTCTCAACAGCACCCTCCAAAAATATGTGTGATTCCAAAGTGAATATGCTGGAACATTAATAAAGACCTTGATTTAATCTTCAACATTTTGGTCAGAACGTCAGTAAGTGTTTTAAAGAAGAATGCTTATACAAAACAATTAAAAACTCAGAACTCACCTGTCGAATGTAATACCTTTTCCTACAAAAACTAATGGTGATTCACTGGAGACTGTAGAACCATTATAGTGAATCTCTAAAAATACTGGCTCTTCATCTGAGCCTTTGGCTACACTAAGGAAAGCCCCCATCTGTTGCTCTTCAATCCAGGATTTGGATCTATGAAAAATGTAAGGAAAACAATAAATCAGTGTCAGACATAATACCCATTCTTTTCAATCCATTAACTGTTAGAAAGACTGGCAGTGATGACTAATGCCTAGTTTCTTCAGTGTTTTTCTCATGTATTGGACAATGGTTAGCAGAACTGAAGTCACAAATAGGCAAGACTAGGTAAGACCATAGTTTCTTTCTCTTACTGATATTAATGAACAAGTGGCATTTTACATCAATCCAATATTCTGAGAGAAATATTCTGCTCAGGCAGCACCTGTGGAGAGAGAAAAAGAGCTAATGTTCCAGGCCAATGGCATTTCATTTGAACCAGGAACCTGCACCAACATCATTGGTGTCAGATTCTGTTAATCTTTACCCTGTCAAAGATATTTCCTCTGTTCTCTCAAACCCATGCCCCTTTACAGCAACTTGAAACATGCTCATTTCTAACCTTTACGAATTCTGAGATAAGATCATCCATCTGAAATGTTAACTCCTTCTGTCTCCATGGACACTGCCTGATCTGATAAGAGTTCCTGCACTTTCTGTTTTTCTAGAGGCAGGTGTCTTCTGGTCCCTCACCCAAATGGTGACTTTAAATTCTGATGACAGGCTTTATCAGCTAAATTAGTAGCAGGGAATCCAATTTTGGTCTTTCTGGACTGTACAGCTCAGCCATTCATTACTTCAACTCATTACAGGAGCTTTGTTACTAGTATTGAAGTATATTTTAGAAAATCCTATTATTCCATGTTTTGCTATGACAATTCAAAAAGTTTATATGACCCTTTAGCCCAAGTTGCATCTGCTAGTAATGAGACTGCCAACTACCTATATGAAGGGGGAAAAAAAACTTTCATTTATTTTTTTTTACAGGATAAACACATTTTAAAACTTATATTACATTTACTGTCACGGTACACAACTTTTCTTTTATTGCTTCTTAAAAAAGAAAAGCTAAGCATGACTAATTTCCATGCTGCTACTCCATTTTATTTCTCACAAGTACTTCAACTTTATACTTAATGTTTTTGTTACTTGAAACAAAATGCAAGAATTACCTTACGTGCACTTCAATTTTATCACCTGTTGAATGCAATGCTTGTTGAATGATCTCTGCAAAGCTAGTTGGAGTTAAATAATTAGCAGGTGCTTCCATTAAGTGCCGAGCCAAATTCTGTCCTTCTGCATACATGACTCCTCTCTGCCATGCTTCATTTTCCAAACTTGCAAAAAGAAAGTATTTTCAAAATGTGCTTGTTAAAATTGGTCCAATTTAGTGGTGGAAAAATATTAAGCAATCAAGCTCTAATCTGAGAGATGAATTCATTAAAGAAATTCAAAATATAGAATCTTCAATACTTTAAGCTATGAAGTAATTATGTAATTTCAAAACTACAGATTTTATTCCTTGAAAGGTCATTGTACCAAGGTAAGAAACTCAGCCAAAAGGATGCCCTACTCTAAGGCCTCAATACATAGTGGCAAATAACAAAAAATAAATAAATAGTATACCAAATTTTTTAAAGGCTTAAACCAATAAGACAAAACAGGAAAAACTGCAATTACTTTAAACTGCCAACAAAAGTAGTTTGAAAACATTAAAAGGTCGATCCCCATCTCCAAAGGGAGCAATCAATATTCAAAGCACAAAAAAAATTAATTACACCAATTTTAACCAGCATCACAACTGAAACCAGAAGACAATGCACTGTATCAGCAGAAGAGATTCAAATAAGTTATTAATCCTGCCACTTTTTAGATCTTGGTTAAAATAAAATGGAGCCACAACTAACTTGCCTGGAACAGAAAGTTGCAAAATATTAGTAATTCAGTCCTTTGCAGAATAAACAAAACATTCTTTATAAAACTGAGAACATGCTTTCTCTATGTACATAATATTTCAATACCTTCCATATGGTTTCACAGTGACGGCTGTTTTCTTTTTCTTCTTCAGTTCATTATATTCAAATAAACCCAAAACCGATCCTTCTGCTGCACAATGGGCATCTCCACATGTATCAACTTCCACATGAGGAACCTCTAGATCTTGTAACTGCCTGCATCCAACTGAAAGACACACAAAAGCTGAATTTTCTGTCACCGAAGCACTGCATGCAACTTTGTTTTTAGAACAACAGACTTAAAATCTTAAAAAAATTGGTTGAATTGTTAGTCATTATGATCAAATGCTGCACACCAGATTTTAAGATTATTACTAAGTTTATGTGAAAAGCCATGGGACACGTACAAGGGAGAACTTGACCTCAAGTTATAATTTTAGATTTGCTAATAGTTCTTAAATAGTAAATAAAATGCTGAAAGCACCCAGGAAATTATTAGGCAGGAGTTTTGATGTGAACCCAACTGCAAATAGGGTCACTCACTACTTTGCATCTGAACCCCCTACTCATAGTGCTCACACAAACCTATTAAATGGAGTATTGGTAACTCTAATCACATCAAGCACACGCTAAAGTAATTTGCATTCTCGATATGCTACCTCCCCATTACACGCTCAGTGATACATCAAAGATATTCGTTTGTACCCCAATGTACACATTGTCACATAAACCTAACGAAACATAGGTAAACCAACAAATGCAAAAGGCACACTTGCTTCAAAAAACATTTACACGAATCCGGACATAATTACACATCCCATTAAACGTTACCCACAAGATACACACTTACACCAACTTATCTGGTCTGTAGACCTTTTGCGCTAACTCGTCAATGGACTTTCACCCAATCACTAAGCACACTCATCAGAACCATGTTAAACAAGTACCAATACTAATTCATCATACACACTAACATACAAATTATTAAACATACTTATACTAACCCAATCAATCATATTGACACTAAATTCATCAAATAGCCTATCCTCATTAAATGTTCTCTAAATTATACTAATCCATCAAGCACATCACCAATAACTCTGCCTAACACATATTAACCCAACAAATCCAAATCTGCTAATTCTAACGCTAGCAAATGAGCCCATGAAATTAAGTTCATCCAAAGTAACACACACATTCACCACTCTTATGTTAAGGTTTTTACTTTAAAATCTGAAGAAATTTGTGAGTAGTAACTCATCGTCACATCAATGAAATATACTCTCAAGTGAGGTGCATTCATACACATCACATCAGCCTTGGATTGCCAACTGGAAGGCAATTCTCCCATTTCAAATGCCTTCTTCCTATTTACACAAATAACATAGGTAAGGGGACAGGTGAAAATCATCACCCATGTAATTTTCCAGTTGCTTGCAATACTCACCAATTTCACTTGTCCAAACAGATGCAGACAAAGCTGGCAAGACATCACTCATTGCTCTTTACCTTGAAAAGTTGCCGTTGAGCTCTTTTCTGGCATTTTTTTTTGTACGATTGAACAGATTGCTAAACCACTTCAAAGTGCATAAAGAGTCAAGCAGTTATTGTGGGTCAGGAGCTATAGGTAATCTCAACCAGTTCAGGTTGCAGCTCCCTTCCTCAAAGGACTAAAGTAGCAATTGGTTTAAATGAAAATTAGGCTTTTTTTAAAATGTGGTCAGATCTGCTGATAGCCTACAAATGACAAGTGTTCTTAATTTAGTTTCACAATTTACAATAAAATTTGACCTTCAGACAATTAACCAGCTGCATCTTGTGAACTTGAGAAAGATTCATTATCATGCTTATTGTTGATATCATGAATAGTGTGATTGGAATAACAATATCAAACTAAAACATCCAAAGGAAGGGAGGTCTCTGTCTGTTTTGTTTAAAATATTTCTGTAACAATGATAGGTTTCGTTTGAATGTGTTTTCTTGGCCTGCAAACTGATAATGGAAAGTTGGTATGTTTGGATTTAGCCTCAGAGGTTGAAGTATTACGTCTAAGGAAGCAAAAAGGAAGGCGTCTAATTGTTGTATTTTTCCAGCGAGTCAGGAAAGTCAGAGAGATGGTTGGACTGCAGTCATGCTCAGCATGCTAATAACTGTAATTTAATGAAGGAGATAACTAAGCTTTCTCCCCCTCTTCATTGCTGCTCCTTGCCAGATAATTAATTCTCACTGGTAGAAAAAATACACATGCTTTCTTATAAACTGAACCACAATCCATTTTAATCCACTGGTTTTACATGGATACACAATATAACCAATGTAATCACAAAGGTTTCCTGTTCAATACCTGGAATTCCTTTGCAAAGTCTGTAGGCATGGCACAGGTAGAGGCACACTCCAGTTTATGGCATCATTTGTAGCTGAATGGACTGATACAGGGAACCCAAGAAAAATATCTGGAGTAAAACTCAAAAACATAGCATTTCTGAGTACTCTCCTCACTAATCCTCCTGTGTATAGTTTCCAAGGTAGATATTAGCCTCCAACTATGACATCATCATGATATTTACTATTTCATTACCCCAGCCATCCATTGGCCTTTCTGTTCAATGATACGGCTAAGTTAGCACCTGGGTCTGTTGCATGGCATTTGTACAATGGCAAATCCAATGGGGCAGTCCTCTGACAGCCCCAAACACTGCTCTTCAGTCTCATGACTAAACATATAGAGAAGTCAATGGATGTCCATTTTCTACGGAAAGGAACAATTTTAATGGGACAAGCTGAAATCTCCCCTTCAGATCAAAATTAAAATCTGCAAACTTCATAATGAGTGCTGTTTATGGGAACCAGCAATTATCTCAATACATTTAATTTCTTACATTTGGTAGAGCTGGCAATGATTAGAAGGACAAGGATATCAGGCATACATAATTGAAAATCAAAACTGCATGTGCTGGAGAGCTGAAACAAAAGAAGAAAATGCTGGAAAAGCTCAGCTGGCCAGCAACATCGATAGAAAGAGAAACAGAGTTAATACTTCAGGTGGAAGACCCTTCCTTTCATCAGATAACCCTTCTGGCATGGGTCTTTGAGCTGAAGTGTTGATCCTGTTTCTCTTTCCATCGATGTTGCCTGGCTAGCTGAACTTTTCCAGCATTTTCTGCTTTTAGTTCAGGCATAAGTGAATAGGTGGCTAGTCCACTCATAGTCAGCCTGTGAACTTTGGCGGGATCAGTAATGGCCTTCCCCATCAGGTCCCTCTTGACATATGTCAGGAAGTGCCTCCTTCAGGGAGAAAGAGCCAACAAATGTTTTCTTTTACTTTTCGCCAGCTAAAAACAAGGTGCGATGGGGAGCTTTAAAAGCATACTAACCTAAAGGTAGCAGCAAGTTATCAAATGCAGTTCTGTGAAATTCCGGGCTGCTCTTCAGCTTTCCTCTTCAAGGACCTTTTCTTGTGGTGAACATGTGGATATTTTTCAATAGGTCCTGTGTGATGCCCAATGCAAATTCCTCTGAACTTTTCATGGGAGAAGAGGAGGGAATGATGGAGGGATGCTGGAAGAATGTTGGCCTTCAAATTAAATTCATTGTGCTCACATGGATGACTCTCACTCCACATCTAGAGAGAGAAATGCAAGTTCTTTGCTTGGGCAGGAAATTGACCACCAGTTGGAAATTGACTTCTATATCCTTGTAAGGACATGCCTTGATTTAAATGAAATTCCCTGAAAAGAAGTATGTTAGTTTGGTACACTTTCACATTGTATAAATGCAAACAAAAACCTGATTGGGACAATTCTATAAAGTTATGCAGCATAACAGTTAGTAAGGTATTCATGGATCATACCTGTGCCGACAAGTCTATTACCATGGTCTCCCTCAAGGAAACCAGAGTCCACATATATACTGATTACTAAAGCAAAGAACTTCCATGCCTGTCTGTAGTTATGAAGAGGGAAAAGTCCACAACAAATGTCTTCCAGCCTGACCTTCATCCATCATCTGTCCATTCATTCCTTTTCTCTTCCCCCTAAATCTCAGATAAGAATTTGGATTGAGAATCTCACCGGGGACATCACTGATGCAGTACAGAATGTTTGTCACAATGGATTATTAAAACCCAATATTTTGTGTTATGGGCTAAAGCTAAGCTTTTTACTCCAACTGCTGGTTAAATATTGGTCAGCTAGCTCGTCCCAACTAAATTGGACCAACTTATTTGTATAGCCATTGCCTGCAGCTTTGGCCTGGCAGAAAAGCCAGAAAACCTGGCCAGTCAGTCAAATTTAGAAGGATATGCATTCTGAAGGAAGAGTGTTTCAGCCATTATAAAATGTAAATATTTCTTATAAATAACAGTTAGATTTAGTGTTGGAAGGTGTCCACAGTGTATGAACCTCTCTCTCTCTCTCTATCTGGCCGACTCAATGAGAGAGTTTCCATTACTTTCCCTGAGAGGCCATAGAGACACAGCTGCCAAATTACATTTTTCAGACAAATTTCTTTACATTTTTGTATTAAGTTTCAAAACAAAGCCCCATGTTCATTTTTCAGGAGATTAAAGCGATACATTTTCTCTTTTTCAAGTACTCTTTGTAACACAAAGCCCAATTATTATGGTAATTAATTTGAAAGGTTATTCCAATTATTTGACATTTCTAATGCTATTGCTTAACTGATTAAAATTGATGTTACAAAGTTCACTTCCTTCCATGATAATTTAGCAGGAAATAGGGGTCAAGCCTGATGTCTCTGATTAACATAAATATTCATTGCATTTACTCTTATCAAAATCTTTTGGATTTTTTACCTTTTTGGTCTAAATTTCCTGCCATTTTGATGAATATATATACTGTTTTTTGTTCTTCAGGAAGTCATATGATGAAAGGAACTATTCATGTTAAGAACTCACCTTCAAAATCTTTTTAAAGAAGCAGCCTCATTCACAATCTCTTTGAAAGAAGAAAATGACCATTTATACCCTTTCATATAAGGTCCTATATCAAGAAAAAAAGTTTTAAAAAGGGAGTCTTGCCAGAATAACTCTTAAAACAATTAACACTGAGGTTAAAATCACTTCTAAATATGGTATTTCACCATTCACATATCTTCTGGAAAGAAATGGGCTAATGACTTTGGGCTTAAGTTCCTGGCATAGGGCCAATGCCCATCAGCTGGTCACTTGCAGCTTTGGGCCCCAAAAAAAAGGTTTGTTAGGTCAGTAAGAGGTGAACTTATTTAATTAATGAGAATGGATGCCTCATACCACAAGTGCACATTACAGGAACTACATTCAGGAGAATGGAAATCTCCACAGAGTGAACCACATGAATGTATATAGAGTAAGTGAATGCTATATAGCCCCCTTGAGTCTGCTCTGTTGAACCTCAGCATTAATGGTTTTCTGGCCTAGCTCCATATTCCTTGATTGCCTGTATGACCAAAATTCTATCCATTCCAGTCTCGGTCCTGTCGGATAAAGAAGAGCAAGGATTTACAACCATCCAAAGCGAAGAAAGTTCTCCTCATCTCACTTCTAAAAGGCCATCTCCTTATCCAGAGTCCACAACCTCTATTTCCATCCTTTCCAGCCTGTTGAAACAATCTATTAAAATCTACTCTGTCAAACCCTCAAAGAATTTTAAAGATTTCAGTGAGTTTACCTTTCATTCCTAAACTTCAGGATGCAGACTAATTCTAGCCACTCTCTCATAACACATTGCTCTCAACCCAGGAATCAGTCTAGTGAATCTTTGCTGTATCTATCCTCATTAAAGGCAAATATGTCCTTACACAAAGGAGATCAAATCAAAAACTGTACAACAGTTGTGGTCTCATGAATGCCTTATGAGATTGGAACAAAACTTCCTGACTGTTACTTCGTAAGCTGCTTGTAATAAAAGCTAACATGCCATTTGCCTTCCTAATTGTATGCCCGACCTGCATATTAACTTTGTGATTTGTGTTTTTCAAATTCCTCTGAATACCAACATATACTAAACTCAGATCTTTTAAAAATCTCGTTACCATTCTTCCTACCACAATGAATAATTTCACATTTCCCACAAAATACTACACCTGCCACCTTTTTGCCTAATCACTCAACTCGGCTATATCTTACAACCTCTTTACATCAAATTTTTCCTCGTTGTGATGAAAGACCCAAAACATTAACTATTTCACTCTTCACAAATGTTGCCCAATCTGCTGAGTATTTCTAACATTTTCATTTTTATTTATTTTGGATTTTGTGCAAGCAGCATTTTACATTTGGTCCATATCCCTTTGCAAGCTACTTACAACTTTCTCGTGGCTCACAAACCACATAGATCTGTTTCCTCAGCAGATTTGGATGTACTAAATTATATCCCTTCATCTCAGCCTTTGGCATAGATAACAAAGCTGATGCAGGGTTTCAATATGAAACATCAACAATTCCTTTCCCCCATAGATGCTGCTCGACCCGTTGAGTTCCTCCAGTAGATTGTTCATTGCTCTATATTCCAACATCTGCAGTTAATTGTGTCTCTGACATAAAACTGAAGCCCAAATACCATCCCTGCAGTAATGCAATGGTAAAACCTTACCATCCATAAACTGATAATTTTATTCCTATTTTATGTTTACTATTTGTTAGCTAATCCTGAGTCCATTCAAGAAATTCCAATGCAATGGCCCTCATTTTGTGCAGCAACATCTTGTGTGCCATCTTACAAAATGGCTTCTGGAAATCCAAAGATACAACAGCCACTGGATTATCCTCACATTTCCTGGTATCTCCATTCTCAAAAAACTCCAAAGTATTTGCCACAGATTTTCCTTTCATTAAAAAATGCATACTCGGCTTAATAAAATATTCTTACATTTGCATACTACCAATGCAAAGCTTACTTGCCTATTAACTGATCTCTCACCTGCAGAGTTGAGCAACAGTGTTCCATTTCAATCTATAACTATCATTCCAAAATTTAGGGAACCCTTATAAAACTAAAATGAATGCAGCCATCCCTTTTAAAACTCCAGCTTTTAAGTCATCAGACCTAGAGTTTTTATTGGGTTTTAGTCTTGTTGATTTCACTAATAATTTGTATTTACTAATACTATTTACTTTAAACTCTTGCCATCATTATACTTCAGGTATTCTACTATAAAAGTGATTTTATTTAACCCCCCCCCCCAGTTTCATACTCAAATCACACTACCCTCACATTTAATATGACATCATATTATAATCAATGTCCCTCAGAGGATCATTTATCATAAAAGTACTTATTAACTGTATCACATTACAGAATATAGATCTAAAAATATAGTTTATTCCCTAGTTAGTTTCTCAATATACTGTTCTAGGACATTATCTTGAAAGTATTTCATGAACTCACCCCCCCCCCAGCTAAATCTGTCAATTTGATTTGCCCACTCATTGTGAAGTGAAAGTCTCCTATGATCATCTATACTCCCACCACATGCCCTTCTAATTTCTTGATTTATGCACTGTGCAACATTATGATAGTTGTTAGGGAGTACTGTTTGGCTATTCATTTCCAACCCTGTTTCATAATTTAATTAATTAAACTTTTATTTAATGAATTCAGGCAATTTATTTTAAAATATGCAATAAACTAAAAAGTGTCCTTCCTGCTCTCTATCATCAAATTCAATTGAGGGAGTGCAGCAAAGGTTCACCAGGTTGATTCCTGGCATGTCTGGTTTATCATCTGAAGAGAGATGAAGTAGGCTGGACCTGTAATTGCTTAAGTTCAGAAGAACAAGAGATTACCTCATTGAAGCAGACAAAATTGTTGAGGGGCTTGACAGAGTAGGAATGGAGTTGATGTTTCCACAGCTGGGGTGTCTAGAAGCAGGTATCACTGTCTCAAAATAAAGGTTGGCTATGCAGGACTGAGATGAGAAAAAATTTCTTCACACAGAGGGTGGCAAATCTTTGGAATTCTCCACTTAAGCAGGTTGTGGAGGTCAGTCACTGAAAATAATCAAGGCAGAGATTGATAGATATTTTAGATATTATAGGAATCAAGGGATATAGGATTAGTACAGAGAAGTTCAGCCATGATCTTGTCACAATGTTGATCAAGAGCAAACTCACATAGAACCCAAATGTGGCACACCGATACAAGACTGGAGTCAGGATACTTCCTCAGGACAAACGCA
>JARFYF010000052.1:76750715-76761368 GCA_030265395.1 Rhina ancylostomus
CAACTCACCAGACATCCAATCTGATGACAATGCAGTGAGGGCAGTGGGATATCTGAGTTGATCAAAGAAAGCCAGCATGGATGGGTGAAGAATAGGTCATGCCCATGATTGACTTTTTGAGGAGGTAGACCGGAGAATGGACTACTAGAGGGCATTTGATCAAGTTCTTGATGAAAGACTGTTATCTACCGTTGAAGCTCGTGGCACTGAAAACTGTGTATCAATGTGGCCAGGAAATTTGATGGAGTGGCAGGAGATAGAGAGTATGGATAAAGGGTAGGTGGAATGCAACTATTGAATTCTGATTAGGTTAGGGTTAGTGTTAGAACTATTCATCCTGTTTGTGAATGACTTGGACAACTGGTTAGAAAACTGCACATCTAAGTTTGTTGATAACACAAAGCTACGTAGTGTTGTAAGCATTGTGGATAGAAATACTAAATGACAAAGAGATTTAAATAGATTAAGTGAGTGGCCAAAACTGGTAAGTGGATTTCAACATAGTAGAATAAGAGGTCATCTACTTTGAACTTAGAAAGGATAAAACAATGTACTTTACAGGCTTAAAAGTTTGAAATAAAGGCGAATCAAAGAACCTTGGGATGTTTATGCACAGATCGTGAAAATGTTGCAGATATGATCTCTGTTGGCCATAGGATTTGACAGGCAAATTGAAAGATTCAGACACCACGAAAGGTTCCAGTTTAATGTTGTTACCCTTCCATCATTAAACCTGCTACTGGCCAATCCCAGCAAGCACTTTTCACTTCATTCATCATATGTGCAGACCTTCAACACTACTTAGATCAAATTTGGATAATGCAGCTTTGGCACAACCCTCCAGTACTCAAGACCCTCTCGGAGTGTTCTTGCACCCTCTCTTTCTAAGGTCCACCTTCAGCACTTTTACTCATTTCTACTTTTTCTCTTCTACCAAGACCTACCAAATGTTCCAACTCTGTTTCGGTTTTTCTTCTTACCATGCATGGCAGCCTCTGCTCCCACCATTGGGGGCAAGCAGTGCTGCTTGAGCTCTCCTGATGCTGCATTAAAATAGGGACTAAATGCTGATGCCCATTTTCTAATTTTCTAGTTAACCATAATATACATCTCTTAAGTTTCTTCATATAATTTCAAATTTTATTAAATATCCTTCAAAATTTACTCTAAATATTTCCATCCACTATACCTAATATTTGACTTTGTTGGGTCATTTGAAGATAAAGCATGTTGTAATTAGATTTGCTTCAAGATAAAACAAATGTTAGAAACACAAGTTTAAACTATTATATTTATTCAGTCTGTCTTAAAGCTTTACAGAAGAATCTTACAAATCTGTCTGTATATTTTTTATTGAAACTGAATTTTAGAGTTGTTAATGAAAAGTTCATTTAATCTTTTGTTCAAACACACTTGGAATTTTACCAAATATGTGCAGATTTATTTATGAGAACTGAATTGTTTCACTTCTGCACTCTCATCATACTAACCCAGGACAAGCTGCATTTCAAATGGTATAGATCTGAATCAATGAACAGAAAACTTTTTATTTAACATGTCAAGGTACTTTGTTTCTTGAGGGAGAATGACTCGCTGAGAGTGAGGATACATCTCTTGGCAGAATTACTGCTTTGGTATCAAAAGATAGGAGTTTAATTATTATACAGATAATATCAATTATTAATTTTTTAAATAAATGGAACAAATGAAAGTTGAATACAGCATACATACTGCCTCTCAGCTCACATCATGCCTACTAGTTATATATTTTCAGGATCTTATTTAGTTCAATATTTTTTCAAGATTGTCAGCTTTCATGATTTCCTACTGAAGCCATCAGTTTACTTTCCTTCTATGTTACTTGAAGCACATTATCATTTAACATATACTTGACATGCACATGTTACTTAATCCCATGATTTTGACATTTATCTAAGCTTGTTAAGTCATGAGATTGTGTCAAGCCATCTCTCTCCCCACTCAAGACATTGACCCATTCTGTCCAGGTTACTTTGGATTTTGAGACATTGCTTTCTATCATTAGCCACTGTATCCAATTGACAGTCTTGAGACAGCTTGGACTAACTAAAGTAAACCCCAATCTCAGAATGATTTAAAAAAAAAGGTACCAACACTGACCCCGCAGAACTCCATTGTTAATGAGTTTCCTGTCCGTCATCATTCTTTGCCATCTGTTTTCCAGCTCGACATCATTTCAGCCGTAAGAGGAGTCAGCTGTTCCAGGGGACAGACCGTCTAATTTGGTTTCCATGTAGAATGGTATCAAATCCTTTTTGGAAGTCAGGCTGATAACATCCACTGCTTTGCCACAATTATTTAGTACCTGCTGCCCTTTTTGATACCCATCTTTAATCACCCACCTCCATTCATAGAACATAAGGAATAGAAACACTAGAAGTCTGAAGTCCCACAACCACCAGGTTCAAGAACAGCTATTTCCCTTCACCCATTCAGTTCTTGACCAACCTACACAACTCTAATCCCTACCTCAGTATAGCAACACTATGACCACTTTGCACTACGATGGACTTTGTTTTGTTCTAATTATGTTCCTTCTTATATAATTTATGTTTAATTGTTTTTTTTGTGAATGTTGCGTCTCTGATGCAATGTGCTTGTGATGCTGCTCAAGTAAGTTTTTCGTTGCACATACTTATCATGTACTTGTGCATATGATAATAAACGCAACTTTGGATTCCTTGAGCCATCAATGCTATTCATTAAGACCTTGAATGCACTTCTATATCACATTCCCACTCTATCCTTTTATCTCTTGATTCGCTTAGTGCCCAACAATCCATTGACCTTGGTCTTGAATGTACCCATTGACTGAATGTCCAGAATCCAGAAAAAGGGTATGCAGCCCTCTGAATGAGAACATTCCTCTCCATCTCATGTTCATAATTTGCTGTTTCTCTGCAGGGTTTGCTGTGATAATCCATTCAGGTGTAATCTGTAAAAAAAAGTTATATACCTGAGGAGAAGCTTTGGTATTTATCAACTGTTCCATTTTCCATTAATTTAAATGAGAGTGAAACACGTGTCTTATGAGGAATTGCATTTATGAAGTATTCAGCCATAATTGTAACTTAATAACCTTTATGGTCCTAAAACATATAACTTCTTTACCTGTGGATTTTCCTTCAGTCAGGAAGGAAAGGAAAAAAAAATACCAGTTGAAAGTATTAATTTTTTTGAAAGTTGTGGTATTTAAGTTTCTATATTAATCCCATTTTTTATGTTGCAATCTTTATTTCTTGCAGTGTAAAGTGTTTAAAGATGAAGTTAAAGATTATGTTTTCTACTTCCCGGTTTTCTGTCTATGAGAATTCTGTATTATGATTGGCTGCTCATTGTTGCTGGATTTCAGCGATCTCTCAGCCTTGATAGCTGACAGCAGGTCATTATTGGGAAAGGGAAATCCAAGCCACGGACTGCCAGATTTTGCTGTGACTAACTTTTTTCAAGGTTTGTGATGACAGTTCTTGTTGACTGTAAAATTCAGTCCAATGATTTGGCTATTCTGCCACTCACTTGTCCTCAGAAACCATTGTAAACCACAATCGCTCATGAGGAGTCTGATACCCCACTATTCAAAATTTTTTATGTTTTTGTTGATCTTCATTCAACTGAATTTTATGGATACATTTTTCTTCTGAGTACTTTTTTGGGCTTCTTTAGTAACTCTTCCTCATTTTCTACAATTCAGCATTTTATGCCCTTTCTTTCCCTCATGTGTCTTCTATAATTTTCCTTTTCATCCAAATCTGTTTAAGCTCCCATTTTGTCCTTGATTTGTTTCTGGGATAATTTCATTTCAGCGGTGCACCACAAAAGACCAATTATTTTTCTTCCCGTTAATTATTAAGTCCTATTTTGTTTATTCTGTAGAGATTTGCATCCTTCAAGTGGCAGAGTCCCTAAACTTTTGTTTCATGGGTTTTATTATTTGATTTATTTTTTTTCCTCATTTCATCTTTCCATGTTTATCAAACTATGGTAAGTTGTCCCACTCTAGTAATTTTCTTTTGTGGATTTCCTTGCCTCCATTAAGAAACATCTTTCTTTATAAGAATAAGCAACAAAATAATTCCCAACCATGCCAGGCAGATAAGAGTGTCCCATACTCAAAACCGGGGTTAGCATTATCTTTTAACAAAGTCGCACAATAGAACAACCACCTCTATTCATATCTTACCATGATTAACTTTTCCAATCTTTCAAAATGTGTGTTGGCATGTGACTGGTGCTCTGTGGCTGATGCCCATCCCTAGAATGCACAAAGCATGGTAATTAAAAGTATCTTGTATTTTGCTTTATTAATATCAGCAAGAATGTTATTCTGTGTCATTATTACTAGGCAAATGTCATAACAGCTCCTGAGATCTCTACAAATGTGGTTGAACGTGGGAATCTGGAAGTTGCTGTTGTTGATACTTTGCTCTTCAACAGGATGCACTGTTGCCAACTTTGCCAACACAACCAGTGCATTAAAATGAAATTCAGGTGAAACATCTACTATTCTTGATTTATACAGCTTCAGAAGACAGAAAGACAGATTGATCTGGGAGTTTCTTTGCAAGTGAAATGCAACAGCAGCATGTAGTTACGGCAAATAATTATCAAGACAAATGGGAAATTGACCTTTATGGGAAGGAGTGCAAAAGGAAAGAATGAAAATTAAAAATAATTACATGCCGGAAACCTGAAATAAAAACAGAAAATACTGGAGCACTCAGCAGGTCAGGCAGCATCTGTGGGAAGAGAAACAGTTAATGTTTCAGGCCAAAAACCCTTCATCTGGCCTGCTGAGTACTTCCAGTGTTTCCTGTTTTTATTAAAAGGAGGGAAGTTTTGCTGTGATTGTACAGGTCTTTAGAGAATTTGCACCTCAACTTCTGCATAGAGTTTTGGTCTACTTATTTAAGGAAGGATGTATTTACATTGGAGGAAGTTCAAAGGAAGTTCACTAGGGGGTCATTTCTGGGGATGAAGGGTTTACTTCTGAGAAACAATTGAGCAGGTTGGACAAAATACTCTTTGGAGTTTAGGAGAAGGGAAATGATCTGACTGATTCACATATGATTTTGAAGGGGCTTGATGATTAGACATTCTGAGTATGTGGAATCTAGAACTGGTGGTCATAGTTTCGGCAGGAGAAGTCTCCCATTTAAGATGGAGTTGAAAAGAAATTTCTCCTGAGGGTCATGAATCTTTAATAATCTCTGCTTCAGAAAGTTGCGGAGGCTGAATCATTGATTATTTTCAAGGCTAGATAATTGGTTGATAAGGGAGTCGAGTTATTATGATCAGGCAGGAAAGTGGGGTTGAGGCCAAGATCAGATCAGTCATTATCTTATTGTGTGGTGGAGCAGGCTCAATGGGCCATGGGGTGGTTTTGTTTAGGGGCATCAAGCATGTACAAAAGGACGAATACCTGTTTTGTGCATAGTCTCTGGACACACTTCTTTATTCTGCAGTTGAAAATGAATATTTGTTATGTCTCTACAAGCCAAAAAGGAAGAGCAGCGTTTCCTCTTTGAAGTAACTTCCAGACTCCCATGTTTAACAGCACTTGTGGGGACACCTGAAGTTGTGACTGATTAATACTGCAGACAATAACTGCTGAACAATTTCTATGGCCCTGAAAATAAAATTTTATAAAGTGCCCTTCAGGTCAGACGAAATTTAGTATAGTAAATACATTTTTGAAAAGAAAAATGTTTTTAATGCAAGATTTTTAAATTTGTTTCAATTCTATTTATATGACATTTATTATGCTTTAATTTATGTTTCCTCTTTTTTTTACTTGCTGCTTTGCCATCAGTGAGGATTCTGTAAGCTGGTTAAAATTTTTCCCCACGACTCACCTGCTAACTGACATCACAACCCACCTATAGAGGGTGTCAAATTCAAAGATAGTCTGGAAGAGCATAAGACTCCAATCAAAAGCCGTGTGGTTAATTCTGCTTGAGGTGAACAGGATGGGTATCATAATGGAACGTACTTTCACCACATCTCATATTCCAGATTTCAACCACACGCAACGTAAAAATATTTTTTCTCCTGTTACTCTTAATTGTTTCCCCTTTTATTTTATGCCTGTGACCTCTAATCCTTAAACCCACAGCCAACAGGAATAGCCTCCCACTATCTAGTCTGTTCAGACCTCTCATCATTTTATGTACTTCAATCACCTTTGCCTTCTCTTCAAGGAAAACAGCCCCATCCTCCCAAATCTATCCTCATAATTGTAGCCTATCATTCCAGGAACCATTCTTGTAAATCTTTTTTGCCCTTTGCCCACACATTCGTTCTTTCATGTTGCAACCAGAATTGAACACATTTCTCCAGTTGAGCCTTTTTACTCTGTGCCTCTCTTGATAAGGCCTCACCACAAGCCTTCTGGAAGGCCATGTCTGGCACGTGAACTGCATCTCCCTTACTGACTTTATCAGATTTGTTAACACACTTCTTACTTAATGATTCCATGCTGGCTTGCTTTAATTAATCCATATTCTTCAAGGTGACAATCAATCCTATTCTGGATCAATGTATCTGAAAGCTTTCCTACCGCTGCGGTTAAACTGTAGTTGCTGGGATTATTGTTACTTCCTTTTTTGAACAAGAGAGTGACTACTGCTACCCTCTGGTCCTCTGGCTCTACCCCAGTATGCAAAGAACATTGGAAGATTCCTTCTTGTATTTCTCTCATGATCTGAGGATAGATCCCACACAGTCCTGGTAATTATCTGCTTTAAGTTCAGCCAGCTTTTCTAATACCTCTATGCTATCAATGTTTAACATATCTAATATCTCAGTTATCTCCTTCACTAGTACTTTGTAAGCAGACTCTTCCCCAGTGAAGATGGATGCAAGGTACTCATTTGGTACCTTAACTGTACACTGAACAGCTATGTTCAAGTTCCCATTTTGTCCTTAATGGCCCTCACTCCTTCATGTTTACCTTCTTACTATTTATGTGCTCATCAAACACTTCTGGATTCCCATTTTTGTTGGCAACTAATCTTTTGTCATACGCTCTCTTTGCCTCCCTTTAATTTTCACTCCCCCCACCCTCTCCCAATCCTCTTGTAATCAGAATCAGGTTTATTATCACTTTGAGTTGTACGTCGTGAAATTTGTTGTTTTGTGGCAGCTTGCTTCTCATTGGTATTTACAACCTGATGCACGTCATATGCAGCTTTCTTTTGGTTTATCTCCTTTTGCATCTTTTTCATCATTTGGAGCATTCTGGATTTGTTTGTCCATCTTTTGCCCCTCATGGGAATGTGCTTCAACTGTACCTGAACCATCTTTTCCTTAAAGGCAGCCCAATGTTCTGTTACAGTTTTGCCTGTCAACTTTTGGTCCCATTTTACTTGGACCAGATTCATTCTCGTCTCATTGAAATTGGCCTTTCTCCAATTAAGATTTTTTTTTTAACTTTGGATTCCTCCTTTTCTTTTTCTATACCTAACTTAAATCTAATGATGCCATGATCACTATCTAACACGATAGCTGCCTTGTTGTTGTGAATGCAAGCCAAAGCTGAAGTATTTCTCTGAGGGAACTTGCACAAAAACCATAGAGCAAGGTAGATGCTGTGATCTTTAGTGCTCTATTTCATACTTTGTTATTTACCCTCTCCAAATATTTATGTTTATTAAAGAAAATGGAACTGAAATGTAATTAATATTCTGTTCCAGATAAAAGGTCATATCTGTAACCTGCTGTTGTTATTTAAATGATTATTACCAGGCGAAAAATGATTACTTTCAGAAGGTGTTCCTTCAGGGCACAGTTGCTTGCTTAGTTGGAAACAAGCTAATGCCGTCAGTCTGTGTTTTGTTTGCATCCATATACAATTGAGTTGTGTTCTATTTGTACGTTGATGCCACCCACTAAATATTTGGTTGCTGGAATTAAATTAGCTGGCAATAATAGGAATCAATTTTATGTTGCATAGCTGCATTTAATTAATAATCCTGATAAAAGCTGCATGGGGAGAATTTGTGGGGATAAAAATGGCTGTCTCTTCTGACATACTCATCAAAAACAGCTGAAATACATTTTTAAGTAAGAAGTTTCAAAGCAGGTCATTTAATTTTAATTTGGAGATATCAACTCGATGACATTTTAAAAAGACCCTCTGGGACCGTACCGTATCGTAGGTGAATTGAGTCTGTTGTGCACCAGAGAGAAAGAAGCTCTGTGCTAAGGTTAGTTTCCAAGTCCCATAGTGTAATGTTGTATGGGGAACTGTCTTCACTGAAACCAATTAATTCTGCTGCAAAAGCAGCGAATTATTGAAGTAGAAAATTGACAGCCTAAAATTGAGATAAAAATTTTAAAAAAATAGATTTAGACACTTGGAATCCCGTTCAGACGATGTGTGCAGAAAAAGGAGCTGTCAGACTTGTAAATTCAAACTGTGTTCCAGCTGGGATTATTGCTGTACACATTTTATTGCTATACCATTTGTACATTATGTCTTTGATAAAACTAGTGTTTTGATACACTTTCTTCAGCTTGACCAGTCCTGTGTCACTTTGAGAACAAATCCTGCTGGGTTTTTCCATACTAATTTGCAATGATTATGTTATCAGGCAAGCCAGCCAAAAGGGAGGAGCAACCATAATTCAAAACCAGGATTAGGTTGAAATAACGAGGTCACTGAATTGCAGTTGCTATGGCTACAGCACATCTAAGAGTACAGTATTCTGCTAGGAGATGAGTCAAGGCTAGATATTTTGATGTACGTCGGATTTTAGCAAATGGCTTTCTCCTTTTAACCTATTGTGACCTCTGTGAGAGTGAAGGGCAGAATGACTTTATGGGAGTACAAAATCACTTTACTCCTCCTGATCAGTTAATCCTAAAACATCAAGGTTTTGTGTTTTGTGTAATATGTGGATATATAAGATTATTCAACATTATCATGGCAAATGCAGTGGCACAAAGGGGACATAATGTATTTTAAAAGGCAGGAGTATTTTCTAATTATGATCAGTAGCAGTGCATACATGGAGCATTAATTTTACTGAATAAAGAAACAAAAGGATTTGAATGAAGTAAACATGGAGTTACTGAGGCGACTACTATTGTTTCAATTACAGGAAAAGAGGGTTGAGTAACAAATGGCTTTCCTTCCAACTCGCCACTAGGTTGTGTGTTATTATGAAAACAATTATATTGGCCCATTTTGCAGACAGAAGACTTATTTTGAGTTGATGTGGCAAATTCAGCAACGTAAGTGTGAATTGAGAATTTTGTGCTATTGTTAGTGTGGTTAACAGTGATCATAGTAAAGACTTTTATCCCATGGTCAAATGATCCTGAAATATTATCCTGTCCACTACTGATGCAGTTTTACATAATACAATAAATTTCATTTACTAAATTGTTTGTTTCAGATTTTACTTAAGATGTATGCTTTGAAAATTATTGGCTTGAATTGTCCAATGACTTTGGGCAAGTTGGTATCTGTTGATAAAGATATATCCAATAAGTTACTGGCTTTGAGGGTTACTGATCATTTCAGGGAACAACATGGGCTCAACAAGAAGAAGGTATCCCATGTGAGACCCTCAGCATGAAGATAACAGACAGCTGAAAGGAAAAAGATTCTATTCTGGAGGCATGTATTTGTTATACATATTAAGTAAGATTATACTTTAATGATCTGATGATGAATTTGTCACTCGCATATTTAATTGTCGTAGTTTATACATGACTTTCTCACTGGGACATTCCCAAAATAATTCTATTTCACCATAGATATGTTTCACATTTCAAATCATGTTATTTTCATTCATGACATAAGTAAGTTTTGAAAGTTGTTTCAAAGCATATAGGGAGATTCCTTAAAAATTTACAGGTTCCCAAATAGGTGAAAAATCATACAAGGGAATAGTTGGTCCCTGAGATGACTATGCTAAAAATGTGCCAAACCCAATGTGCTCATGTAAGGATGAACCATCTTCTCAAACTCTTGTAATCCTGATTATGAAGGCACACTTGCAGGTAGGGAATTTCAGGATTTCGACAAACCAGCGATAAACTTCCCAAAATGTGGTATGACTTGGAAGAGAAGTTGGTGGTGTTCCCACATGCTTGCTGTTTTTGTCCGTCTGGGTAGAAGAGGTTGTGAATTTAGATGGTGTCATTAAATAAGCCCTGGTGTTTTGTTTCTTTGCATTTTGTAAATGATACAGGTTGGAACCACAGTGTGCTGATTAGTAAGGAACTCAACATTGAGGGAATAACAACAAAAAATGCTGGAAACACTCAGCAGGTCAAGCAGCATCTGTGGAAGTAGAAACGATGTGAATGTTTCCAACAGAATATTTTTAATTCAGATTTTTAGTGTCTGCAGTTTTTGTTTTGGATCTCAGTATATGAGGCATGGACGAGTTGGGCCAAAAGGCCTGTTTCGATGCTGCGTTACTCTGACTCCAGTGTTGCGCAGGCCTAAATGCTGTCAAGCTTCTGAAGGGTTGTTGGAGTTGCCACTCACCTCGGCAAATGTTGAAAGTTCCATTATGAACCTGACTTTTGTCTCATAGATGGTGGAAAGGCTTTGGGGTGTCAGGAGGTAAGTCAGTGACTGCTGAAAAACTGCCTCAAGCT
>JARFYF010000052.1:76761468-76771618 GCA_030265395.1 Rhina ancylostomus
GGACTAACACTTAAAGAAAATCAGGGGTTGAAAGTCTATTTTGAATAAAGTGACCTCAGGCAACACTAGTCATGGACATTCAAACAAAGATAATATCAACATTGATAGATCCAATTGCCAGGAAATAGGCTGAATTTTCACGAAGGAGACCAGAGTTAGAGCACAAGATGTGTCCAAAATGGAAGACTGCAGTATGACTTCTGTCATGTAAACTCAGTTTATCTAATAAAATACTCTCTTATACTCTTCTTATACTAATGGATAATTGCCTCAACATGAGCACTCTACATTGGAGGTATACTCATTCCCAGCTATAACTTTTGTAACCATTGATTGGACACTGTCATGAAACATCACTTCACTAGATTAAAAACACATCTCTTCTTTTTTTATTTATGTAGGATCAACTCCCATCAAAATAAAAAGAAAATCTATGGTAGCTAGAGCATAGTGATTTACCATCTAATAATCAGAGTCACTTCTCAACAGATTAACCACAATGATTGCACTGAATGGAAAATTAAGTCTCAATCTTCTGTTTAGAGAATCCATTTACTGACCAGCAAATGACCCACTGTACCTATGCAGGTAACTTGTTCTAATTCAAGCTTGCATGTTTGAAAAACACTGTTCTTTGTGTTAACTTTGGTTTTAACTTATCCTGTGCTGTTATTGAAAAAGAATCAAAATTAATGCTTCATCATAGGCAAAATATCATGCTTGTGTTTTAAAGAAAGTTGATGGTAACAAATGACAGAGAAATGGGGATAATAAAGATTGAAAGATATCTTTAAGATATCTTTATTAGTCACTTGTACATCAAAACACACAGTGAAATACATCTGTTTGCATAGTGTGTTCTGGGGGCAGCCCGAAAGTGTCGCCATGTTTCCAGCGGCAACATAGCATGCCCACAACTTCCTAACCCATATGTCTTTGGAATGTGGGAGGAAACTGGAGCACTCAGAAGAAACCCACACAGACACGGGGAGAATGTACAAACTCCTTACAGACTGCAGCGAGAATTGAACCCAGGTCGCTGGCGCTGTAATAGCATTGCGCTAACCGCTACACTACTGTCCCTGCCCAGTCATGTACAAAACATAAACCTCCAGGCGACGTGAATGATGCAGGCTGACGGGGTGCCAGGCATGGGCATGGCAGGATGTGCAGCGTGGGTCAGTTGGGTGCCAGGCTCAGGTTGGGCGAGGTAGCAGGCCTGTACGGACAGTGTGGGTGGCATGGGTTGGTTCAGCAGTCACAGTTTTTCAGCACAATCTTATCTGATTGTACGAATCAGATCGGGCAGAGTATGAATCCTCCCTCCTGCCTGACGCACTTTCTTGATAGGACAGTCTGATCTTGGCAGCGGGTGGGGAATGTCATATCTTGGGCACTACGTTTCTTACCACAATAAGTGGGAGAGTAGTGGTGGGTTATTGACACACAGAATAATGATAATGCACAATCTATTCTTCACAAAAGAAGTTGTGATTTAAAACCATTAGAGAGAAATACAATTTTATGCCCTTGAATTGCAGCATGGATTTTTTTTTAATTCCTGGGTAGTTCTGAAGAAAAGTACATGAATAAAGTATTGAAGGTCATTGATGATTTGTTCAGACTGCATTGGGACATAAAGCAACATATTCCCTTTTTTGGCAGCATTCCAACCCACAGTTCCCATTTATCCTGACCTGATCCTAAAGCATGTAGTGTGACTTCCGCAGCGTGAGTGTTGTATGGATGAAACGTACTGATGGTGTTAGTGCCAATACAATCACATTCTCCAGTAGTAACAGTCTGCTTTGTTAGCTTTCTGGCAATTCATTGCTCAATAAATGGCGCATGTTTTACTTACTTTAATAATAAAAGAAAGGGCTTTTAGAGATTTATTATCCAGCTAATAGTCTTAATGGTGAATCTAAATAAAAAATGTGGCTAAATAAGTAATAAAATTACTTGGTAGTACCCAACATTTGGATACTGGATCCAGATCATTGGATTGACGACTGACATTGCACCTACTGCTTTCCAGGGTAGGGCCCAAAGAATCTCCTGGCTGTTGTAGATGAAAGACAATTCTCCTCAATTCCACCTCTTCCATCAAAATCTTCTTTGCAGCCTGGGAAATCTGAGGAACTCACTTGTGTTGCTTCATTCTTTACAGTTTCTCAGATCCACTGCAGTTACAGAACACCTGCTAGTGCTTGCTGCTAAATGCATCTTCCTCTAAGAGGTGCATGCCAGTTTTAATTGCCAGCAGTTTGCTTTAACTGCTGCTAGTCATTCATGATATTGAACCCTGCTTTGAAGCATCTGGCCAATGAACAACATGCACAGCATGGTTGGATGCTGCAGTAATTATGATTTGCAGGTTGCGGGTTCGTGAAATTATTTGCATCATAATCCTATTGCCCAATTTTGAGCTGCTGGGGTAGGGAATGGAGTGGGCAGCTGGTGAATTTAGCTTCCAAAGTATGTTTGTTGCTTTAAAAAAAGATTCATTCTTCATGCCGTTTCTTTTTCCAAATAACTTACAAAATCCCATCTGTCTGAGTACTACAAGATCTTTTTGGGCATGTTGCTGATCAGTGTAGAAATGTATTTACATTGAACTTGGAGTCATAGAGGTAAATCTTGCTGGCTGGACTTAGTAGCTCTGATTGGAACTGCCAGGTATTAGCTTTGAAATTCCCGATAGTCTTGGAGTTCCACCATGAGCCCTCTCATCCAGTTCGTCAGGACTTCCTGAGTGATAGTTGGCAGCTCATCTGTCACTATGCTCTGCTTCTGGGCTCTGCAAGCCTTCCAGTAATGGGACTCAGTCTCCCTGGAATTCCCCTGCATTATGCTAGGGAATTGCCATTCAGATTTGTCATCAGATTAAGTCCTGGTGTACAATTTGTGACCCTATTAATTTAAATAAGGAATCTTGCTCTCCAGTTTGGGGGGCAGTGTGGAAGGTTAAATCAATTTTACTTTGTATGATCTTTGTACTTATTTCTTTGATTTTTTTTATGTGCTTTTAATTATTTCTTTCAATGTTAATTGCTTTTAAATGTTGCTAAATGTCTGTCAGTGTACTGCATCATTGGAGGTTGCGTCTTGTGAAGAGAGACGTTAAGAAGAGGCTGTGTCTCTCTGTTGGATGTTAAAGGTCCTGCAACATCACCTGAAGAACAGGGGGAGTTCTTCTTGGTGTCCAAGCCAATTTTTATCCCTCAATTAACTTCAGTGGAAATGATTAACTGGTCATGATCATAAGGCTATATGTTGGAGCTTGATGCGTGCAACTTGGCTATTGAGATTCTTGCATTTCAACAGTGACTTGATTATCTCCAACTACAGCTCAATTTCAAATGATGCTTCCTCATACTTGAACACCACCAATGATTTCCTGGTATAAACCTTGCAGCTTGACCACACGTCTGGATGAGCCTTGACTAATATTCACCTTTTCTGTGATCACAGTTCATTATCCTGTTTTGTCTGGTTCATTCTCTTCATCCTTTGAACCAATCTATCACTCTCATTCAATCACGCTTTCTACCTGGCAGGTGATGGAAGGGCTGTGAGAGGGTCAGGAGGTGAGTCAGTTGCCATAGAAGTTCCAGGATTTGGATGCAGAGAAAATGAAGAAACGACCATATATTTCTAAGTTAAGATGTTGTGCAATTTGAAGGGGAACATGCAAGTGGTGATGTTCCCATGTGTCTGAAACCCCTGTCTTTTGTGTTGGAAGTCATACATTTGGAAGGTGCTGTTGGATTATCATGGGTGGGTAATACAGTGCTTTGTGTAGATGGTGCACACTGTGCTGCTGATGGAGGGAATGAATAATTAGGGGGATAGACAGGGTCAAATGGGCTGCTTTATTGTGGATAAAAGCAGGAAGATATCTTTAAGAAAATGATATGAAAATTTTCATACAGAACTTGGAAAGATTTATCCAGCTGTTGGATTTATATCAGGAAGTTGCATTTCAGCCAGATTCATTTATTGGGTTTTGAATCAGAAAAATTATATTCAATTCATTAGAGTGGGATGGTATTTCTTCCCACTCCTTCTGTCTTCAGGGATCCCAAAAGTAAGCACTTTGAATGTGCAGGACATGGTTTTGTATCAAGCTAATATGTAGCAAAACAATTTTTCTCAATGTAGCTGGCTCTGAATAACAGATCCAGATCGGAAGAAAGCATGGGATTCCAATTTGCCTTCACTTCTCATTTACTCTCATCTAGAAACCATCATTAAGCATAATCTTTGAAGGCAAAATCCTGAATCAGTCATAAAATGTGCCCTAATTATCTAATTTGTAATTCTAAGTACAGTAAGTATGGTCAAACTACTGCCAATTCTTTTTTTACCAAGGCAACAGTGTAAGCTTAGAATCCAATCAATTTGTGTATCCTTGTAATGTGTCTTTTCTGTCAATTGCAGATTGAATTAGGTGATAAATCATATGATTGGTACTGTTAACATCGACAAATTGTTTGTTTTTATGTTTTTTGCATAATACATGTATTATGCAATGGGAATCTTGATTTAAATGATGTTTCTTTATGCTTGTTCATTTTAGTGTGTGTAATTATTGTTTTAGTGAGTACCTGTTGCCTAGAGGTATGGTGGCAAATTACTTTGATACCCAACAATCCATTGGATAATAGAACACTTGATTTCAGACATTTTGTTTCAACTTTCTTGGAGGTGGTGTTTAATTAAACCAGCATGCAACAAAACATAGCAAATCCCACTCTTATCAATGGTATCCATTTTTATAAAGAGGTGGAACCTAAGATCAGCTCGGCACCTTTACAGCAAAAAACAAACTGCTGGAGAACTCAGTGGATCAGGCAGCATCTGTGGAAGCAGAGGGATGGTCGACATTTCAGGTCGAGACCCTGCATCAGGACTGAGACCGTGGACGGGAAATGGCCAGTATAAAGGGATAATGCAGTTAGTTAAAGGTCTTCTTTTGGCACCTTTATAGTTGGCTAACTGTACTATCCTGACACTGGTTTTACTGTGCTACTCTCTCAATATCCCCAAGTATTGAGCTGAGCAGTAATGACAAGGAACTGGCTGTTAAAGAATTTACTATTGTCCATAGCAATAATGTAGGAGCTATGGCACATTGAATCAGAAACTTCACTTCTGCATTGTAGGCAAGCTAGTCTTACCTGGGGAAAGGTAATAAGTGTGTTGAGGGAAGGAAAATGAGTGATCCATTACTAAGAAATTAATGCACGGGGAATTTTATTTCAACAAGTGTGTCATCGCTACCCAATTTAGCCAGTGTAATGATCTGGTTTAGCTTCAAAGTAAGCACAAACTGAATACCAAGTGGAAAACAGAATTTTGGACAACTTTCTGTTAGTTCTGTGAAGTGATTTCTTGGGGTTTTGATGCCTGTTTGTAAGAGTACATAGAAGATAGACCAAAAAGAATGCCAGATGGCATCACACACATGGTGATGGTGGAAATATTTAACTTTTACGTGAACAAATACTGAATCAGCAAAGCAACTATGATTCTCACCCAGTGACCTGAACTGTTGTGAGTTTGGGCAGTATTTTAATGCCTCATTCTAGGGCAATTTCATACTTCCCTTCAAAGGCCTTCAGCAAGGCTTCTTGACAAAATTACAGTGGGGTTCCGAAACTGTCATTGGACCTCATTTTTGTATCCTGAAGTGGCATCGCACTGATACCATCGGGGTTTGCTTTTTGCTGATTTAATAGATCTTGCTGAAATCTGCATGGCATGTGTTCTGGATTTGTTATGAGCAGTGGAGGTGTTTACTGCACCTAAATGCCCCAGAGATGAATCCTCTACCCAAACTCCCCACACCCTTTCAGTCAATTTTTACTTTGTTTTGCAGGTGAGAAATAGAATCACCCTCATTTTGTACAAGTCTGGAGAACATCTATCTTCTCAAATTTTAGCAGATTTGGCTCAGAGAAGAAACCTTTTCCAACAACACAAGCAAGGTCTTAACAGTACCATCACTTGCATATAATTGTGTGTTTGAGAAGGTTCCACTCGACATGCCAGTATAACTAACTGTTTAATGCTTTGCCTATCCATGCCAACTCAAGTGAAATTAGTAAAAGTCTAAGGCTGAATCCACATTAGCCAATGTACAAGCATGTTTGCTACATTCATTACTGGAGTATTAATTTGGTACAATAAATACATATTGGGTGAACTTGTTCACCACCCTGTAAAGTTGCCCTTTAGCAATAACCCTTAAGTTCATGAAAGATGAGTTATCTAATATTAGCCTTGAGCTGCAAATAATATGGGTTTAAATAGAACTAAATTTCAGGAGTCCCACAGACATATTTTATTATTTTGCAACAGATGACTAGTTTCTACCCCTTGGAATCTGTAACTTGAGGTGAAGTTAGCATTTAAAAGTGCATGGAATATTCAACAGATTTGTTGATATCGAGTGTTCTTTGATGAAGTTACTAATCATAAGAAGAAACAAGTGATTGGACAAATAAAAGACTTGCAGATGTCCATGAATTTTCAGAAGAATCTCATAGATGTTTTGTAGGATTCTTATTGTAAAAGTTCAAACATGTTCTAATAGAAAATCTAACAGATAAAAGGTATGCTGATGAATAGGCATCAGATGTTTAAGATGAATGGGTGTTGCTTAAACCAAAGAATGGCTAAGAATGGTACAACCCAGCTGAGATCACTACTGGGATCTCTTTTTGTTCTTTCTAATCAAAAATAATTTGGTCTTGGCCATTATCATTATCAAAAAAACAATGGGGGGTGGTTTGATAGAATGAATAGGAAAAGGCTGCTTGGCCATTTGTTGAATCAGTGGTATGTTTGCATGGAAAGGATTGTCACAGCATGGAGTGCATCGATACAGAGAGTAGGTGAAGTGTAGACTGGTGTAAGTTTTCAGAGAAAATTGCGATTAACAGCTGAAATAAAAATAAATATAGGCTGTAAGCAGACAATGGGAATTTGGGATTATTTTTGCATTGCTCTAGTGTAGACATGATGCAAGCTCAATGGCTGTCTCCTGGGCTGAAGATCTGTATGGTTTGTGATTGCCTTGGTTTTCATTCTTTTCGCAAGATTACTTGTTATACTTTTTGGGATTTCTATTTAACTGCAGTGAGGCAGGGCTTTTAGACAAGTGCTGAGTGCTTGAATGATCTTGAAAGACGTATGGAGACAAAATGAGGTAGAGCAGGCACAGAGTTTATGGCCAGTCAGGAGAACTTATAGAAAAACACTAAGCCTCACTAAACACAAAACACACTAATAATTCAAATTTGTCTCTCAGTTTTATCATTTAGATTGCTAACTGAAATAACAATTCACTACCTTTTCCTGGCCTGAATTTTTCTATTGAAAATTTGTTTTCTATTAAGATTATCTTTTTGATTTCTTGGTCTAAAAAAAAAGAAATGATTTATTAATTACCTGCTTATTTGTATTACAATGTCCAGCTCTTTGAAATTAAGAAAAATACAACAAGTAGATAGCTATTAGAGCAGTTATGTGAAAACGTGCCCTAACTCAGAGCTCAGAACTCCTGTTGCTGGGTAAAGTCAAAAGTCAAAGCCGAGTTTATTGTCATATGCACAACAACATGTCTGCATAGGGTGCAATGAAAAACTTATTTGCAGCAGCATCACAGACACATAGCATCATATGAGCAGCATTCACAAGAAAAACATAAATTTTGTGTTTCCACTGGATGAATCTGAGTTAGTGCTGAACATTATAGGATGAATCATAGAATTGTACAGCGTGGAAACATGCCATTCGGCCCAACTTGTCCACGCCAACCAGTAGGCACCCATTTATATTAATCCCATTGCTCACCACCTGGTCCATAGCCCTCTATGCCTAAGCAATTCAAGTGCTCATCAAGACACCTCTTAACTGGTGTCAGTGACCAGCTTCAACCATTCTCACAGGCAATGCGTTCCAGGTACCTTGCACTTTGTGGGTGAAGAAGGTCCTCTCATATCCCCTCTAAATCTCTTCCCCCTTGCCCTAAACCTATATTCTCTAGTTTTATCTACCTCTGATATGGGGAAAAGATCCCTGTCTCATCTATACGCCACATAATTTTATATAGCTCAGTCATGTGCCCTCTGAACCATGGAGAACAGACCTAGCTTCCCCAGACACTCATAAGTGAACTGCTCCATCCAATGCAATATCCTAGCGAATCTCCTCTCTTAGGCATTATTATTTTGCTTGTCCTGGTGCCATTTTTTGGATGTAGGTGGGACTCCCCAAATGCTGCCAACACTAGTGTAACATGTAAAATGTGTCTGCAGGGAGATATTCAACTTCACTGCACTGAGAAATGATCAGGTTTTATTAACGCATTTCCCTTAAAATAGTGTTGTGGAGAGAGCTGAGGCCCTGGAGAGTTTCTATTCCCCAGTATAAAAAACATGCCCGCTGCAGGCTTTGTTCTACACAAACTGTGCAAGTCACTTTCAGCCCCTGTGAGCAATCTCCCACCACCTTACTGTCATGGGGGGGTTAATATATTTAGTAGCAATATGCCCCTGTAACTGGAAGAATGTTGGTTTGCATTTTTGTATGCCTTTTTAAGAGTTGGCTAAAGGGATTGAAATTGCTATGTTAATAGATCTTTACAAGACAACTATGCTAAAACAATGGCATGCATCACACAGGGAAATATGATGATGCTGTTCTGAGGCTCTCATAGTTAAACATCTTGATTTTTATGTGGCTTTCACAGCACTGGTAGGATAACCAACAATAGTTGTTTTATGACAAAGAAAAATGAAAACAATCTCTATATCTGTACATATTCATAGGCCTTTACGTATTAGTGTTGCCTCTTAAAATTCTTTGTCCACCTTTGATGCTGATAAAGTTTACGCCATTAAAAAAAATTCACACACAAATGTGAGTTGATAATGTGCGATACTATGATTTGCAGATTTACTAATTACTTGCTTGACATGCCTGTGGTTGTGTAAAAGATCAGAAATCATTAGTGAAGCTAGTTTAATTCTACTACTTAATAATTCAGAGAGTTTCATAAAAACACACAGATTTGTGAATTTTTAAAAAAGCATTCAGATTTTCATGGTGCATTTAACATTTTTCATTCTTGGCTCATGTCTACTTTATGGTACAATTACATTTCTGGAAGTCAAGATTTGTTAACAAAATATTGTTTGGCATTACTGGGTAATAAAGAGTTAATCATCTCCCTGTTATTCTGTGTTGTTAAATATCAGTGCCAAGAGTTAGAAATCTATTTCAGGTGTACTGCATGCCTTTGTATGTGTAGTAACCTTACTATTGTTTAAAGAAGATTCAAAGCATGATTATTGTAGGGGCCTGATTATAGTAGTCAAAGATAATGATGTCTGGGGATTTGGCAGTTCTTGGAGTTCAAAGTAATAATAGGAAAAAAACTAATTTGCATTACAAGTGTAAATCAGACGCACGATTTCAGAATGCCTAGTTAAGATTTCAAACCGACATATGCTACATTTCTTGTAGCATAAATGAAGAAGGCAGTGGTTGTACATACACATACCAGTTTAATTGAACATTTTTCCCCCTCAATACTGCATATTTATTCAGTGATGTAACATGCCACATCAACTCTAGCCTTGAAATTCCAAGAGATTTAGGAAATGTTCTGCTTTTATTTCTATGGAGTAACCCTGTGCTGTCACCTGTATTTTAAAACGTAGCTTTGTGTGGAAGGACATTGTTTACAGCTGTATAATTCTGTGAAATTTGCTGATCAACCATCTTCTCATGTCCACTTAAAATTATAAAATGTGTATCTTGTTTGTTTCTAATTGGCCAGCTAAATTGTATATTTCTCTTTGTGTTTTACAAAGTTGGTGTTTTTTAGTGAGTATATTTGTTTCTGCTAACACTCCTTTTAAAGCTGTGATATTGCACAGTTGAGCACACAAATGGTGTATATAATCCTTGTGGGTGGTAATTTTCACTTAAATAATTACAGGTTTTCCTGTAGAAATGTGGCTTAAGTAATTTCACAAAGTTGTTGCATGTGGTTGAATAACAGTTTTTGGTCATAAACCTAACTGGAATGTGTGGACATTTGGTAATAGTTATGAATTAAATTTGGCAAATTATA
>JARFYF010000052.1:76967390-76977497 GCA_030265395.1 Rhina ancylostomus
AAAAATTAGGAGTGGTACTGTTGATCCTTCGCTTAAATTTGAAGACATTTGGAGTCCATTTATCCAATATTTTCACAAGATGTAGATCCCCCTTCATTAACTCTTTAATTCGGAGGAATGGAGTTGACGACATAATATTGTTTGGTTTCTATTGAGAATTTTTGGCCCAGTTTTTTATTTTTGTTTGCTTAGTTTATATTATTTATAATTTTTATATATATATATTGATTTGGGGGTTCTTTTTCTTTTTTTTAAATGTATATAATAAACCTTTTTTCTTTCCTTTCTCTTATACTCTTTTCATTAACTAAGAGATCATTGGGCTTTTTTTTCTATATGTTATTGAATGGTTATCTAAGATTTGAGTGATAACCAGATCTCTTTGTAAGATATGTACAAACTTGGATGCTATATACCATTTGTATTGATTTGAAAACTAATAAAAAAGATTGAAAAAGAAAGAATTTCTAAATGGCAAGGTTGAGATAAGTGTTGCAGTTAGGAATGAGGCAGTTGGCACAATTCAATGAGGCATCTTTATGGAAGAGCAGGTGTCTCCAAGATTGTTCCTTGCTAAGTTTCAGATAGGAGAGTTATGCCCTGTTCACACTTGGTGGATATGACGCCTTGTTGAGAGCCTTCCTTCAAACACCTCAATTGCACTCAACCCTCCTCCAGTGGCATGTCCTGCCTTGTGCCCTCTGGCCCATGCACCCAGTCATGCTACAATGTTAGGGAAATTCCTAGTATTGCACTGAGAGCAACTAGTTTGTGGTGAAACCTCAGCTAAGCCAATAATCCTCAGCACCTGCCATCTCATTTCCTGTAGACTTCTGTATCCTGATCCAACACTTATATGAATTACAAGGTGATCAATGTCACAACCTACTGAATATACTTTAATTGATCATTCAGTCCATTATGCTGTCATTAAAATGAGCGCCATAATCCTATTGAATGGCAGGGTAGATTTGAAGGGCCTAAATGCTTCATCCTCCTATTTTCTAATATTCTTATGTTCTCACTAAAATAAAATTTGGATGAGCCACTGCCAGAAGAATGCATATGTGCTACAGATGCCATTATAGACCTTTGTGTGCTCTTGTAGGACCCAAAGGGCAGGCATAACAAATCTAAATGTACTGTCAGAATTGATTTCTCTTTGTACCAGGCAGTCTGCTGCCAGCTGCCATGTTGATGTAGTGTTGCTCAAAAAAAGCACTTACTTAAACCTGAAGTGCAGTTTCACATGCTTTGGCTTAAATCGCTGGCATCTTTCCTAATGTGTCTCAGGAAATAATTTAATGCAGTGGTGTAAATTAATGTGACTAATTGCCATAATGTTAATTATTTCTAGATTGTGTACACGTGGATACACATTTGTTAAGTCTCTTTCAAACATTTGGTGAAACAGCAAATTGCTAATCTTATCTCTTGAGTGCTCCTTTCAACATAAAGTGTATGCAGAAGTCTCAGTATTTTCAAATATAGTCCTGTGGGAAACCATGTTGTACTGCATCAATAACAAGATTAAAACTGTAAACAGTAAAGCAGAATTTCTTTCAAGTTTCAGTGCTATCTAATTGCAACCTCTTTGGCTTTCAATTCATTCATCATAATGGTTAGCTCTGGTCTCATATATACAGGAATATAGAAAGACTTTGAGCACATGATTTATTCACGGGATACTCTCTACTATTGGTTTGTGGGATGAGGGCATTTCTGGCAAGATCTAGATTTATTGGCCTTTCCTGCCCTTGAGAAGGTCGCAGTGAGCTGCCTTCTGGTGGAGGTACTCCCATGGTGCTGTTGGATAGGGAATTCCAGCATTTAGGTCCTTCAGTGGTGCTGGGTCTAAGTCCTGGAACTTCCTACCCAAAAGCACTGTGGGATACCTTCACCAGCAAGTAGGCAGTGGCTCAAATAGGCAGCCCTACTTTACCTTTTTGAAGGTGTTAGGGGTGGCAATAAATGCTGGCCTTGCTGGTGATGCCCAAATTGAGAAAATGGATGTATATATTCACTACCTCCATGACAAGTATATTTTTCCCTGAGTAGGAAGGCTAGATTTATGCACAATATTCTAGGGGCCTGCTTGGAGCAAGTTGCCTCTATTCCTGTGCTCAAATTCTCTTGCCATAATGGCCAACATAGTGTGATTGATGTACAATGACACCCAGGTCTGTCTCTACACCAGCACCTTTCAATCTCTCACCATTTTAAAAATTACTCCACCGTTCTCACTTCCTTCTACTCAAGTGGATGATCTTGCATTTTTCTACATTTGCCATGTCCTTGCCTATTCATTTAGGTGGCCTAAGTCCCTGAAGTCTCTCTGTACCCATCCTTCTCACAGCCAACCAAGTTTTGTAACGTCAACAAATTTGGATGTGTTATACTTAATTCAAATCATTGATCTAGTTTATGAACATCTGGAGCTCGGGTATGTGGCATTCCTGTGGCATTCCACTGGTTACAGCCTCCCAAACTGAAAATGACGCATTTGTTCCTACCCCTTTATCCAATCTTCCGTCTATGCCAGTGCATTATCCCCATTGCCATGCACACTAATTTTATTTAATAATCTCTTGTGTGGCAGCTTAACTTTGAAAGTCCAAAAGCACAATATCAAACAGTCCATCCTTAACTATTCTGCTGGTTTTCCACCTCACAAAATTCCAACAGTTCATCATTTCCCTTTCCTAAATCCATGTTGACTCTGCTCAATCCTATTGTTCTTTTCCTCATGCCCTGTTGACACTTGATTTAAAAAATAGTTTCCAGCATTTCCCTACTACTGATGTGAGGTTTCCTATGACTTGTGTCAGCTTGCAGCATCAAAGAGTGATAGGAATTAAACATGAGTAAATGCTAGGCTCACCCAACTCTGAAAAGGTTACGAGAGGGTCAACAAAATACAGCAGAATACCCTACTCTCCCAATTATCAGCCCTGCTGTCATAAAACATGAAAAAGAATAATGTATTTTAATGGGAAAGTTCAAATGGGAAATCACATCTTTTGCTGTCACAAGGAAGGAGTCAGCAGCCATTTCCAAATTTTTCAGAGTGACATCTGATTCCACTCATAAAATGTACACTCTGTGAAACAAAGGATCTGAATATAATGGGATCTGCTTGGAGACCCACTTGTTTCTCCAAGCTGCCTCCTTGCACTGGATGTTCTGTCCATGTGGTTTCATACCTTTGTCCTTTCTTAAGTTCAGACAGAGTCAAAGAGTCATTGAGTCATATCACACCAAAACGGGCCCTTCAGCCCACCATGTCGATGCTAACCTTTTTGCCATCTACACTAATCTCATGTTATTTTATTGAATTAATTTCATACATATATAAAACCAGAGTAGCAGTACGGGGCAAGGTATATGATTTCACAACACTCAAACCATGAAAGGCAGGAAAATAGTGTGTAATTCATTTATAATGTGGTCTGATACGTTGGGAGCATGCAGGAAACTGCTGTCTTCATTCTGACTGTCAAAATTACTTTCTAGTTGAGAACAGTTGCTCTTTGTCACAAGTGGTAAATAAGGCAATCGCACTAAGATCAGTATATTACATGCTTGCCTTTTTGTTGGCATTGACAAAGCTCTGATCTATCATCAATCTTAACTGTTCTTGTTTCCTGTACTGGGCTGTATTAACAGTAGCTGAATTTAACAATATGCTGCGTGTTCATTAGACAATGTCATTTTCAGTCAATTTTAACAGTATCACTGCAATGGATTCTGAGGAGGTTTTGCTCACAGTTCTGTGCTGTAAGATAACAAGATTAACATTAAAAGACCAAAACATGTGAACTGATGTCTGTAACATGTAGTTGAAAGTATCTTAATCCAGCTGAGATGACCCATTCCTGTGTTATCTTACTTCGTAGTTCCCCCACTCCAAACATTTATATATCTGAGTTATTTCTGATTTATTTTTCCAAACATTCATTAGATTTAGAGAGCTGAAAAAAATCTCACAAGATCACACTTCCTTTGCCCAGGGAAGGACTTCTGGATCTGGGGCAACACTTCATAGGGAGTTGAGAATTTTGGTGTAAATAACATTAAATCCTGGAACTCCTGGTAGGTTGCACCCAGCACAATTTGCCCAAAATTGGTCAACACAATTAGTAATAGAATTTCAAGCGCAAGTTACATCTAGCGCTAACCATAGGCTAATTATAGCAGCATTTTCAGCAATTGACAGAGATTGGAGTGGCGACAAGTAATGTGGCTAGGATAGGGAAAAAAAAGTGAAATGACGAAGTGTTTTTCTGCATACATGTATGTGTTGATCGTTTAGAATAGTGTGCTGGTTTAAAGCACAGCGGACTCTGAACCTGGTAAGTTTACATCAGTTGCATCCATTTGCAAGTCTTTGTAATAGCCATTTTTTTAAGGAACACTAATAAACATCTTTTAAATAATCATAAATATTGTTTGCATTATTAAGAAGCTGCAGACTGTATCCAGTAAATTTCTGTTATTTTCAGTTATTTAAAATTGAGGCGCCCACAGGTGGTGAACTAGCCACACTGATCATAGATGGTTATCTCTTCTGATAAACATATGTGCAGCTGCAATAATAAGATGCCTCAAGGTTACCACTCTGAAGGCAGGCAAGGACTATCTATTTTTATAAAATTATGTTCCAAATGATGCTCGCTTGCATTAGTTAATGGAAGATTCTGCATTTCAGATAATGAATTGGAACAGAAGCATAAACAAAAAACCAGCACGGTTTATGAAAAGGATGTTCAACTGTGCCCCAAAAACGAAGTCCAGGGCACTGCCTCTTTCATTCTTAGGGACAAATAGGGGGAACAATTTAAGTCAAATGCTATCTTGTTTCTACTAACCAAGCACATTATTACAATTCTCAATTATGTATATTATAGGTATTTCAGGATCACTTGAAATCTATCCACTCTAGAAGAAACATGGCATTGCAGTTCCTCCCCAGGTTATAGCAGGGTTCTGTTCCTGTCGACTGTTCATAACCCAAACAGTTTGCAAGTTGGAAATGCGGCTGTGAACTGAGTTCCCACTTGGCAGGAGATGCCTGCAGCAGCCAGCAAATCCATCCCACTAGTCTCCCAAACACTCATTCATATGTAAGGGCTCTGCATAAGCCGGGTGTTCAAAAACTGGGAAGGACCTGTATTTTATGGTATCTGTAAACACAGATAAAAAAACATCATTCTGCATTATTAAAAAAATTGAGTACATTTCAGATTTTGTTTAGAGTGTGATTTTACATTGTTCTTATGGCACTGCCTTCTTTCATTTCTGAGGTATTCTATTTATTGTACAGTTCTCATAGAAAACTATAAACGTTACATCAGAGAAACTGACTATTTTAGCATATTAGGTGTGTATTTCTGTGTATTTCTCTCCATTCATTCACACTTTCCTGATTACCCATGATATCCTTTGTCAATTTACATCTTCATACATCTACTTAATTCCTCTTTAAAAGTAGTGAATTAGACCACAAGCAGTTTATGGCAAAGAATGCTACATTCTTATCACTATCTGTGTGAAGATTTTTTTTTGTAACCGAATCTTTATGTGATTACTGAGTTGTGCATTTTCATAACAGTCAAATTAAGTAGTAGAAGTAACCATGCCTAACTGTGCATAATTCCCTCACTCGGAGATGGATTGCCAAATTGACCTGAGCCATTGCAAGACCTCAGCAGGTTGTTAAGTTTTAAACAGCAGTATGCAAGAGTACAGTAAAATTCTGTTAATCTAATATGCTCAGGACTTTGTTATTCCAATTAATATTCCAATGCTCTTTTAAATCACGTTATTTTAGATCTTACAGACTGCTGTAGTACAATAACATTCAAGGGAAGACAGGAAATAGGACCTTGCGAGCTTCAAGGCAGCGCAGGAACCAGGGCCCCAGTGTGTTAGAGAGAGAGCACAGGAACCACGGCCCCAGTGTGTTAGAGAGAGAGCACAGGAACCATGGCCCCAGTGTGTTAGAGAGAGAGCACAGGAACCACGGCCCCAGTGTGTTAGAGAGAGAGCACAGGAACCACGGCCCTAGTGTGTTAGTGAGAGAGCACAGGAATTAGCACCCGGTGAGCCAGATGCCAAACTATCAAGACTTCTGAACAATCAGATCGTGGATTATCAGTGTTTTACTGTTATCATTACTTTATTGTCTTTTAATTTTCTGTGCTTTCTATTACCATGCATGCCCTGTGCATTTAAACAAGATTAGGAGCACTAAGTCTAGGATGTTTAAGCACCGTTGTAAATGTATAGGCAGTCCTCAGGTTATGTTCCTGAGAACTGCTCATAAACTGATTTCTCCGTAAGCAAGAAATGTCCATTTTCTATAGCTGCCTGTGTTATATCACTCTATATACACTTGCTATAATTCTTTCATTTCATTGAATAATCACTCTAGCACTACACATAATTAAACTAATGGAATATCTACTGCATCCAGTCATTAATGAATACCATGAAACATATTATTACTATCTTGAAAAGGGCTTTAAAAATGTATGGGAGAATTTGCGTAAAGTCAGATTACTGTAAGTTAGATCATTTGTAACCCAGGGAACCTCTGTACCTTCACTTAATCATCTCAACTTTATTAGATTTGATTGAATTTTGTGCATTTCCAAACAGTCAATAGGTCATATGTATTCCCATCTACAGTAATACCTCCAGTCAAAAATAAATTACTTTTGTAACAAGTGCATAAACTGAACAGACTTTTTTCTCCACAACACTTTTCTATCATTTGCTGGAAACCATTATAATCTTCAAGTCTCTTAACCAATGCAATATCTTTCTGGTATCTGGCACTAACAGGTGCTGTTTTCCATGGTCCCTTTAAATTCGCCAGGGTCCTATTTCCTGCACTCTCTTCAAAATCACAAGGGCACTGTTTCCTGCACTCCATTTAAATTCACTGTGGTCTTATTTCTTGCAAATCTTTTAAAGAAATGCTTCTGTTTTCTGCGTTCTTTTTTGGACTCACCGGGGCCCCATTTCCAGCACTCCATTTGAACTCACTGGTTTCACTGGAAAATTTATGACACTGGTGTGTTCCATCTTTAATAAAGTGAATTAAAAGTGGATTGTATTAATAGGAATAATATCCAATCTGTCAGTCTGGCACCATTGAAGTCTCAGTTTATTGAAGTCTCAGACTTTTGCTGTAATTATTGTGATCATTTACTGAGATGTTTTCAGAGTGGGCAGTGACCTCAAAAGCAATAAGTAGTATTTGGTGAAGACAAAAAGAAAGTTGTTTAAAGTGCCAACAAATGTTTCTGGAAATAAAATTCAGTCATCCTCTGGAAGGAAGGAAGGAAAGGAAAGGTTCTGAGAATTCCCAGAGTGTGAATAGGCCATTTGCATCATGTAAGCTCACCACCCAGAGTCCTGGAGTCTATTTCTGGGCTATCCAGATCCCACCTATGTTTTTGACTTGAATGATTACTAATTACATTGAATCTGTCCTGAAGTACACATTTAACTATAGAAGAGAACTGAAAGTGTTGTCTATACAGCTCATGCAATTGGAAAAATAAATGATTTTTGTATGTCCCCATTAACTATGAAATGAATTTTATAATTAATAATGATGTCAGTATTCTGCATTGGCCAGGCCACGAATCTTTTTTGTGTGAAAGGAGAGGGGTGCAATTGCATATAAATGGATGGAATTTAGTGTGCTGATAGTTATATTGTACAGCTGTTGTCAGTGCAGATCGAAAGATCCTAAATTCAGTAGGAAAATGTTTGTTGTGGCCATTGTGTAATTGGGTAATGAAGCAGCATTTGATGTGGCTGACTGTCTACCCTAAATATGTCTCTTTAAAAGAATTTTTATCCTCAAGAAAGAAAATATCCAGTGCACAGGAATGGAATTGAATGCAAGAATTATTGAGTGCTTTGCAGAGAAGATGAGTGGAGCGAAAACTGCCAGATTTGGCTGGAGTCTGTTAATGTGATTGTTTCATATTGAGGAAGGAATTGTTGCTCAGTAACAACTATTTAGCCCTAAATGGAGAGTATGACTGGAACTTCAGTCCTTACAAGTGGTGATTAATAACACAAAGATCAACAAACCATGTCCTACATGTGGGTTACAAACCTATGAACATTATTCATTTGAAAACCTCTGATACTTACTTTGTGGATGAACAAAGATACCCAGCAGATTGTCTGGTGAGTTATCTTTGTCTAATATTCTCACTGTTTTAAAAGTGGTAACTCATGTTAGGCATTTTTATCAGAACTAGCAGCAATGTGCTCCTTCATTTCCAAACTGAAACAGTGACATTTGACGTGCTGATCAATCAAGGGTTTGGAGTCAACATGTAACTAAATCATGATGAAAAGCAGTGTTCTTTTCATTTCATCCACAGCTTTGGGATATGGAGGCTCATTGTAGAACCCATGAGATCACCCCTTTCCAAACATTACATGATGTGCATTCCTGTTGGGACAACGCCAAATATTATATGGAGTGCATCTAATGTTGGAAATATGGCATTATCATTTGAAACCAAGGGATCAACTTGGTTATTTTAAACTTTACATCCAAACATATTTTTAGTTTGCTGTTGTGTTTTAGATTTATAAAAGATGCACCTCTCCACTTTTAGGTCTACAGATGTTATCATTCACCCACACAGGGTGACATATCCTGATTTTTGGGAAGTCCCTTGGGATTGAGGAAGACTGACTTCCACTCTGGTTCTGTGGGTTTTTAAGATGATTGATGAGATACAGGGTGAGTCTTCCACAGATGTGACAGGAGGGTGCCTAATGGGATGGGCAGGTGGGTAGTTTATGAGGTAATTCGTTTCTTCCACCTCTGACACAAGGCTTCTGGTGTTCTCCCTGTGCTTGGTCTCAAGGTTCTCATTAAAATCCCGAATGTTCCTTCTCTTTGAGCAGTCGTACCAGGGAATCTGTGGGGATGCTGCATTTTTCAAGGAAGCTTTGGCCACATCCTTGAATCTGTTATCTTAGTAATCTCTGCTTGTGATAGAGCATGGAATAGAGTAATGGTTTCAAGAGTCTGCTGTAGTAGAGATATACAGCTCAGAAACAGGTCCTTCAGCCCAGCGAGTCCATGCTAACCATCAACCACCAATTTATGCTAATTCTACATGAATTCTTTTTAAAATTCTCCATAATTCTCATTACTTACCTCCCCCCAGGATTCATTTACATACTAGGGTCAACAACTTACAGTTCCAAATTAACTGACAACCTGCACAAGTTTGGGATGTGGGAGGAAACCAGAGCACCCAGAGGGAAAATACACAAGCACAGGAAGAATGTGCAAACTCTGCACAGACATCACTGGAGGTCAGGTTTGAACCTGGGTCTCTGGCACTGTGAGGCAGTGGCTCCACTCGCTATGCCACTGTGCCACCAGAACGACATGGCCTGCCCAATGGAGCGACTGAGGGCAATTAGTTCCTCATTTCTGGGTATGTTAGTTGGGAGAGGACACTGATGATGGTTTGCTTGTTCTTCCTGTGAAGTTGGAGATTTTGCAGAGACAAGGCCACATATATAGTATCAGTAACTATCAGCAATACAGTGGTTAAAATTAAGGGACGTCCTTTTGTTCTGAGGCTGAACCCTTGGATCCTAGACTTTTCTACCAATGGAAACATCACCTCTATGTCCACTCTGTCCATCCTTTCAGAATCTAGTATGTTTCAAGGAGATACCCCCTCATCCTTCTGAACAAAAGCATTATTATTAGGTTACTGGACTAGTGTCTCGAGAGCTGGAATATTAATCAGGAACCATTAATTTGAATCCTGTCCTGTGCCTAGGGAGGTTTAAATTCAAATCTGGAATAAATTGCTAGTTCCAGTAAGGGTGACTAAGAGATTATTGAATTGCCATGCAAAAAATCATCTGGTTTCCTATTGCCCTTCAGGAGAAAGAGATCTCCTGAAGGACATTAAGAAACCAGGCTTCCCTACCTGGTCAGTATGACTTCAGACCCATCAATGTAGCTGACTTCTTAACTGGTTTCTGACAAAGCCTAGGGTGACAATTAGGGTTGTTTACTGAGGACATCCACATCCAATGAAA
>JARFYF010000052.1:77036384-77048925 GCA_030265395.1 Rhina ancylostomus
CAGTGTCCCTGTACATCTTTCTCATTAGATACAGTGCTTGTTTTCCCACATGCAGGAGGAAGTTTTTCTTTGTTAATGAGATGAATAGATTTACTCATTGGTGCATTGGTAATTAGCAAGAGGTTTTCTTTCTCCATGCTGACACTCTGTTTATTATAACAGCTGGCCAAACTGGAACATTTTCTGCACAGATTGTTGTACAGTTCCAATATGTTTATAAGTGACAGACTCTATGGTAACAGATGGTAAATTTAAGGCTTGTTGGCAATCAGCAGGTTTTTGCTAATGACTTAATTACCTATGCAAATTATCTCATCAGTATGTGCATTGTTATCTTATTTTTTTAAAAAAAACTTTACCTAAATTAATTACACTAATCAAACAGTGGAACAAACAGTGGATTGCTGGTGACTGGAGAATTGAACATCTTGCCAACTTTTGGAACAGGCTGAAAGCTTACACAAACAAACCTGTTCAGCAGTTAATCATACCCAGAGAGATGCAGAATCTTACTTCTGGACACTTGTAGCTGTTCAAAAGATTAATAATCCTTGCCAGTTCTGTGATCATAAGCTAGGCCATTTGCAACATTTATTTTAAACTACAAAATATCAATGCAGGAATGCAAATCCATACCATTAACAAATGACTTTTTTCACAGAAACAGAAAGAATATTTAGAATAATGTGAAGGCTTAGTTTGTTTTACCAAGTCCTGATTTTACTGATTTATTGTTAAAATTCAGGTTTATGAGTGGTTTTCATCTCCCCTGCTGCTTACTGAAGCACATAAACAAACTCCTCAAAAGATTTTTTGAATGGAAGTTGGTTGTTCCACATTATATTGGTGAACTGTGCTACACATTGACACAATGCCATATTAGAATCATAGATGCATACAGTGCAGAAACAGGCCCTTCTCTCCAACTTGTCCATGCTGACCAAGTTCCCTACCTGAGCTTGGTCCATATCCCTTGAATCTTTCATATCCATATACCTTCTAAATGTCATTAAAACATTGTAATTGTACCCGCCTCTACCACTTCCTCTGGCAGCTCGTTCTTCATACCAACCACTCCCTCTGTGAAAAATTTGCCCCTCAGGTCCCCTTTAAATCTTTCCCTTTTCACCCTTAGACTCCCCTACTCCAAGGAAAAAGACTGTGATCATTCATGTTATCTATGCCCCCTCATGGTTTCACACACCTCTGGTCACCCCTCAGCCTCCTATGCACCAAAGAAAACACGCTCAGCCTATCCAGTCTCTCCTTATAAATCAAGCCCTCCAGTCCCAGAAAACATCCTCGTGAATCTTTTTTTGCACCCTTTCCAGTTTCATGACATCCTTCCTATAGCTAGGCAACCAGAAATGCCGACAATACTCCAAGTGTGGTCTCACCAACATCTTGTACATTTGTTACATGACATCCTAACTCTTGTACTCAATCCCCTGACCACTGAAGGCAAGTGTGCCAAACATCATCTTCACTGCCTTGTCTACCTCTGTCACCACTTTTGGGTTAGTGTGGTATCAATGTCAGCTATGGTGTCATGCTATCATTTTAAACTTGCTCTCAAATAAGGATGAATGGCACAAACAAAGCTAAAAATAAATTTTTGGCTAGAAACTCTTGTGGAAACTGGAAAAAATGTTTTTAAAAAATGAATGGAAATGACATAAGCATCATTCTTATTACAGTCACTTCATTGTGTATCAACAGTTATTCCTGCCACTTGAAAATCACATATATTCTGATCATATAATTAGAAGCCACTCAGCCCTTCACACTGTGTCAGTTCACTGAAAGAACTGAATACTTTAATGTCATTCTCCCCTAACTTAATTTTTTCTTTTTTTAAAAAAAACATGAATACATTCATCTTTTAAAAACATTGAAAAATGATCTGAACTTTTCCTTAAGCCTTCCAATTATTGACCAGTTTTCCTCCTTTCCAAAAAATCTTACAACCTGAGTTCTCTTTTTGAATGAGAAGGGCTACAGATCACTGGTCTTGCATCTCTAATCTCTAGTGTGTCTGCTGCACTGTCTTTATGACTTAGAAACATAAAAAAGTAGGCCAATGGCCCTTCAGGCCTACATTGCTATTCAATACCATCATAGTTTATCATCTCTCTGAGTGCCATATTCCCATTTTCTTTCAATACTTCCCTGCCTTTGTATCTACTTAATGACAATCCTTCTTGAAGTGAACAGAGCTAGTCTAAGAGGGATGCCATTTTCGTTTTGGCTGAGAGTCTGAAATAATTGATTTTTTTTCCAAATGGGAAGGAAATCACCATGACAAATGTGAGCATCCTCTATATGACATAAAGCAAGAATCTTCATATATAGCCATTCAATTTGGGGCTGAATTATTAAGGAAAATCTCAGAATGGAGGTCAGGGTGATCTTTCATGGGGACGTGGGTATGCGTGTAAGCACACAATCTTTGTTTTTGAGGGTCTAAGAGAATCAAGGCTGCTGTTCCTGGCTTGGAAAATGCCGTTAGTTTATGAAACCAGCAGCTCCTACTTCCTATTTGCTTTCTGTGCTTCAGAGAACACAGATTAATTTCAACTGAAGTTCTCAATAACAGTGTGGTGAGAAAACTGATGGATAATATGGAAACTTTAGTAAAATATCTTGCCTTTCCATAATGGAACACCTGATCCATAGCTGTAAAATGGGAGCAGTGGGGTCTTTTGCACGTGTTGGTTTAATTTCCAAATTTATTTTGTTCATTATCGGGTGGCACAGCTACTGGAGCTGCTGCCTCACAGTTCCAGCAGACCAGTTTGAATCCTGCTGTCTATGTGGACTTTGTACATTTTCCCTGTGACTGCATAGGTTTCCTCCCACATCCCAAAGATGTGCAAGTTGGTAGGTTAGTTGGTCACTGTAAATTGCTCTAGCGTGTAGCTGAGTAATCTGCAGTGTGCAGTCAGAATCTGCAGGCAGTTGATGGGAATGTGAGTTGAAATAAAATGGGATGTGGGTACATTGGGCACGGACTCAGTAGGCCGAAGGGCCAGTTTCTACGCTGTATGACTCACTCATTGGCAAGGGGATAATATTAAACTGTTTCTGTTTAAAAGTGTAAAAGGCAAAGAGAAAAATATCAAAGGAATTTCATCAACTGAGAAGGTTGCAAATTTTGCAATGTCTGAATTCCTTTTATCTAGCTAATGAACAAGTTATCTGCCACATTTGTGTTGACTTACATTCATATCACTGCCGGACGCTGTTTCAAAAAATGTCAAAAAAAATGAAGTATATGAATGGAGTGATAGTTGATATCATTATCAAAATCAAATGAGTAACAATGTATAGGATCAGGAACAGATCACAAGACAATAAAGCAAAGAAACAAAACAGCAGCCTAAGATTCCCAGTCCTTCCAATCAAGTACGTTTAGTTCCCAATACGTCAAATAATTTATCCTTGAATCTCTGTCAGTGGAATTTTCTACAATTAAATAGCTTTGACATAAAATCACACAAATCAAAACAGTTTATTGGTTAGAAAGGATAGGTTTGGACTTTTTCCCCTCAAAGTTGTTATTCTTATCATAGATAGAGTGGGAGTTCTTTATTTTGAGGCAGAACTTCCTGATGGATTTTGTTTGGTATTTTTTTCTTTAAATAAATATGATAGGCAGTGATGTTGAATGAATGGACCTGTCCTCAAATACCCAAACCAAAATAAATCAATAAGATGTCAGAGTAAGCCAACTTGAATTTCCTCTGGAAAGGGCTTATTGCTTGTTTAAACAAACCCATCCATGAACACACAATGATGATTAAGATTTTCAACAGAATGGCCACAAAAAGAGACTACTCTTTTCATAGAAAATAGAATAATACAATGCAGGAACAGGCCCTTCAGCCCACAATATATGTGCTGAACATGACACCAAATTAAACAATCTCTTCTGCCTGCACATGATCCAGAGCCTCCATTCCCTGCATAGTCACGTATCTATCTAACAGCCTCTTAAAGATCACTATTGTATCTGCTTCCACCACTACCCCAGGCAGCCTATTCAAGTGAAGTTGAGTTTATTGTGTACAAAAGTATGGTGAGGTATAGGTACAATGAAAAAATTGCTTCAGCAGCATCACAGGCACATAGGTATAGTCAATGGAGAATATAAATTATATAAGACTGAAGAGGGAGAGGAAAAAAAGACAAGTACCAGGCATCTACCACTCTCTTTATAAAAAAAAAGAACTTGCCCTGCACATCTCCTTTTAAACTTTCCTCCTCTTACCTTAATGCACGTCCTCTGGTATTTGACATTTCTACCCTAGGAACAAGACTCTGACTGTCTATCCTATCTATGCCTCTCATAATTTTATAAACTTCTATCCGGTCTCCCTTCAGCCTCCAGAGAAAATAACACAAGTTTGTCCAACTTCTCCTAGCTCATACTGTCTAATCTAGGCAGCATCCCAGTGAACCTCTTCTGTACCTTTCCAAAACTTTTACATCCTTCCTGTAATGGGGCAACCAGAATTCCACACATTACTCCAAGTGCAGCCTAACCAATGTTTTATACAACTGCAGCATGATTTCCTTACTCTGATATTCAGTGCCTTGACCAATGAAGGCAAGCATGCCATGTGCCTTCTTTAATGCCCTATCTACTTGCATGGCTACTTTCAGGGAGCTACGGACTTGTATCCCAAGATCCCACAGTATGACAATGCTATTAAGGGTCCTGCCATTAATTGTATACCTTCCCCTTACATTTAACCTTCCAAAGTACAACACCTCACATTTGCCTGGATTAAACTCCATCTGCCATTTCTTCCCCCATATCTGTAACTGATCTATATCCTGCTGTATCCTTTGATAACCTTCTTCAATGTCATTCACTCATATGAATGAATGAAAATATTTCCACCCATCTCCAGTTCAAATACATTAGAACATGAAGCAGGGAAGTGAGTTAGGGAAAAGAATTTATTAATTGATGAGACCATTACTCTGATAATCTATTGAGCTTTCTCATACTGAGAATTTATACATTAAAAACTGTATTCCATGAGATTAAAATTTAAATTTGTTTAAATAATCTCCAAACAATTCTACACAGAATAAAATTATTTCCTCAGTAGAAATGAACTAAAAAATGATGACTTGGAGTGAAAGCTTCATGTTTCAGGTAATTACATAGTTTTTTACCTATGGTAATTACATAGTTTTTTACCTATCTGCTCTTTGTACTATAAATCCAAACTCTGCATAAATGCAATCAAGTTGTATCTGACCTTTCCTTGCCTTTATAGTTAATTCCCAGGACATTAGTGACAACAGCTGAATGAGATTCTCATTTCTAAAAATTGTAATTAAATTGTAGTGGTTAGCATAATGTCCTCTAAATGTTAATGCTTAATGATTATGAATATATGTGCTTTTGACTAGATTAGGAAGAACACAGTGGATATCTGCTCATGAGAACGTTCCAGATTACATATGTTTCTACTCTACGTAGAAAATTTGAGATTTATGTAGGGAGAAAAATAATACATAGTATGAAATCTTGACCAATTCAAGTGAAAGCAAATGTTGTAAATTAGAAACTGTATTTGTTTTTACAGTTGATCAATATTTGTTCCCTATGGTTTCAATGGGCTTTTCTTACTTTATAAACTGGACAAGGACACCATCTAGTGGTCGCTGTGTAATATTTGTTCATATTTTGCCTCTGACAACGGGCAGTTGATTAAAATGATATAAATAGTTAAATTTTATGTATATGATTTACCAATTAATCACATATGTAATGGAGTCTTGACAAATTGAGAGGAAATTAGTTTGTTGTCAGATTTGAGATTTGTTGCCAAACTGAAAACAAGTTGTCTAAATAAAGTTTATTCTTGACTAGTTAAACAGAATAAGGCAAACATTTGCCAGATTCATCCAATTATTATGAATAGTCCTGGTTAAGCAAACAAAATCTCTTCACTGTTTTACCACATGATTGTCTGTCCTGTTGTAGGATGTTATGGTGGTGGGTGAACCTACACTGATGGGCGGAGAGTTCGGGGATGAGGATGAGCGACTGATCACTCGATTAGAGAACACACAGTATGATGCAGCAAATGGCATTGATGATGAGGAAGATTTCAATAACTCTCCTGCACTGGGAAGTAACAGTCCCTGGAACAGCAAAGCACAATCTAGTCAGGAGAGTAAATCAGAAAATCCCACACCACAGGCCTCTCAATAAAAAGGAACATATCAGTTTTTATTAAAAAATTTTGTGCTTTCCCCTTCTTCTTTATCCAGGCTGAAACCCAAAATTTCTTGTTTAAAAATGTCTGCATTCAGCAGTATTGAAATATTAAATCCCCTAATTTGATTTAGTGAGTTCATATTCAAAGCTTAAAAAAACTCGAGCTGGTATTATAAGCCATGCAACCCATTATATTTTGTGGGCATTTTAGTATGGCAGATTTGTGGTTTCTTTGAATTTGTTCCTGAGTTTGAACCGTTACTATCATGGGACTCTGATAGTGATGATCATTTATATTCAGGTTTTGCAGGAACCCATGCTGGTCAAATTTTTGCTTGTGTATTTATGTAAGCTTTTTATAAGGGGACTAAAAGATGATTTAGTGCAGACACAATTTTGTTCACATAAATGTTCAGCACAAAATGTGAAACTTAGAAATGAGTCTTTGTGTCATTATACGGATGTATTTTATGTATGCTTTGCCATTAATTAAGTGTGCCAATAAACAATGGTAACATTAATGCACTTGTCTGACAGTGGTTAATCACTGTTGTCAAATTTTTCATTAAATCCAGTACAGTATTTTTGCACAATTGTTATATAAATTGGTTAACTGACACTTCTGTTTCTTTCTCTTGTAATATGTTTAAATTACTAAATGTGCTTTGTAGAAATGCAAGATTTATAGTGATGATCTGAACATTCTGTGTTTGAATTCTTGGAATCTAACTCTTCAAGCCAAAGCCAAAAGAAAATCTCCAACTGTTAACTTAAGGAAGCATAAATGATGCATGTTTTCAATGAAGGGCTTGAATTTTTTTATTTTTGATTCAGTTCAGAGGTTTTTTAAAGTTTTTCAGGTGTTTGTCAATTTCAGTTATTGTAAAAAGAAAGTGAACTTTCAGTTCCCCTAGGCTCAACTATATCAAAATAACCATGTCATGAACTCATGTTAAATGTCTGTGCACTAATTCTGCAAGCTACTTAGTGAAGCTACTTCATGGTTTGAAATTTACTTTTAGTGACTTTAAAGGAATATATACAAGGGACTCCATTACGTGATTGGCACAGTGATAAAGACTGGCCTTGACATTACTACTTGTAAGGAGATAATGGATGTTGTTATTCGTGCTGGCACTGTACTCACACATGCACGGGAGTTGAAAGCAACCCAACTTTACAATCTGACAGGACACAAGTTTAGCACTTAAAGTCACAAAGTCTCACTGCTTTTTGTTTACTGAGAATGTTAGCTACTTGCTTGAATACTGGAAACCATTTGTAAACTTTCTGTTTGCTGACACAAAACCTGTAGCAAAATCTTTCAGACTGAACAACTGGCAAAAATATTTTCTCTCAAGCACACTGAGGCCCAACTAAGGGGTGATTCTTAGTCATGGATTCTAAATGCACAGGTACGTACTCCAGCCACGCTTTTAAAAAAAAGCACACCCACTTGGGCAGAACGCAGCTTTACTGCGAACGTGGTGCAAAACAATGCCCTCCAGTGGTGCTTATGCAGCAAGTGACACAAAGACCTCACTGCCAAACAGCTGAGTGAACTACCAAGGCGATGTACAGTGGCTGTCTGTGAGGGCTGGTGCTGGGCGGGCTGGGTAAGTAATGGCCTGCATTCACTGAAGTGGCCAGGGTGCAGCCCTGATCCCCACATCAGGACTTGGTGACACCACTTATCCAACCGCCCAACACCAGCCTTCATAGGCACCCAATACACTTTGCCTTGGTGGCCACACCAAGCTATGCAGCAATGAGATCACTTTAATTGTTTCATTGCCAAGCCAAGGGAGTACCAGTCAGAGTTAGACAGCATGGTGGAAGGCTGAAATTTCAACCAGGTTCCCAGCATTGCTGGGAAGAGTGGGGGTTCACACTAGATTCCCAGCATGTGGCACAATCAATACCGCATCTCTTTTAGTGCTTATTCCACTTCTGATACAGGTAAAACATTCTGAGCACTAGTCACAATATCATTGTTACTGCAGACACCTTTGTTTTCTCACACCACTTTCACCTCTGCTTCCACTGTCCTTTTCACCACAGATTAGCACATCCCACTAACAAAATGGTTTGGTAGCAATCTCTATGTGCATTCTGAAAGTCACTTACAGCTTTCTGAAAGCAAAGTGAAATTCTGTGCGAGTCATTGATTGTCAGCAAGCTGTTTCATCGGAATGATAAAAAAGTGATTTTTCCAAGTAAATATTCAGGGTTTTTTTTTTCAGCTTTTGTCAATTAGCTGCCCCAAAAAACTCAGGTCCTCTTTGCACATGATATTCACAGGTGTAATAGTAATATTTTTTGTATATGCTTTGTGCTAACTTTTCCAGAATGAAATTCTAGCTTTTTTTTGGAAAATGGTAACACTTGTAGTTAAATAGCAGATCCATTAATTCATATAAATGACAAACCAAATATAAGAACTGCAAACTATAGTAACACTGAAGGGGCAGGTCATCCTTCCAAGCAGCTAAAGAAAGTTGAATCATCTTGAGAAATATAATTCTGATGCTACATTTTGTCTTAAACTAAAAAGCTCAGTGGAAGCTTCTTGGCCCAGTGGGACATTAGACCCACAGTAAATTAACATGTCTCACCAAGACTGATCTTTATAAACCTGTTGTTCATAGCACTTAGAAATGTGAGACAGGAAGAACTCTCCAATTCTAAGATATTGGAAAAGAATGAACTGGGCTAGACTGTACTGAATCATGAACTTGATGTTGTGGCTATATGGAGGAGAGATATCTCATGCAGCATTTCTTGGAAATTTGACAAATGTGTTTCATATCTAATCAGTGCAATTTGTAAAGGTTCTAAATGTTCTAGTCATAATTTTGTCATGTGACAGCTCAATCAGATTACTTCAATAGCAGTTTCGTCTTGTGACTTCTTGTGAGAAGAACAATAGCATCAAGGTCATAAGAACACCATCAGTTTCCAAGTTATGCACCTCTTGACTCAAATGTATATTGCCACTACCTTCATTGTTGTTACATCAGTAGTTTGGAATTCCCTACTCAACATCTTTGTGGAAACACCATCACAACACAAGGACTGCTGCTGCTTGAGGGGAAACCACCGGTACCTTACCAGGGACTGAGTGGTGTACAGTAATATATGGCCTTATTGGTATCTTGCAACTCATGAAAACAAATCTTTAAAAAAAAGCTTAGCCATTAAACAGTACGTTTCTTCAGAATTAAATGTTTTTCATTAATATTTAATTGTATTAGCTGAACCTTTAGTTTTCAAACATTTATATTACAGCACTTTTGCAAAATGCCAAGGTCCCTAAAAGCACATAGTCTCAGTGGTAGCACCTCCAAGCAGCTATCATAACTATCCAGTGGAGTAAATGAATCATGCAGGATTCCATTCTGACAAGGTTCAGCTGGAATATTGAACTATCCAAACAGGATAATCCAACTGACTGCAAAAACATTTTCAGTTTGTGAGAGTCCACTGTGCAACCATTTTTATTTTAAGGATGAAGGATAATAAGTAGTGAGGAGTGCTATTACTTGCTGTCCTGGCTCTTCAACCAATGAAGAACCCTTGTACTGAGGCAATAAGAAAGTACAAAATGCACAGGATCCCACATGAATTCTGATGGAACATGTTAAAGCAATCTGAGAGGCAAATGCAAGTTTTCTTTTTACACAGAGAGTGGTTGGTATCTGGAATGCGCTGGCAGAGATGGTGGTGGAATCAGATGCACTGTTTAACAGACAATATGCCTCTATACCTTCCCTCTTTAACAGATACTTAAATAAGCAAAGCATAGAAAGATACAGTCCTAGTGTGCGGGCAAATGGGATTAGTGCAGATGGGCAAAAAGTTCAGCATGGACGTGGTTGGCTGAAGGACCAATTTCTGTGCTGCACAACCCAATGCAGTCAGCAAGTTGATTCAGCCATTTTAATGTTTGAACTGATAATCAGGCGTCCTGCACCATGACTGTGAGCCAGTGTGTTTGCTGCATTCTGCACAGTTTCACTAATTACAAGGAGGCACACATCCAGAAGAGGTGGAAGGGGAAATCTATATTTACACCTGCTGAGGAAGAAGAAAGAACTGCATGAGCCTGGCTCGGTACTCATCAATTGGATATGATGGACAACTGGATCACATCATAAAGCAGTATTAGACTATAATCTTATCAAAATTTCTCACTATTCCAAGAATACAAACAAAAGTCACAACTCTCTTTATAAAGGAACTGTCATCTTAAACTCCACTGTCTCTTCTACCCTTGCCTCCAAAGACCAATGCACAGAGCCCATTCATTTATCAGCAGGATTGAGAGCATCTGATCACCTGATTCTGCTATTTCCCTTCCCCAGTTCTCTGGGACTAGGGTTGGGTGGGATTAAACTAATTTTTTTTCTCGACTTTCTCTCCATCTTTTCTCATGTCCTCCGTCAACTCACCTTGTTTATGAAATATACCTCCTGTTCCCTCAATCTTCTTCCCACTAAACTACTGACTATCCAACTTCTTGAAATCCTTGTTAGCTTCTCATAAACTCTCCTTCATTACTCTGCAAACCAACCCTTTACCCACCCATCCTTCCAAATCCAATCTCTCCTCTCCAAAGTCCATGAGCATGAGATAGCCACCTAAATTGAGCCTACTTGAAACTTCTTGTTTAGTTGCATTTAGTTGGACTGCAACCCAATCACATTAATGACATTATATGTATTTTTTTGTTGATCCATCCATCATGCCCTACTCAACATACTGGTAACCTTTGACACAATTGATCACTGCATTCTCCTCCAGTGCTTTCCACCGTCAACCAGAAGAGTTAACCTTACTTGCTTAATTCTACTCTTAACTATCCAGTCGCAGTTAGAAAATAACCAGCAGTGGCTTCTTTTCTCATGCCTGTACAATTGCCCTTTTGATCTACCAAGGATTCAATCCTTGACCCCTTTCAATTGCTCATCTACATCCTACCGCCCAGCAACATTGTCAAAAAAGTGTCAATTTCCTCATGTAAACTGATGACATCCACCATCACCTCCTTGATCACTGTTAAGACTGCTTTTCCAACATATAATACTGGATGAGGATAAATTTAATATTTCTACCCAGCAATGGGAAGACTTAAGCCATTGTTTACAGCTCCTACCACAAGCTCAATTCCCTACTACCACCAGCTCCATTCTTCTCCGTAACAATTTTGTGAAACTAAACCAGACTCTTCACAACCTTATCATAGTGGATTTGCTTGATTCTTAGATTTCATATCCAAACTATAACTGAGACCACCAACTCCAATACATAATGCAATTCTACCTTTATTCTACTCTAACTCCATCTACAAGTTTATCACTGTTCAGAACCCACATCTGCTAAAATCCTCATCCAAATATTTGCGGCCTATAAATTTGACATTCCACTGCACTCCCAGCCACTCACTTTCACTCTAATTTCTGTAAACATATGACCTAAAACTCTGCTGCCATTATTGTGACTTATACTAATGTCAATCCACCCCGTGCTCGCTGACAGGCCTTTGGTTTAGCACTGCTTACGTTTTAACAATTCCTTGTTTTCAAATCCTTCCATCTCCACTAACCCAAATACCCTTTAAGTTCTCTGCACTCCTCTTGTTTTAGTCTTTTATTCATGTTGTGATGTTGTAGCTGCATTTGCCAAGGCCCTAAACTCTAAAATTCCCACTCAGCTTCTCTCCTCCTTTGAAACCTATTGGTAATGTTGATGTTCAAATGGATCTAGATCTCCTTATACACAAGTTATTGAAAGCCAACATGCAAGTGCAACAAGCAATAAAGTAAATATGATGATGTTTATTATGAGAGAATGTCCTACTCCAATTATATATGGCCTTGCTGAGTATTATCTATAGTTTTTGTCTCCTTACCCAATGAAGACCATAGAAGGAATGCAACAAATAATACTCTCCACTTGCTTGGAGGTGTGCATTTCCAACAGCCCTTAAGAAGCTCAATACCATACAGAATAAAGTAGCTCATTTGACTGGTATTTCATCAACCATCCTAAACATTCATTCCCTTTACCTCTGGCACATAGTGGCTGCAGAGTGTACCATCTACATCTTCTTTGACCCTTAACTGCCCTTTCAAATAGCAGAACAAACCCCTCAGTTATATCATAGCTTCTACATTGAAAAAGTAGGATAAAACAGGAATGACCACTGAACATCAACCTTGGCACCAATTGTGACAAGCCAAGGTTACTCACTGTCTAATCAACATTCCAAGGTTCACTTCACAAACATCTAAAGACTAA
>JARFYF010000052.1:77119428-77130660 GCA_030265395.1 Rhina ancylostomus
AAGACACTGTTGAGTGATTTTCCACTTTATCAGTTAGATACCAGTTTCAAAGCAAAAAGAGTTGAGCTTATTTTGCTGCCATTTCTGAAGTAACAGCCTTCAACACTACTGTCGGCTTGTGGTTGGAACCCATCACTTTTGTTATGTACTCAGTGTCGCTCCTGAACAGAATAATGAAGACTAGCTTCAGTAAACATGGCTATGAATGCCTGCAAAGTATGTACAAAAGCTTGGACTTTTGTCCTCACCTGCAGGGCTTCGCCTTCTCTCCTTGTTTAATAGTTGAAAATCAATGGTGGCAGAACATAGTACAGCTCTCATCTGATTCACTGATGGGAGGACTACTTCCCTCTTTCACAGCACACGGCTTCCACTGTTGGCCACTCATGCAGACCCGCGACAGGCACCTCACTCTGAGACACCTCATGTCGATCCTCCACACTCACTGATAAGCTCCAGGTTTGTCAGTAACGTCAGGGTTACAAATGATTGTGAAATATAATTCCACTACTACTTGACTGAGAGTTTCTCTGCTTGCTTGGCTTTGATACAGCTGCATGCATTTCAAAGTCACTTCTCTTCAGAGAATCTCATTAGTTACATCCACACAAGGAAACTTATCTTTTGAACTTATTATTTATAAAGTTCAATGAACTAATACAACACGGATTTCAAATTCTGGTTGCACATGTGCACAGGTGTACATGACATGAGAACATCTGGTCAAACTCAGTAAGCAGCCAATCAGAGTTATGTGTCCTGAGAGAGTGACCCACCCTCTGGAGAGATGAAGTGAAAACCCATCACTCCCTTAAGGCTCTGCAGTTCAACTGTAACTGCAATGTTAGTCAGATGGCAACACAGGCTTTTTCCCAGGGCTGGAGAATCAAGAACTAGAAGGCACAGGTTTAAGGTGAGAGGCGAGTGATTTAATAGGAACTTGAGGGACAACTATTTCACACAAAGTGTGGTATCTATGTGGAAAGAGCTGCCAGAGGAAGTGGTCGAGGCAGGTACAATAACAACATTTGAAAGACAGTCGGACAGGTACTTGGATAGGAAAGGTTTAGAAGGTTATGGGCCAAATGCTGGCAAATGGGACTAACTTGGATGAGTCATCTTGGTCGGCATGGACTAGTTGGGCCGAAGGGCCTGTTTCTGTGCTGTATGATTCTATGACTTTATGACTCTTATCATAGCTCAAGGATTACTCTCGGTACCTGCCTCCCCCAGCAGGGAAATGTACAGAACTAAGTTTGATTGTTGAGTGCACTTTATCAGCTGTAAGATTGCAGATGATAAAGCAAAGGGAGAAACAGAAACTATTCTAGAAAACCACAGCTGTGGTATGTTTTTCAACAAAAGGTTGAAATGGTTGCCTGTAAAAAAATAACGAGATTATCCCACAAAGGCTGATATCAATCTGAGTTTTCAGAACCTGGGTGCTAATGGGATTAATATTTGTCAAAAACAAAATATTAGCAACAAAGCTTCATTACGGGAGACAAGGGTGGTAAATGATGAAGCTTTGTGCATTGAAGCCTCGACTGTCAGTTGCAAACTGACATAGATTGGATTCCAAAATCTCCCTGTACAGGAGTGGAAACGGTGTGGTCAATGAACTGTATACACAGCATGTGGGAGAATAAGCCAAAGAGAGCAAAAGTCAGGCAGTTAATGGGTGAAAGCAGAAATGAGTGAGTGAGTGAATGAGGGGGAGAGAGGTGAAGTGGGTTGGTGATTATGAATGGCTGGGTGGGTGACTGAGTGAATCAGTGGAGAGATTGAATGAGAGGCAGAGAGAATCAACAGCTTCAAATTTCCTGCTGATAACATCTCCTTTAACCTGTCCTGGGCCCAGCACATAGATGCAATCATGATTGTCTACTTTCGTAGAAAGTTAAGAACATTTGGCATGTCAGCAATTACTCTGACAAACTTCGACAGATGCACTGTTGAAAATTTCCTGACCGTTTGCATCACGGCCTGGTACGGCACTTCCAATGCATAGGAACACAAGAGGCTGCAGAGAGCATAGACACAGCCCGGTCCAACACGGGCACAGCCCTCCCCACCACTGAGAGCACCTACAGGAGGTGCTGCCTCAGGAAGGCCGCATCTATCATCAAGGATCCCCACCATCTGAGCCATGCCCTCTTCTCGCTGCTACCATCAGGCAGGAGGTACAGAAGCCTGAAGTCCCACACCACCAGGTTCAGGAACAGATACTTCCCTACAACCATCAGGTTCTTGAACCGACCTGCTCACCCCTAACCCTACCTCAGCAACGGAACACTATGGACCAACTCTTGCACTACCATGGAATAGTTTCTGTTTTGTTTTTGCACTAATGTTTCACACATTTTCTTCACTGTCTTGGAAAATTTATGTATAATTTATGTTTAATGTGTTTTATGAATCTACATACCTGTAATTCTGCTGCAAGCAAGTTTTCATTGTACCTGTACCTCACCGTACCTGTGCACATGACAGTAAACTCAACCTGGACTTGCACTTGGATTTGAGTTTGGAATGTGAGGGAAGGTGAGTGAGTGAATGAGGTGATTGAGTCAGTATCAGGATGACTCAATGAGTGAGTGGTGAGTGGGTGAGTGACTGAGAAGGGGTGAGGGAGTATGTGGGTGAGCAGGTACACTGGTGAGTGGGAGAGTGGCCAGTGAGTGAATGGGTGGGTGACTGATGAACATTTGAGTGAGTGTTCAGCTATTTGCTCCTTTAGTGTCTGGACGAGTGATTGAGTAGGTATCTGATTTACTGATTAGTTTTTGTGATTTTAGGGTTGTTGTTTAGGACAATGAATGTGATAAGAGTGTTAATAAGTGAGTGAGCAAATGGCTAATAACCATTTCTGGAAATATTAATGGAAGATACAGCAATCCGAGATGATTTAATACTGTCAATATTTCAATCCAAATACACAAGCAGCGATTATTTCAAAACACAACCAGAGTTTTAAACATGGTAAACATTCCATAAAATGATAGCACCATCCAACAGTATCACCATCAGCCAGTCCTTCAGTGATGGACTTTAGTGGACACACACAGGACCAGAGTTGATCCCACTCATGGTGTTTGTTTACATCATCTGTAGGATTTGTTGGTCCAAGACACTCTGGCCTCCAGCAGCATCACTCCATGTCCGTGGAGAGCAGCCAGTGGGTGTGAGCATCCTCACCATCTTCCTCAGGTGTTGGCCTGAGGCTCTCAAGTGAACATAACAGATCACAAGGCACTTGGGAAGGAGAGGGCTACCTGCCAGTGTCCTGGGCAACAGTTAGTCCTCAAGCACTCTTACTAAAACAGACAGAATCATAGAATGGATACAACATAGAAGGAGGCCATTCAGCCCATTGAGTCTGTGCTGGGGCTCAATCAGAGGAACTCTCTAGTTCCTTCATGACCATGAACATTTTTCTCTGCCATATACAGTACTGAAGGCCACAATGGAACCTGCCTCCAACACACCTCCCCTCAACCTTCTCTTCTTCAAACAGCCCCAGTGTCTCTTGTAACCAGAGTCCACCATGCCCTTCCGTTTATGGGAGCTTCCTGTGCAAGGTTCTGGTGCACACATTTTCATCTGGACAGTGGCCAATGGTGGCTATCCTTCAAGTGTATTTCATTGGCAGTGAACCCTTTGTAGAAGACGCTACATGTGCAAGTCTTTCTTTGTGCTGGGTGGTGGTAAATTGGTGCCACCCTGGTCACTCCAGCTGGGACGGAGGAGATTTCAGTTCTGACGTACGGGATGGTGGGCTGGATCCCTTCATTCATGTCAGTCTCACTCATCTTTAATTTGAAGCAGCGGGAGAACCACAGACAGCAGCACTGGATTCCGCCAGTTGATCATGTTGTTCCTTTTGAACTGGATGCCAGTGGAGAGAATCTAACTCCGTCACAGGGACGATGAGCTCTTTACTTCCTCGCAAACATCAGGCTGCATGGACTGACCACGGTCCGTGGTTCTGCAGAGATGCTGACTTCAGATGCACGCATTCTGGCACAGAAGTACTGAACATACTGGGGGTCAGGTGTAGAATCTCTGACCTATCACCATCCCCCCCCCAACCCAGGGACTCCCCATTGTGTCCAGGGACCTCCAGTCACCTCCTGCACCCAGACCAGGGGCATTTCCTGACCAGAACCTCAGCGTCATCCCAGCCACAGCTGGCACATCTGGGCAGAGCTCAGGCATCTGAATAGACTCACCGACCTTAATTAAAGAGCCACCTTTCTCCATACATTTGTTTCGAAGTTCTGACTTCACTGGACATGTATTTCATCACATTAAAGACATTTAATAGTTTTAAGTTAACCTCTGGAATTAAAAGAGTTTTAAAAGGGGTGAAACAGTATTGCGGTGGGATCAGTGTGGAGGTGGGATCAGTGTGGAGGTGGGGTCAGTGTGGAGGTGGGGTGAGAGTGGAGGGGGGGTCAGGTCAGCGGTGCAGTCAGCGCGGGGGTGGGGTCCCTGCTCCACAGGCTGCATGGTGGCGGAATGAGGGAGGGTGTGGGTGGTTGGGAGCCTCTGCGCGAGGCGGGGAGTGTGGGCTGGGGGAAGCTGTAGGGTCCTCACTGGTCAGCATGGACACTGTGGGCCGAGGGGCCTGGTTCCGTGTTGTGTGATCCTATGAGGATGGACAGTCTGACTGAATGAATCACCTAAAATGGCAGAAATCAGAACCTTTCTCCTCCTCGTGAGCCCCACTCTAATCGAGTGTCAAATCGAGGCCACGAGATGGGCGGCTGGAGGATGCAACACCAGAGTGGTGGCTGACTCTGTTGTCACAGACGGGAGTGACGCTGTTGGAACTGTTGTACTCAACACTCTGTCACCCAGACAACCTACAGCTGGTTGCTGCACAACGACGTCCCCTTCCTGTTGGACTGGTAAAGGTCCACCAGGAGTTTCTGGATCACTGTTCTCCTTGCCGTACAGCGGAGACCTTCATCAGGTGTCTCACTGCAGTCCACTTCCTTTCTTCATTGAGTTAAACAACATGAATACAGGCCCTTCGGTCCTCCACTCCATGCTAACCAGCAAGTACCTGTCCACACTCAACCCAGTTACCAGTACTTGGTCTGTAGCCCACTGCGCCTTGGTGGTCCAAGTGCTGCAGCTGACCTCTCCAGAGCCATCCTCAGCTCAGAGGGGACGACAGAGACCTGAGGTCAATGCTTGCCTGGAGTTTCTCTTCTCATTCTGACTCCACTTCTCAGGCCAAGACTGGGTGCAGTTGAGTCCCTTTCGAGCATAAGGTGTTGACTACCTGTTTAAACAGTGCAGCTGCCATGCATGGAGTGCCATTAAAAGCTGCATGTTCCCTCGCAATAAAACCCGGGAGGACTGTGCTGGGGACGAGACGGTCGTCCACCTCTTTGTGGAGTGTGGGTTCTCGAGGAGGGTGTGGTGAAAGGTGCAGGGGTCCTTGTCATGGTTCATCCCCAGCAGCTGTGTAACAGAGGATTCTCTGATCTACGGGCTGTTCCCGGGGACGCACACAGAGACGGACATCAATGGCTGCTGGAAGGTCATCAGCTCGGTGAAAGACGCCCTTTGGTCTGCCCGGAAATTGTTGGTCTCCCAGCACTGTGAGATGCCCGTAGGGGAATGCTGCCGACTGGCACATTCCAGGCTGCAGGAGTACGTGTTGAGGGACGCCCTGAAACTGGGTGCAGCCAACACAAGGGCTCAGTGGGGAAGGATGACAATCTAGGGTTCTTCTGCCACAGGCGAGGGAGGGGTGGGGTCAGGCGAGGAAGCCTCTCCAATATTGAAAATACGGGATTGGGGTATCACCCCAGGGAGCCACATGAGTGGCATCAGTTCTGTGTCTTTATATCTAAGAAGTAACACCAAGAATGGAACTTTACGTGAATGTAAAGGTTTGAACTGGTTTATTATTGTACATAGCTTCTTTTATTATGAATAAAGTTTGTTTAAAAATAAAAAAAGTTGTTGCAAGTTTTAATTCCCCTTTTTATGTGCAAGTTCAGTTTAAGGATATAAATTTCAAAATATTTAAACAAAATTCGATGAACTGGCTTCAGAACTACTTGCAAAGCATCTTATATTTGAGTCCTGGCATTTTTCACCAAGAACATGACTGCAAATCCCCCTTTCCCAAACTCAGTTTATATTTAGCAGCTAATAAGATATTGGTGAGAATTTCACTCATGGCTGCCATCCTATCATTTCACAGTTCACTAATTCCCACCCCCTTCACCCACCCCTCTCCCCTCCTAATTGAAGAAAGTTCTCTCTTGGTCTTCCCACCAATCCATTTCTCAGTATTCCTTTTGTCTTTTCCCTCCTTTTCCCCTTGTCTTTTATTCTGCCCACTACCTACCCCCACCTCCCAAGCACTTGGCTGAGGCAGGACATTTGCAGCTTTTAAGGAACTATTGGATATGTATCAGAAGCAGAAGAAAAATGGTTATCTTGAGGGGAAAACAGGACTGTTGGAATAGTTTGGATTACTCAAGTGAAATATTGCAGTTTTGATGTGCTAAGTGGTTTTGAAATTTTGCTACAAACTTCAGGATTTTATTATAGTATTTACATCACACTGTGGTTGAATTTCAGAAGGATAAAACTGCCCTAGCCAATACTGTGTCTGTTGGATTTGCTTCCTTCATTAAAAATAATGTGAGTGTAAGTTATTTGAACAACAAATGAGCTCAAACTTGTAACACAAGCAACATAAGTGTATGCTATCTGGCTGCAATTAACAAGGAGGAATACAAATACTCATATATGAACACTAATGAAAGTTGCTACAAAGATACCAACCTCTGAAGACCCATTAATCTCTTTTCAATCGTAAAATAATCAAATTGAGTGTTAATGTGAAATCTAAAGATTTATTTCTCAACTGCAAATCCTGCAAACAACAAATAATTTTTCTTTACAAGATGAAGAAGCACTATGACAAACTTCATGGACTTTAAGGAAATGATAACCAACTGTGAAACCTGATGATGATTTATGGATAAACCTAGTACAATACTTTTGACAGAATGTGAAGGCATCCTCTTGGGCAGTCCACCATGCTCAAATTTAACTTGTTTCTGTTCTGACTCAATGGTCCCAATGGTGACTACTGAGTCCTGTGCGAAATCTGCAGACTCTGCTACAAGTGGGGCAGGTGATGCTTGTTTGGGTAGCTGGGATATGTGCTACTTTAGGTTTTTTTGCTGGGTCTCTGCATGCTCCCATAGTAGAAACACTAGGTGCTCAGTGCCATTCTGGATACTTTTCCTCTATTTTGTCCAGTCACAGGTCAGGGATTCTCATATTCAGAGAGGATGTTACAATTTTTAAAGAAGGCCTCAATTAGGGGATGTTCATCTGAGAGAAAACTCTGACATTGATTTGTCCATTCTGATAATATATTTGAAGGATTTTGCAGAGAAAGCATTGGTGGTACATCTGCAGTGGTTTTGGCTCCCTGCTGTCAGTTGCTATAATCTCTAATGCATGGTAGAGTGATGGGATCATTGGTGTTTAGTAGAACATTAACTGGGTGTTCATTATGAGTTATGGTCTTCAAATGCACTTTTATCAGTTGAATGAAGGCTCTGCTAGCTTGCTGGAGGTGATGGGGAATTTCTTAATGTCTGCCTTCACTGAGAAATGGCTTCTAATATGTTATCCGTGATCCCAAGATATGTATGATCTGAGTTTTGTCATGGATCCTGACTGTCAGAGGACTGTGGTATCTTTCATCAGGGAAGGTTGGCAGAGGACCTTAGTTTCCCAGATGTTTAGTTTAAGGTGCATCGTCCCAGGTGCTATATTGAAGGAATCAATGATGATATGAAAGTCAGTTTGAGTGTGAACATTCGCAAATGTTTCTGCATACAGTAAACCAATGACTGACTAAAGTTAGGCTGATCTTGGTTCTAGTATGAAAACAATGAAGGTTGAAGCATTTCCTCCTCATTCTGTACTGTGGAGCTTGTTGGAAATAAGGTGCAATATTGGAGTGAGGAAAAGGATTAGTGCAATGACACAGCCTTGCATGATTCCATTCTGCACTGGAATTGGGTCTGGTTAGAATTAGAGCTGGTACATCATTGTGCAGCAGACATAAATGTTTTTAAAAAAAAAATTCTGAGAAGAGCTAAATTTGAGAAGGATTCTATATCGTCCATCTCTGTAGAAGAAGTCAAAATCTTTTTCGACATCAAAGAAGGCTATGTTCAGTGGTTAATGCCGCTTCCTATGTTTCTCTTTAACTAATCATAAAGTGAAGATTGTGACGTTGTGTCCTTGGATGGATGGAATCTGTACTGAGACTCGAGGAGAAGTTTTTGGACATGGTTCGGGAGAGTCCTTGCAATGACATTCTTTGTAAAATACAATAGGGAGTCCCCTATCTGCAGTTAATATAATCAGATTTTCTTGAAGATGGTAACTATCACAGCGTCTCTGAGATTCCTCTGGCACACCTTCCTCAAATGAGAGCAATAGAGTCTTGAATTTGCTGCAGAAAAATATCTCCATCATGTTTTGGTACTTCATCAATATTTGGACCTTGAAGAAATCTGCTCAATCTGTTCAATATCTTGCTGGGTTGGAGTAATTCTGAGATTATAGCAGAAGCAAAGATAAACTTAAGGACACTTGCATCAAAGACAGAAACTTGTTTGGAAGACTTTTGAGCTGCTACCAGCAGCCAAAACCAACTGCCTTTCTGTTTTCAATGTGCTCCTTCATTTCTTGGTTGTCCTTGGGATGAGTCCTTGGATATTAAGGCTAAAGATGGTCCTGATAGTGTTGAAGAATTATCATGACATGCAGGGATTTGTTGATTTCTGGATATCCTTTGAGCCTTCCACCCATTATATTGCATGAATTTTTTTGTTGATTCTTTCCTTTTGTGTGTCTAGATTTCGTGGGGGTTGTCTCCCTTGACGTATACATTCTTCTTCAGTGCAATAATGTCAGTGATTTGGATTAATTAGTTGCTGGGATCCAGTTCATTTTCATCAAACTAGTCTCGCTGTTCTTTGATAGAGAAGCCAGAACCTTATTGGAAAGGACATAGAAAGAACATGATCCTTTGGAAAGCTGTGATTGGCAAGGAAGGAATAAGGAAAGCTAACTCCAGTGGTGGTGTTTTGATAAAATGCTTGGAACATAATCTTGTCATAATCAAATCCTATTTTGTTTGAGAGAATTATAAAACCTCATGGCAACACACTCAATTCAGCCTTTGGCACCTATAAGATTATGTCATTGTTCGAGTAAGTGACTGCAAGGATGTATGCCTCATTCACACCATTACACGTGACAACTGCTGGACTGACCACTGCCAAATCTGCTCCTATTTCCATTTGCCTGGCCCCCAACATGCCTTGGCCACAGAAACACTGCAGTAGAAAAATCAATGCTGAAGGTCTCAAGGATCCTGCAAAAAAAAAAGCTCAACTCACTCAACACCTTGCTGATGACCTGAAGTTTATCATAATTAGCATCTGTGAAAGTGTGTAATTAAGTTAAATACACTAAGGATCCATTCCCACGAATGGATAAGAAATTGGCATATGGGTAGATAACAGATAGTCATTAGTTGAGTTATAGCAGAGAAAGACAATGGAATTGAAGAAATTGCTCAGATTTATATGGGAAGGAAATGAATGGCACCTACACTACTGAACAATTGTATACAAGTCCAGGGAAGTCATGAATAGACTATACAAGAAAGAGCTTGAAAGAATTTACATTTATATAGCATCTTTCATAACAGAAGAAACTCGCAGAGTGTTTTACAACCAATCAAGTATTTTTGTAGTGTAGACACAGTTGAATGTGACATGTATAGATGAAGTACTTGATAGTCGGCATGGACGTGGTGGGCAGAAGGGTCTATGTCTGTTTTGCATGACTTTGACTCTTTGAGAAACAGTGGCTAAGATTGTGCAAAGGTCCCACAGAGCTGTAATATAAATGATCAGATCATCTGCTTCGTATCGATAGAGGATATTGGTTACATGGGGCAGTGGAAAAAATTCCTCAGCCCTTATCTGACTGTGTTGTGAGACCTTTAAATATTCCCAAGAAAGGTAAAATTAAGCTAATGTGAAAGTGAGCTAAAATCCAGAAGCTGATGTCAGTACCGCATCATGATAGCTGAGGATCCTGCTTGAATTGTTGTTATTACCACTGTAAAATCCAGGAAAATTGGATGTTGAAATAGGATGGATAATGCTGTCAGTATGGTGTAGAGGTTTTTCATGGAACCAGGGAAGTTACACCATAAAGCTGGGGATCTTCAATACAGCTTTCCAGAATAATTCCCACTGTCACCTTATTTCCCCTTTAGCTTTGTGCAAATATTTATTTATTTTTTCTTTATTTTGTCATTGTTTTTAATTCATTTATGAAAAGAGGCATAGAGTTCAAGGGCTGGGAAGTCATTTTGAATCTTTATTAAACATGAAGTATTGTGTCCAGTTCTGGCATCACATTTTAGGAAATTTTTCACTGGAACTGTAGAAGTTGCAAGAGGATCTGAATGAGGTAGTTAATGTTATGAGGATGTAGACAAAGTAGATGGAAATAAACTGTTGCTATTAGTCAAGAACTAGGGAATGTAGGTGACTGGTGAGAGAAGTGATGTGAAGTAAAACATTTTACACAGTGAGAGTTCAAGGTCAGGAATACTTTGCAACTGACAGCAGTGGAGACAGATCCAATTGTAGCATGCAATAGATATCTGAAAGGAAAAGACAATGCAGGCCTTCGAGAAGATGGTGGGACTAGTAGGATTGTTCCTACACACATCCTGTATGAACTTGACAACTTCCTTGCTGCAACCATACTGTGATTCTATGAATCTATGAGGGGAAAGCCACTGGCTATTTGAACCTTAACTAAACCTACAGAATACCACTGAGTCATGTACTCCTACTGCCCACAGATCTCTTTCAATAAAGAAAGAGAAGAATTTGGCACTCCTGTGATCTCCTCAATGGAATTATGTGCCGCAAATTGCAAGATGTTGCTAATGCCCCAGAACTTACTGATTGTAGAACAGAGGGACTTAGGAGTACAAGTACTTGATTCCCTAACCCTAATCCTGAAGGCGGTGTCACAGGTAGACAAGGTAATGAGGAAAACTTTTGACATGCTGGCCTTCATCAGTCAGGACATTGAGTATAGAAATTGGGATGTAATATTGCAGTTGTACAAGACATTGGT
>JARFYF010000052.1:77180743-77191072 GCA_030265395.1 Rhina ancylostomus
TTAACAACCCTATCAATCTATGTGGCAACCTTGAGGGATCTATGGACGTGGATCCCAAGATCCCTCTGTTCCTGCACGCTGCTAAGAGTCCTCCCATTAACCTTGTATTCTGCCTTCAAATTTGATGTTCCAAAGTGAATCACTTCATGCTTATCTGGGTTGAACTCCATCTGCCACTTCTCAGCCCCGCTCTGCATCCTATCAATGTCCTGCTACACTATCCACAACGCCACCAACCTTCATGCACCTGCAAACTTACTAACCCGTCCTTCCACATCCTCATCCAAGTCATTTATAAAAATGACAAAGAGCAGGGATCCCAGAACAGATCTGTGCGGAACACCACTGGTCACTGATCTCCAGTCAGAATATGCTCCATCTACAACCAGCTTCTTCTATGGGTGAGCCAATTCTGAATCCACACAGCCAAGTTTCATTGGATCCCATGCCTCCTGTCTTTCTGAGTGAGCCTTCCATGAAGAACCTTGTCAAACACCTTATTGAAATCCACACACACCACATCCACTGCTCTACCTTCATCGATGTGATTTGTCACATCCTGAAAGGATTCAATTAAGCTCATGAAGCACAACCTACCCCTTGCAAAGCCATGCTGACTGTCCCTAATCAGCCTATGCTTCTCCAAATGCCCATAAATCCTGTCTCTAAAAAATCTTCTCCAGTAATTTGACCACCATTAAAGTAAGACTCACTGACCTGTAATTCCCTGGGTTGTTGCTACTTCCCTAAACAAAGGAACAACGTTTGCCACCCTCCAATCACCCGGCACTATTCCTGTGGTGAGTGAGTCTGCAAAGATCATCACCAAAAGTGCAGCAATCTCTTCCCTCACTTCCTGTAATAACTTTGGATATATCCTATCCAACCCTGGTGACTTGTCTATCCCAATGTTTTTGGGAAGTTCCAGCACATCCTCTTTCCTTGTGTCAACATGCCCTAGCGTGTCAACCTCTTGTATGCCATCCTCACAAATGTCAAGGTCTCTCTCACTGGTGAATACTGAAGCAAAGTATTCATTAAGGACCTCCCCTACTTCTTCAGACTCCAGGCACATGTTTCCTCTTTTATCTCTGGTCCTACCCTCACTCTAGTTATCCTCCTATCCTTCACTTGCATGTTGAACGCCTCAGGGGTTTCCTTAATCCTACTCTCCAAGGTCTTCTCATGCCCCCTTCTAGCTCTCCTAAATCCTTTCTCAAGCTCCCTCCAGGCTATCTTGTAACTCTCCAGAGCCCTGTCTGATCCATGCTCTCTAAACCTTTGGTAAGCTTCTTTCTTCCTCTTGACAAGATGTTCTACGTCTCTTGTCAACCACAGTTCCTTCACTCTACCATCCTTACCCTGCCTCAATGGGGCAAACCTATCCAGAACCCCATGCAAGTACTCCTAAACAACCTCCACATTTCATGCCTGTTAATCATGGTGCTCAATTCTTCTAGTGCCCACTTGATATCTGCCTGGGGTGGGATGTATATTGCAACCAGGATAACGACTGAACTCCCTTGGCAGATACAATGGACAACCCTTGACCAGCAGATGCTCCAAGTTGGGAGAGCAGCACTGAGGCAAAATCGCCACATCTGCACACCATGTGGAGTTGATTAAGAAGCAAATGCTGCTGCCTCAGCTTTGACCTGACACCGCCATCTGATCCACACAATGGATGGTGAAATCCTCAGGCTGGAGACCCATGTGCAGAGGGCTGAGGGTGGGTCATGTCTCTGAAACAGTTCACAGTAGTCTCTAATCTCTCTGATATAGCAGTCTTGCTCTGAGGTCTTGTATCTTATTTTCTAATGACTGCGCATTAACTGGGAGAACACTGTTTGTTTGGGGGGGGGGGGTGGTGTGGTGGTGGTGCAGTTCTCAAGCCCTGACACTTCAGGTTTACCTCAAGTCCTCCCCAGTGACCAAGTTTTTTTTTCTAGCACAATGAAGGCTTCCCCGTCACTTCCAGGGGCTGAATGTGCCTTCTGGGTGGTCTCTTCTGCCAAGTTTCTCGGCTTTGTCTAGCTATCCTAAGATTGCTAGTACTTTTAAGTGGCTTAAAGTAAGGTTCATTACTACAGTCATTGTGGCTGCAGATTTCAGCTTTAAAAGGTAGGAATGGGAATATTTTATTGTTCCCTTGGGGGCTGCCGTCACTCTCCGATGCCATCACTTGAATTAGAAATGACTTGTCTTCGTGGCCAAAATCACTGGATTCATTCAGAAATAATTGGATGCTGCAGTGGTAGTTTGGAAAGAGATTTCAGGATCTATAGATGGTTGAATGGCTGACCTCTCTTGTAATTGTTATCTTGCCAAAAGAATAACTAAACCTCCTGTTGACATTCATTATGATCTTTTACTTTCATCATCCTTTGAATGATGTTTGTGTTATTTTAAGAGCACCCTTAGCGGATGGTTTATGAATGAAAAGTGGCTGCTTTGTCAGATGTATATTCTTCATTCATTTTTAGGTTAAGTAGAAAATAAGTTGTATTTGTAATGACCATTAAGAAACCAGTTGACATTGCCAGTGAAACTTTACTCTTCATGAAAAATGTGATGTGTATTTGGTAATGTTTCATGTTGTAAATTACTAATTGAAATTGCTACAAGCCCTGTTGTTCTCCAGAGTACCAGATGGTGAGATTTAAGTAATGAGGCTTCTGGTTATTGAAACTTAAAATTGAACAATATTAAACTTGATGTGCTCTCATCTTGGTTACAGAGTTCTTTTAACTTTCATCTTTGAAAATGGAATTAAAACCAAAATTAAAATGTTGTTAAATCTCGTCTCTGTTAAAGTTCATTGTGTATCTAGAGCAATGTCCAACAAAACTTGTACATGAAACCTTGGCTGAGTGTTTTCTTCAGCAATTAAACAGAATTGTTAAAAATCTATTGGCTTAGATTTAACCCTTTTCAAATTGGAGCAAAGGATATTAAATTGGCAATTTTTGTCATTCTATAATTCTTGAACAACTTTAATGAATTTTAAACACAGATGTGCATGCAGTATGGTATTGTGCACTGTGGTTAGCAAACAGATTAATCGATCTTTACATGAGCAGGCTTAATAGCCAGATGGATTGTAAACCTGCATTTGCTGAATGGTTATCCTGAAAACCAGTGTTTTCATTATGTTTATAGGGAAGGTGATGGCTAGAGTGTACAAAAACATTCCTCTGCCCTTTTACCCCCAGGACCACAACACCTGCTTCAAACACTTATTTCCTTTTTCCACATGGGATAAGTATTTGCGTTCCATCAAGTCCCTGCAATTTTCTTTAAAATCTTTGCAAGAGAATTTTAAATGTACTTCAATTTATCACTGACTAGAGACAATAGTTATGGTCAAAATCATTATAATTTAAACATCTCTTGTAATTGTCTTGGCCATCTCAGCTAAATATCTCAGTGGGGATATTTGTCTTATGGCTATAGTTTATCATCAGTAATATGTTGGTGCATTCCTTATTGTAGTGTGTGTACACTTTGTGTGTTACAGTATGTGTAGATGATTAGATAGAAGAGCTGTAAATGGAATATTGTTTATTGATTGCAATAACTGAGCTAAACAGCACTGTCTGACAAAACAATCTATTATTCACATAGTGATTGAAAGTTAGTTCTTGTCAGTAACGCTTATCTGAATCCGGACTTGCATTAAAACAAAAATTGCTGGAAATGCTCAACAGGAAAGGCAGCATCTATGGAAGGCGATGGCTAATGTTTTGGGCCAATGATCATTCGTCATGATTCCAGAAATAGAGGCCATTTAAATAACACAAGGAATGACAGTGCCAGGGAGAACTCTTGTGAATGAGCCAAGGAAAGAACCTTCTGGATGGGCAGTTGCAGCCCCCCACAGTCTTTTGCAGGAGACTTGGAATGAATGCTAACTAGCCTGCAGTGAAAAGGAGAGTTGGAGCAGGCAAACTTTTTTTTCCACTTCTGTCTTCGGTGTTACAGATTTTCTTCAATGTTGCACTTGATCAAATGCCGCTTTGATGTCAAGAGTTGTCATTCTTATCTTGTCTCTGGAATGCAGCCCTTTCTCTTGACCTCATAACAGCCTGAAACAACTATTGATCGAGCCTTTTTGAATCTGGAGTAGAAGTTTGGACCTGGTTCCAATGGCAGAACAGTTGTGGTTGGTTGGTGTGACTGCAGAGCGATGATATTTAATTTAAGTGTCTAAGATGACTATAAACGGCAAGGGATGTTGATGCTCATTGGAAGGGAGTACTTCAAAGAAGTCCTCTGCTGAGATGAGACTCTCCTTGATATGAGGGCCCTTGAATCTGTTAAACAATAAACCACTTGGTCCAGTCTCACTGCAATAACACTGAGCAATTAATAAGGTCATATACCAATGAACAAAGAAGGGAAGAGGAAATCATGCTAGTGGATGATAAAGGTGTGATTGAAATCATGTTCATCTTCAAGAAAGGAGATTCCTTTTAATTGTGGAATCTGAAGAGGGTTCTCCTTGTTGATCTCATTGAAGTGTACAAAACTCTTCATGGGACTCGACCAATTAAATATTTCCTTGGGTCTAGAACCATGGGTGACGGCCTCAAAATTAAGAGGTTGGCCCTTTTTGGTGCAGATGAGAAGAAATTTCTTCTCCTGCAGGTGGTGAACCTTTTGGATCTTTCCCCAAGAGTTTTGGAGGTTCATTTACTGAGTATATTCAAAACTAAGATCAGTGGTGTTTTAGATATTGAAGCTTTCAAGGGATATGGGTTTGTGCAGAAAAGGTAAGAGATTAGCTAGGATCTTATTGAATTATGGAGCCCTGGATAGTGGAAACAGAGGGGATAAAAGGGTAGATATTGCATTTAATTTATTTGCAAGGGGATGTTGGCAAGAAAGTGACAAATGGAGAAATAAGATTGTATAGTGTCATCCTTTTGAGTGTCAGGAAACAAATTTCCTGCTTTGTATTGAAGGCAAGATGCTTTAGGTGTGAGGTGGAAGTGAGATTGATGCTTGAAGTCAGGGTGTTGTGATGTGGGGAGGGATGGTGGGTGGTCTGTTTGGTATGGTGGGTGGTGGAAATGGCAAAGGCTGACCTGTTGGATGTGGAGGTTGCCGTGTTGGAACATAAGGGCATTGAGATTCCCATCTTGTTTCTGGAAAGGAAGGGTTTGAGGAGAACGTGCAGGACACAAAACATAGACATTAAGGGCCCTATCACCTTGGTGAAGAATCCTTGATTGGTGGGGGAATAAAGTCATGTTGGGACTACTATGGAAGGTACTTTGAAAAGAAAAATGCAATGGAGAATGGAATACTTATTGACAAAATCTGGGTGGAGTTGAGCTTAATTTAAGATAGCTGTGGGAGTCTGCAGTTCCTTTTGATACTCCGGTTCATTCAATTGCTGGCAGTCCCTTTCTGCTTTCCTTGCCACTTAACTGCTTCATTTTTATATTGATTGGTACTAGGTTAATATTGTTTGAATTTTTCAGCCTATTGGGAGGTGAAAATAGACTGTTTGTACACCTACTCTTAATTGAGATATTTATATAGTATTAAATTCCCAGTTCACTTCAAACTATTGGAGTTAAAGGAAACAATGCATTCTGTTTTCTTAAACTGTTGGAAAGAAAATGACAAATAGAGAAATAAAACTAGCACTATCCTTATACTGAATTCTTTAGCAGGATGAGTATCGGGAAACAAATTTCCTGTTTTGTGTTAATGGTTGTTAACACAAGTCTACATGGTTAAGTGCATATTATTTGAAAAATATTAAAGCTGACTTCCTGCAATATGTGCCACTTGAATTTTTCTCGTGGCTTTTTAACAACTAAATGTGTTTTGAGCAATAAATCAATTCTGCATATGTGGTGTTGTAACTTTATTGGTGTGTTGGTCATTGTGATGTGGACTGATTAATGTAAATTTCATCACTTTTTTAAAAAAAGCTTGGTGCAGTGATCCATGTGCATTAGTTTTCAAATTTCAAGTAGAATGGCCCAGTGTGAGTTGCAGATTACAGCCTGCAGTGGAGTATTCCTCCAACACTTCTAACATTTGGAAGATCAATGAGAGGAAATGTCTTTGGGCATGCCTGCATTGCAGTAGGGTGATATACAACCAGAAATATTTGGGCTGTTGATTTGATGCATGTAGTAAGCGTTGTACTAGTAGGACTCGGACTTACAGTCTCCTGAAATTAAGATTTCTTACAGAATGTCTGATTCAGTGAATCCACAAATTTTTTAAATTGCTGCACAGGAGGTGGTTGTTCAGTCCACTGTTGGTTGTGGTAGATCTAGCTAGTCCAGGCTTAATATCTATTCTTTCTGTAAATCTTTTTCAAATCTTTGTTTCCTTTGTCAAAATAATTAATGTTCTAATAACCCTTCTGTACCTTCTGACTTTCATTTCGCTCTTAAAATTGAACATGTTTTTTTTTCAGCCTGTGTATGTGTTGTGGAATGTTTATTAAATTTGCACAAGATGTCTTTTGGTATAGTCCTGCAAAACATTGCTTAGAGATGTATGCTTCAGCTTGGATTGGAATAATTTAAAGAACGACATGCAGGCTTACAGAACTTGTCAGTTGAGACTCTGAAATTAAACCAAGCAGATTATCTGAGATACCAAGTGATAAATTCTGGCAGCAAAAATGTACAGCATGCAAAAATAGAGAAAATACACCTGGGAAATATGACTTCCTGTATTACTACATGAACCAGTAGGTGCTAAAACTCCATTTTGCTGAATTTAAATATGTCAGGGCCAACATACATTTAAATAGACAGCATGAACCTTGGATCACTGGCATTCTTGCTAATAAATCGGAAGGCTGTAAATTCGTGTCCTATTCCAAAGATTCAAGTACTTAATCATGGCTGACACTCCAGTACTAAAGGAGTTTTTGGATGCAAGCCATCTTTCAGTATATTTCAAAGGTTAGGGATGTTCTTCCCATGTGCTGGCCAACATTCATCCTGAACCAACAGCAGATAAACAGATTGGACATTATTTTTGGACCTCGTTGTAAACTATTTGCTGCATTTCCTAAGTGAGCTAGTCCTAAAATTATTTCATTTTTGTGTGTGTGTAGTTTTGGTCAGCCTAAGCATTATGAAAGGGATTTTATCCTTCCTGCCTCCTTATATTCTTAGAATGAAGAGATTCAGGAGAAAATGAGCAGCTATAAATGTAAGGTCTTGGGGAGCAACATTGGAATGTGAATGGGACTCGCTGAGAAACGTTCAGTGATCTTGTACTCCAAAAGAAAGATTATTCAGGAGCAAAATACTTATCAAAGTTCCTTGTAGATCTTGGTAAAAGTCCTGTGTATTCAAGGAGTCAAAGATCAGAGAATCAGCCAGGTATAATAGAAACTTATCCAAATATCTGGAAGAGAATGGAGCAAGAAACTACTAAAGTGGTAAATTTAGGAGGTTTAGAGTTGACTTACTCTACATAGGGAGTTCTTCAAGAATACAAACCCCATTAGCAACATTGTTCCAGCAATCCTGTCTAAGGTTATCTTAAGGTACAGGAGTTATTAAGTCATTGTTTTAAATTTCTGTTGCATTTGCTGACTCTGGTCAGTGCAGTCACTATAAAGAATACAGTTGGTTTCATAAATTGTCTGAAATTTGGTATCAACCAGTACAAAATCTTTCATGTTGAAAGATCAGCGATCAACAATGTGTAGTGATGGAATTGAATCAGCAGAGTTATTTTCGACAGATACTTGGGAGCCTTGCTTGTCTCGTTTGCAGTGATGAAGTACAAAGGTAAATTGCCAGGATACACTGGAATTGGGTGTCTCTTGGGTTTATGGTCCTTTCTCGAGGCCTGGCTAACTGATGGGGCCAAACTGTAAATCTTGAGTTTGGGTCATCTGACTTCTTTGGGTCAGAACTGGCTGGACTGGCCCTTTTCTAAATGTGCTAATTCTCAGGCTCTGATAAATGAATGTACTTTAAGTACCATGCTGTACATTAGCAGGAGCCATGCAGGGGTCTTTTGCTGGGTTGAGAGAGCCTGGACAAGATTCTAGGTGGTGGTGGTCGGACAACAAATTCATGTCACTGTTATGATTGTAGGTCTTTGGTTTTGGTCTGGATTTTAATCTTGTACCTTGGCAAATCTCAAAATTGAAAAAGCTGTGTTCTTCTTTATTTTTACCACCCTTTGGTGTATATGCTCCCCATTTACAAAAGGGGCCGAAAAGAACAACAGAGAAATCCCAGGTGTAAGGGCCTTGAACAATGAAGGAAAAACATGAATTTTAGAGTATACATGTTTAGTAACGTGAATCAGCTGTATCCCAAGGGTGAGTTTGGTCTTTCAGTATGAGATGTGGTGGGTACGAGTGTGAGCTAGTGAAGGGTAAACTTTTTAAATATGATGTTAAAGAATCACTACTGGTGAAATGAAGTCCAATGTTATAGGGTTTTGTAATGAAATTGGATGCATGATTCACTTACTTGTTTCTGCAGGTGATAGTCTTATCAGCATGGCATACAAGAGCAACATTTTAACTTGAGCTACCCTGTGTTTAAATTGCATTTCTTCAGTTTTGCTTTACTTTTATCTGGATGAGCGCAAACTTCAATTAGAGGAGCACCATATATTGTGTTGGGGTGTGATTATGATGCATTATAATAATTAACAGCTGTCGGTATTTTGGCACTGGTTCAAGGTATTTTACATGGAACAGTAAAAGCAAAGGAATAGTCCCTTTGGCCCATGATGGCTGTGCTGACCATGATGCCAAATTAAACTAATCCCATCTTCCTCCACATGGTCCATATCCCTTCATTCCCTGCATGTTCATGTGCTTGTCTAAATGCCTCTTAAATATCACTATTGTTAGTGCTTCCACCAACCCCTGGCAGTGTGTTCCAGGTACTTGCATTGTTTTTTAGATAAACACTTGTCATCACATCTCCCTTAAACTTTCCCCCTCTATAAAGCTATGCCCTCTAGTATTTGACATTTCTACTATGTGGTTTTGTGGGGGTGGGTGTGAAGATAGTCTCTTGCTATCTTACCATCTACCCTGTCTATGCCTCTCAATTTTATATACTATTGAGTCAGCCATCACCCTCTGACACTGCAGAGAAAATCCAAGCTTATCCAACCTCTCCTTGTAGCTAATACTCTTGCATCCAGGTAACATCCTGGTGAACCTCTTCATCGTCTCCAAAGTCTCCACATCCTTTTAATGTGGTGACCAGACTGCACATAATACTCCAAATATGTCTGAACCAAAGTTTGTGCAGCTGCAATAAGACTTCAACCTTTATTCTCAATGCCCAGAGTGATGAAGGCAAAGGCATACCTTGTGCCTTCTTAACAACTCTATCTTCTTGTGTTGTCACTTGCACCCCAAGATCCCTCTGTACATTTGAATTGCTCTTTCAATACTCATCAATGAAAACAAGTGGAGGATTTGATTTTCATGCTGACAATGTTGGCTTCGTGAATATGTTGTCCTCTGCACAACCTTGTATACTAAATTAAAATCTGGCTGCCATACATCGACACGTAGTATTATTGTAATTATCAAATATTTACTCAATGGTGTAGTTACATTGTCTTTGAAAGAGAAGGGGCATTTGACTTTTATTTTCCCATATTTAGCTTTTTAACTTTAAAATCATTGCTCTAAACTCGTTCCTAAGATTTAAAAAAAATATTTTCTGCATTTGTACAGACTTAAACAATTACTTGGTCTTTTTGCAAATTTGGAAGTCTTTATTGGGAATACACCTGATGTATCACTTCTTTGGCAATCCAAGTGGTTGGATTGACAATACAGCAAAATAGTTGTGCATGAAGGATCTGAAGCCATATGCCTGGTGCAGTTTTTCTTTTGCAATCTGTTGGAAATTTGAATATGTACTCTTATTTAAAATGCATGCTTTGTAGGGAAGGTAGAAATTGGCTGCATGCATCTGTTTTTAATCACAATTACAGAAGTGCTCTATACTAGTATTGGGATGGGGGCAAAAAACTAGCTCTGCTTTCTGAGGAAGCTGTCTTGATGGTTGAATGAGAGCAGTTTAAATTTGGCTAACATTATACCTCATGTTGGCTGTAATGCTAATGGTTAGCATTTCCTTAGAAGATATAATTTTCTCTATCATGGTCTTTGGCTGCATTTTTTCTGCACTGGTAGCACTTGTACAAAAGAGGAAATAGTGTTCCATCTCCACAACACTAACCCCATCACCCCCCCCCAACCTTTTTTCCCTTATCCTATTGCAGTTGCAGGTGGGATGATAAATTTTCTCCTTCCCACCTTCACCAGATTTAAAACCAAATAGTACTAATTAG
>JARFYF010000052.1:77210013-77221324 GCA_030265395.1 Rhina ancylostomus
TGAGTTGTGTTCAGAATTCATTTTTGGAAAGAGTTAAGAATGTGAATTTCTTGAACAACGTGACCGTAAGAGATTATGCTGGAGAGGGGAGCAAACTGTGAGGGTTCTATATCAGACACTTTGAGAGTAAGTGTATTAGCCCCTATATGGCTGAAATTGATTTTGAAAGTGCTCTGGGTTGAGCTTATGTTTTGGAGTGCAGCTTCTGAGTGTAAAGAACAGGAATTTGGTAAAGAAGGGAATTCATGAAAATGGGGAGTGCAGCATGACTTTTTAATTGCATTTTTCTAATTTAATTTGTAAGTTAACTGTGAAACTGGTTTTTAAAGTGGTAGCGGTAGTTCAACCAAATTATTGATGTGCTAATAAAGAGAATGGTGAATAAATAAATGAAAACTGCTTAATAGTAGATGGGGCAACTGAGTCTCGTGGTCTGTACTTCCAGCATCACAAATATTTGGAAACCTGTCCTGAGAGACCACGAGTGAAGAAACAGATCAAGACTTTGGGATTGCAGGACATCTGGAGTCAGACTGGAGCATGGGAAGCCTGAAAGTGTCCTGGATCATGCGTACTTGAAGCTGGTCACCTTGTAGTTGGAAAGTTTATGATTAGCAAGTGGGTGACCATATGAAAGAACAACAGTTGTCAAAGTGTGTTCCACCTGCACGCTAGTTCTTAACAAGCATAGAAATGTAATGACCATGGAGTCCACTGGTTTGCTGATGGGTGTTTCTTCAACCAATAGTGCATTGCTGCCCTGGTGCAAGTGGTTCAAAGATAAAAGGGCGTCATTAAGTGGGTGCTGAGTATTCTGTGGGGAGGGGGCTGGGGGAGAAGGGGTGAGTGGAAAATTGTGGTACATGCTGGAAGTAGTGACATGGGGAAGGCAGGAGTAGAGGTCTGTTTGGACAGTCAGACTTTCAGGAGCTAGGAAGGAAGTTTAAAAAGGACCTTGCAAAGATAAACTGTGGATGACTTGGTAGCACAGGCTGGCAGGAAAACAATGGAAGGTCACACAGATTTTTTTTGTGTGGTGCAGGAGGGAGTGCTTCAGATATTTAGAGCATTGAGGAAAGTTCTGGGGGAGGAGTGATCTATTCAAGATGTATGGGTTGCACCTCAATTGGGCAGCAACCAGTGTTCTAGCAAGAAGTTGTGTTGGGGAGGTTTTTTATTGAATTGGTAGGTAAATGCACATGAGCATTCCATAGCAGAAAAGAGAAATGAAGTGCATCAAGGAATTGGAGTATTGGACAGAAAGAGTCAAGGCAGAATAGTATTGGATTGGCAGTAAACTAAGAAATCAAAAATATATAACATTGATTCTGGAATGCATGCAAGTAGGTACCAACTAATTCACCGGTTTTTGTTTGAGCTCCAAGTATGGAAAATTGTGAGTTTGTAGTTGTAATGACAGAAATGTGACTTGAAGGACAGGATTAGGTATTCTTTTTCTAGGATACCAGAAGTTCGAAAAAAGGAGAATGGTGAAAGTGCTGGTGAGAGGATGTCCTTGGGAAGGGAGGTTAGAATCAATTTGATAGCTGAGAAGTGAAACAGAAGCTGCTGTGCCACTGGCTGCAGTCTGGAGGCCAACAAATAATGAAAGAAGTGTAGAAAAGCGCATCTGCAGAGAATGACAGAAATGTGCAAGAGTGATGTCAGAGGTTGATTTCAATCCCCCTCTCTTTCCCCCCTGCCCCTGCACCCCCAAAAATAGAATAAAGGGCAAAGAAGGAAAGGATGTTTTGAAGTGTGTTCAAGTGAATTTGCCTTATTTGGTATGTTTCCAACCCATTGAAGGAGGAGGCATTGTTGGGTCAGTTGCTGAGGAATGAAGTTGGGCAAGTGAGCCACACAGCAATGGGAGAACATGTACAGGAGGGAGCAGTGATCAGATTTAGTTTAATAATTATAGAATTGTGCATTACAACATGGAAAGAGTATACTTGACCCATTAAGTCTGTGCAACACTTTGCAAAAAGCAGTCCAGCTGGTCCTACTCACCAGCTCTCAATCCACAGTCTGTAATATTTTTCCTTTCGAGAACATTGAAATTGAATACTCCTCTACTAATCCCCTGGCTGCGTCTTCCAGATGTGAACCACTTGCTGCTTTTATTTTAAAGCAGAAAATATTTTCACTCTGGTCACTTTCAATTTATCAATTGCCTTCATTAGGTGTCTTCTACTTCTGTTGCTATTGGCATGAGGACCAAGTTTATATCTACCAACCCTGCCAGACTCTATAGGATTTTAAATATCTCCTTTCAATCTCCTCTGTTCCAAGAATATCCTCAGCTTCTCTAGTTTATTTGAATAACTAATTTACTCCCTGAAATCACTGTAGTAATTTTTTTTGTAACCTCTAAGATCTTCATACCTTTTCTCAAGTCTGTCGCCCAGAACCGGACACAATGCAGTATCTGAAAGATGCATCATTACCCTCTTGTCCCTGTACTCTATGACTCTACTTATGAAGCCCATGATCCTATATTTTTTATGAAGCTTTTTTCAACCTGCCCTGCTACTCTACTCAACAATTCGTGCACATTTGATCCCAAATCTCAGCTTTTCGTTTATATTGTCGCCTTGTCCTTGCAGCTGAAATATAACACAATTTTTCTGGATTAAACTTCATCTGTTGCACGTTTGCCCATTCTGTTGGTCTGTCTATAGTCCTCTCGCCTACTTGGTGCCATACTAGCAGATCTTCTGGAGTATCAGAGGTTAGTTTATTACTACTTTAAGATACTAAGTTTAAAGGGAGTGCAGACAATAGAATTGGGTGAAGTTGAAAGGAGTGCTGGGAGCTGGTGCACTTGCAAGCAAAAATTGCAAATGTTACCTGATGAGTTGGTAACAGAACAATTGGTAAAGCTTCTAAATTGGAGGAAGCCTAACTTCTGTAGTAGGAGAAAGTACCTGGTTAGGAGTAAGTGGAGAAAACAATGGATGAACTTTAAAGAGCAGGTGTTTATGGGTGCATATAGGGTAGATTTCCATAAGTGCAAAGGTATGGGAACCAAAGCCAGAGTTACTCTGATGCTAAATGATGAAAGAAGAAAAAGAAAGTGTATGATGCATGTCAAATGAACAACTTCAGTAAGAGCCAGGATGAACATAATGAGCTGAGAGGGGAAGTGAAAAGGAAAACGATGAGCAAGAGAATATGAAGAGTGAATGACTGTTAAAGTGAAAGGGAATTTGCGTAAGTCTATTGGTGTACAAATAGTTGTAAGGAGTGGTGCAAGTGATTGGGGATGAAGAAAGTGAACTATGAAGAGGTATTTCTAATTGAGTATTTCTTCTGTATCAGTCTTCACCATGAAAGAGGATGCAACCAATATCTCAGCAGTAGAGGCGAATGTAAAATAATAGATGTGTTGAAAATTGCAGCAGAGGCTCTTCTAGAAAGAATCACCATGCACAAAGTAAATAAGTCAAGGCTGGATGGGATTTGTCTTGAGTTGCTCAGAAAGGTGTGTGGAGAATGCTGAAAGGCCTGCTATAATCTTCCAATTCTTTGTTCATTGGAGGTCCCGTGGACTGTAAAATGACAAATGTAACGTGCATTGTACTCTTGTTCAAAATGCAGATTGTGTGGATTTTCAGAAATTGCTTTGATAAAGTCTCTCACAAAGCACTGGGTTGTAGAATTGAGCTCCATGGAACTAGAGTCTCTACAAGCACGGATAAGATCCAGGTTAAAAACTGAGATTAGTGGTAAATGGTTGTTTTCAGAATGGAGTATGATGGACATTAGTGTTGCCTTGAGGACTAGTGCTGGGACTGCTGGCTTAGTTTAACATTAATGGCAAATATGGATGTTTAGGACAAAATTTCCAAATTTTGTGGATGTAACAAAGCATGAAAAGGAGGTAAGTGGTGAAGTAGAGTAGTATTAGACTTCACAAAGATGCAATGAGGCTGCATAGGTGAGCATCTTGAAATTTAAATTTGATGCAAGAAGTGTGAAATTAGGCATGTTGACAAAAAGGATAAGGAAAGTAGATGTATACTAATTTGCTTGAACAGAGGAGATGGGGCATTTCTATTTGATCCTCAAATCATTATTAAAGTGTATAGAATATGGAAGTTCTACAAGGGATGCAGAAAAGTTTTATCAGAATGGCATCAGGAATGAGCAATTTTAGCTACTAGGTTAGACAGATGGCCATGCTTGAAACAATGACATTTGAGAGCACAATTGGTAAGGATGCACAGGATCATTTGATTTGGATATGCTAATTAGAAATCTGATCCTATGGGGAAATTCAAGGAGCAAGGATGCAGATTTAAAACTTTGGACAAAGGGTGATTATGAAGGAAAGTGCATTATTCAGAGTAGTTAGCATCTTGAAATCACTGCATGGATGACTGGTAGAAACTGAAATGTGCCTAAACAAAGGAATTGAATAACACTTGAGTAAAAATGCGGAGTTGTGGGATGGAGCAGATTGAAGACCCAGCATAGATTTGATGGGCTTAATGACCTTTTTATGCTGTTATATTTCTAAAATTCTGCTTGGATAACTATCCACTTGTTATTTACCATAATTATGGGAATTATCTTTATAATTTGAGGTGTGAATGGAAATATTTAAAGCAGTTGCATATGGAGCAAAAGAGCCTTGGGTTGTGCCTATGCAGTGGTTCTGGATGATGGTGTATGAATGACATGGTCTTTTTGCCAGATCTGATAGCTGACTTGGGTATTTGAACTTTGGGTTTGAGGTTTTTGTCCTGAATAGGAGTTGCAATGTTGAATTTTCAGCATTAAAGTTGCAACCAAGCACAAAGCTGCCCATTTAATGGTTTCCCCAAGACCTCAACAATTTAAACAATAAAACTCCTCTCTAACTGTTAAAAATAGTTGAAAGCACTTGTGGTTTCAAAGGTGGTCAATCACTTGGTTGAAAATCCTCCAAAGTATAACACTTGCTGGGAAAAGTGGCTCTGCATGAGTGTATTTCTTCTTTCCCTCAATTGAAATTTAGTGTAATTAAGCTGCAACCTTTTTGAAAAGCTCTAACAAGCATAACAAATGCTCTCTGATGGAATAATTTGCAACTATGCTACAATAAAGGTAATAATTAAAAACAGAAAGTGGGCCTGTAACCAAGTTTTAAATCTGGGGAAATGAATATTTAAAATTTGTATTGTAAGATGCAAATTCACATTTAAAGCACCTTTTACAGGTCAGTAGCCTCTGGATTCTGCATTGGATCTACAAATATTTTTTTCTGAAGAAAATGCAGAAATTGCTTGGGGATTAAATCTTCCACCTCAAATGATTTCATCAAATCATTGATATGTACTGACAAGCTTGAATATGGATGCATTAACAAGCCAAATCATTGATAGAAATGTTGATAAGTCAGCCTGATTTTAGTAAGTGGGTGTTTTTGTGGCAGTGTTTATACGCTACCAGTATGGGTTCCTGGCTAACTCTCCATCTTAAGCTTTATGAGCAGTTAGCCTTTTATAATCCATTTTACTAAAGCTGTAATTAAAATTATATTTTGATTCTTGCACAGCTAAAGAGAGCCTCGTATATCCCTGTTCTGTTTTGCATTGCATTTGCAGAATAGTGAGTGTTCCTTATTGTAGATACAAGTATATCTGACCCATATTGGATTTTCTCTTTAAAATGCTTGGAAATAAAGAGAAAACAGTGATGTGAGTTGGCATAGGCAGTTGGAGTTAAATTACAGCAAGACGTTCTTTTGTTCCTGTCTTTTGAATTTGAGATATTAGCTTAGCAACTTGGAATTGCTTTAAATGCGTGCTGGCAAATTTGGTACGTGTTATTTGGAAACTATTTGGGGAATTGAAGTTGCTATCTCAGTTCCCCAACCTCATTAATGTGTCATCTTAATGTTCTGGTCTTTTGAACAGAAGTGCTGACAGTCGAAAGCTGCAAATAATACACAACTGGCAGAATACTCGATTTATGCTTGAGGGTTACTAAATCTGCGTTCTCTACAATATGTAAAATTAACATTCAAACAATTGATTGTTTTTCATGCTGATAAAATTTATTTTTTGCCTGTCACTATATCTGAGCTACCAGTTAAAAGCTAACATGCCCTATGATTTACGAGCCATGGAGTCCTTGAAATGGGTTATTCACTTTTGCTTTCTACCTCCTTTTCTCCCTTTTTTGCTCTTTGACAATGCTCTTTGTTTTTTCTTCATTTACTGAATTGGATTATCATGCAGTCACGGGAGTTGGGTTATCATGCAATTCTAAGAATTCTGCTCTTGCTATATCTACCAATATAATCAACTATTTAAGGAGAGTTTCAATCTTGTGCACATCTTGCACTCAGGGTTGTTCCATGACATTCAATCAAGGGAAAATTCATGCATAGACTCCCTACAAGCTCAAACGTAAGAGTAAAGAACATTTTTCTTGCAACTTAGTCACCAAGTGGAAGTGGCATATAATGATTTTGACCTGAGTTCTGGGTAAACTTGGAGCAAAGGATTTAAAATGGCACATGAGCTGAGTTGTCTTAAACCAATGCTCTCCTCATGTCCTTGCTCAACTGGATGCAGAAGATTGATCTTGTTCTCTCTGCACCCTTGAGTTAATAGGCAAGATCTTCACGGCAACTTGTAGAGTGCTTAAAGCCCTGCCTTCAATGCCCTGACTGGCTTTGACAGAAAACAAAGCTGGGATATAGTTGTATTTTCTGCCAAGGCTTGTAAATTTTTTTAACCATCTATAACATTTGGAGGCATTAAAATGGAAGTAATTATCTTAAGTTTTTAAAATTGTATGATTTTAAAGGCACAGTGATGCTTATTAATGATAAACTAGCAAAATAACTTGCTTTGCCCTGTGTGCTCTCTGCCCATTTATAATGCTGAGAAGTCCTATGAAGACTGAGCCCCACTATTGGATTCTACGTGGAAGTAAGTGGTAAAGCACTACCTACCAGATGAAGAAATTTCTTCTTGATTCCTGTCCTGAATAGTCAAACTCTTTGTGACTCTGACTCCTGGTTCTAAACTGCTGAACCAGGGTAAGAATTTAACTGCGTGCAACAACTTTGTATATTTCAATGAGATCATCTCCTTCTCTGAACTCTAGAGAGTGTAGGTTTAATCTTCAAAGAACAATTCCAACTTATCCCAGGGATCAATTAGGTGAACCTTTTGTTCTACAAGTCTTTTTCCTTGACAACAAAACATTGTGGTACAAAGGAATCTGGGGGTCTTAGTACATGAAACACAAAGTTAGCATCCAGGTAGAGCAAATAATTAGAATGGCTGGTGGAATGTTGGTCTTTTATTGTAAGGGATATGGAGCAAAAAAAAGTAGATCAACTTGTGCTGGTGAGACCACAACCTGGAGTGATGCATGCAATTTTTGTCTGTATTTATGATGGATATACTTCTGTTAAGCTAGTGCAGAGAAGGTTCACTGGATGGATTCTTGAAATAAGGAACAGAGGTATGAAAAAGGATTGAGCAATTGGGTCTGAACTCATTGGAACATAAATGAATAAGTGGTAATTTCATGTGGGCATAGAAAATTCTGAAGAAGACTGAGAGGATGCTTCCTTTGAGGAGGTGGAATCTGTCTGGCATTATTTCTGAATATAGGATTGTCTATTTAAAGCTGGGTTGAAGAGGAATTTATTCTGAGGGTTATGACTCTGGAATTCTCTACGACAGAGCAGAGAATGGGAAGTCATTGAATACATTTAAGGTAGTGATTGGCTGACCTTTACACCTGGGATTTGAGGAGGTGGGGAAAATGGTGTTGAGGCCATGATTTGATCAGCTTTATGTGATCGATGGCTGAACAGGACTGAATGACCTATTCATATTGTTTCTCTTGTTTTCCTTTGGTAGGAAGGCTGGATCAATACACACTATTATTAAGAATCTATTTAATTTCAGTAAGAATTCTTTACAGAAGGATTTGAGTATCAGAGTAATAAAGGCTACTACTGTTTGCTTTCCCAAATGCTTGCTGGTGATTCATGTGCAAGGTGGGCAGAGAATCTTTTCAGTTTCATTTCTAAAACAAAATATTTTTTGCTCTTTTGTTTACTAAAATGATTTCTTTCCTCCCACTTTTTGTGCATCTACCACATTGTTGCACATTTCCTTAGCCTGAAACTATCCACCGGGAGTCCCTCTGTATTTTGCAACCTACAATAGTGCAATTGTATCATCAGCAAACCCAGATGTATTACATGTGGTCTCCTCAGCTAAATGAATATAGACTGAACAGTCGCACTGATCTCTACCGTAGCCAACTTGTCTCCCTACCTGAAAATGACCCACTTCTTACTTGCTGTTTTCTGTCTGTTCTCCAGTCCTCAATCTACACTGACATTTTGTGCCCAATCCCATGTGCTGTAATTTTGTTTAGTAACTTCTTGTGTGGTATCTTGAAGGATATACCAAATAAACTACATCGACTGGTTTTTCCACCTCTTAGTTACAACCTCTCAATGTTTCTGCAGTTTTGTCAAATGACGTTTCGCTTTCATGTACCTATGTTGATTTTGGTCAACGTTATTTTCCAGGTGCCCTATTACCACTTAATGGATTTGAGACTTGTTGATTTATAGGATAACTGTTTTTCTCTTTCCCTCAAATCTGTGGGGATGCTCTGTAATCTCTGGAATTTTATAAGATGCACCCCCACTGCATCTCCATAGCCATCTCTTTTAAAATGTAGGAATCCAGGTATTATGTCCTGGAATTTTTCAATTTTCAGTACCATTTATTAAAAAAATTACTATGGTTTGCATTTGCCATGTACTGTGATACTAGGCAATAATTTGTGAGATAGTATCTTGGCAGAGAAATGTAAACATAGCCACATGGTTACTGCTATGTTTCTACATTGCAGTCTTGCATCTTCCCATTGGAAGCTCTAGCTTCTTTAAAAAAAGAGACCCATTAAAGAGCAGGGATTGAAGCTGATTATAAAGAGCAGGCAAGTCTGCAAGAGTAGTGTGAAAACTGCAATAAGGGAACTTTGTCATGTGATCTCATGGGCAAGGCAGGTGTGTATTTGGGAGTGGCTGTTAGCTAAGTTTTAAATTGGTTTACAGCTGTTAATTCAATTTTAACAATTTAATAACTGAATCTTACAGATTTGATTATATAAATAGTGATGGAGAACAGAAGATATGCTACTATTGCCACAGTATGTGGGGCCTTATGAATATTTTTGCCTAAGGTGACTTCATGTGCAGCAAGTGGTGAGGAGAACAAATAGCATTTTGGCCTTTATCACAAGTGGGTTGAAGTTCAGAAATAGGGAATTATTGTACAGGGTAACAGTGTCTACCCGTGGAGTACTGGGTACAGTTTTCATGTCCTTATTTAAGAAATTGTATATTGGCATTGAAGATGGTCCAAAAAATTCACTAGTGTAATTCCTTGGATGTGAGGAGGGTTCTATCACAAACAGCTAAACGAATCTGATCTACATTCCTTGGAATTGAGAAGAATGAGGGGTGATCTTACTGAAACAGAAGATCCTAAGGGGACGTGACACGGCAGATGTTGAAATATTTCCACTAGTGGCGGAAGCTTAAATTAAAGGACACAGTTACAAGTTTGGGGGCAGTCATTTAAGACTGAGATGCTTGAGAACTTCTCAGTGTTTAAAAATCTGGAATTTTCTCTTCTGGATGGTTATGGAGGCTAGGTCATTGGGGGTATTTAAGAAGCAGATAACATTTTTGAAATATTGGTGCCTGAGAACCTGGTACAGAAGAAGGGTTGAGGCCTGGGGCAGATCAGCCATGATATTGAATAGTGGGGCTGGCTTGAGGGGCCAAATGGCCTACTCCCACTCCTGTTTGTGTTTTGTGTGCTCTTCTGTATCTTTCCCTCTGGGAGGGAGAAAGTTGCCCAGACCTTGTTCCAGACAGCAGCCCCTTTTGGATGAAATACCTTAAAATTTAGTAGTTAGAGACGGGAGTGTGTGCAAGTGAGTGAAGAGGTTATAGGGATCCAATATTACAGGAGCCACTGTCACTGCACTTGTCTGAGAGATTTGAAGTTCTTGCAACCCTTGAATGAGTGTGGAGAGTGAGAAAGACCAGCAAACTGACTGGAACCATATTACAAGGAGAGCTGTTCAGGTGGGCAGAGTGAAAAGGGAAGTAGTTGTAGTGGGGACAGAGCACTGTCCTTGGCAATCAGGAACACAGGATCTGAAAGGATGTTGCCTACTTGGTGCCAGGATGAGGAACATCTCTGCAGTGGTGAGGAGCCTGATGCAGGAGGGGTAGGATTCTAGTGTTGTGGTCTATTTAAGTATCAAATACATGGGTAGGACTAAGGGAGGTTCTGAATGTTAAACAGGACGTTTTGAGGCATTATCCTAATTTGTAACTTCCCTTGTACTTGGTTATTCTTAAAAGAGTGAAGGAGCATAATGGAGCTGCAGGAAAAAATATTGGAAAATACTCCTCAAATGCATAATTTCTCTTTGCTTTCTGAAAGGAGTCCTGTAAAGTTGCTGTTCTACACAGTGTATATGTGACTTCAGATTGTTTGGTGGCTTGTGTGGAAATGCATACCCAGGTCTCTGAGATGATATGGAACAGCATGCACTAATGGATGTGTTGAGCAATAATTTGCTCAGAGCAGTAATGGAATATTGAATTGCTTGCTTCATAGCTGTAATGTATTGATCAGCATGGTACTAATAGCATTATAGTTTATCTTTAAATACAGTATTCAATGACTACAATGGATATTGAAAGCCCACTTTTTAATTTTCACAAGGCCACTATTCTTTGAGTTTATGTTTGTATTCTTCAGAAACCTGCCTCTTAGTTGCTTTAAACCTTGTTTTAATATTTTACATGCATTTAAGGTGTCCTGGGTACATAACAAAAATGTGAATTATAATTTTAAAGTAGGCAAGAACATTCTGGATGAACTCTAATCAGTAATTTCCATCTTGGAGGCTGATGTCAGAACATCCTTAAAGGGGGTGAACCCTCACAAGGTGTCAGACCCTGATGGTGTACCTGGCTGGGTACTGAAAACCTGTGCCAACCAACTGGCTGGAGTGTTCAAGGACCTCTTGAACCTCTCACCACTGCAGTCGGAAGTTCCCACCTGTTTCAAAAGGGCATCAAACATACTGGTGCCCAAGAAGAGCAGGTGAGCTGCCTCTATGCTTATCACCTGGTAGCACTCACATCTACTGATGAAGTACTTTCAGAGGTTGGTCATGGCTAGAATTAACTCCTGCCTGAGCAGGGACCTGGACCCACTGCAATTTGCCTACCGCCACAACAGGTCTTCAGTGA
>JARFYF010000052.1:77628752-77638937 GCA_030265395.1 Rhina ancylostomus
CTGGATTCTGATAAGTAAAGGAGGTGAGAATGGATACCAGTAGGGGAGAGGTGAATGGCAGTTGGACATTTTGAACCAGAACCAAATGTTGGGGTGGTGGGGGACCTGTGGGTGAGCTGTGTGTGTGTAGTGGGTGGATGGAACCAGGAGGCAGAGGAGGCTGGAGGTATAAGGGGAATCGGACAAAAATGGGAGGACCAGAGGAGGATCGGAAGGGGAAGGATGGCGGGAAGGGGGCAGGGGGGTGGGGGGTGGAAGGACACGTGTTATACCTACTGTGAGTGCAGGGGAAAGTGCCAGGGGTGAGGGAGGAATGAGTGGGGTGGGATGAGCAGACCAGGGAGTCACAGAGGAAGTGGTCCCTGTGGAAGATGGAAAGGAGTAGGGAGGAGAATATATGGCTGATGGGATCTCGTTGCAGCTGGCGGAAATGATGGAAGATGATGTGCTGAATGAGGAGGCTCCTCGGGTCAAATGTGAGGATTTAGGGAAGCTCTTTCTCTGTTCTGTCTGAAGGGAGCTGGGATGAGAGCAGAAGTACAAGAAACAGAGGTGATTCCAATATGTTGTTAATTCCATCTTTCTTAGAAACCCCACTGATATCTTGAGGGAAAAAAATTTCAAATGACTTCAGTGGCACCAAATGTATGGAAGCAGCTAGAATTTTCTCATGCACATTTAGTGACCACAGAAAAATTTGTCCCCCTTTGAGCTTCATGTTTCTTCACAACACATGATTTACTAAACTTTGCATAAGTTTTAGATTCCTGACCTGAGCAAATCTGTTCTGGAATTACTAGTAATTCTTCAAAAATATAACGGATATGAAGAATTAATTAAACATGTCTGCCACTTCCTGGTCTACCATGGGATTTCCACTCATCTCAATCCTTTGTAGTGATGCATATTGTAATCAGGTCCCAATCTGAAGTAGCTGCGCAAAATCCCAGAGAGATTGTCTCATGCTCCTTGGTCTTGGCAATGGAATAGAACCCTATACAATATTAAGTTTAGGTCTGATTATGTTCTCTGGAGATCTTGTGGATATTTTATAATGTTACACTGAATCCAGTTCTAATACTTTGAGAAACTGGACTCTCCACCATACTTCTCAACTTTTTAAAAAGTTTCCATGTAGGGTTCTGTGTGTGCCCTTTACTGCTGTCTGCAGGGACCAACATCAGAATAGTAGCACAGCATCAACACACCAATGGTCATTTCCAGCAACACCATGTGTGTAACCATGTGCACTATAATGAGCCTGAAGACCCACACTCAACGATTCAGAAACAGCTTCTTTCTGAACAGTCCATAGACACTACCTCATCATTTATTTTTGTAATTTATATTAACTTTATATCTTTGCACTGTACTGCTGTCACAAAATGACAAATTTCACGTTATGAGTAGTGATAATAATTCTGATTCTTATCCTGTATGTACAGTAACATTGGAACATAAGAGAGAAAGGATATGATGGAGTCTTAATGATTCAAATAGCAAATTATTCCCAAATATAGCCCTTCTGATTGAACTAAGGAATAACGGGAAACTTCTCAATCAATGGAATAATTTTAATTTTCTCCTCTATCTGTCTTCATGTTTACTGCAAACACACAAGACCCACCTTCTGATCCCTCAATCAAATTTCTACCAAGCCATTGACCATCCAACTTTCTTTCAAGGCCCTTGTGTTAGCTCATATGAATGACAGTTTTCTCTCTCCTGGGACTGTCTCTTTCACTTCATCAAGCCTCTCCTCATAAGCATAACTCTTGGCCTTTCCACTTCCACTGCAACTCCAACCTCCTTTTCCTTTTCAGTCTTTAAATATATGGCAGCCTTCCAATTTCATGCACCTCTTACCCCCAGATCCTTCTTTGAATCCTTCCATTCATATTCATCATTCTGTCACAATTTTAAATCAACTCTTGTTGAGATTGTGCAATCTGTCTGCAGCCTTTGACGCAATTTAAAGTACCATCCTCTTCCAATGCTTCTCCAGCATCAACCATTTGGATGGGATTATCCTCATCTGGTCTCATTCTTACCTACATGGTCATAGCCAGAGAATCGCCAAAAATAACTTCTCTTCCCAAGTCCACACACGAGCAGCAGGATCATCCAAAGAGTGTCCTATTTCTCACCAAATTATTGCCCCTCTGCAACATCATCTGAGTGTACATTGATCACACCTAATACTACTTCACCATCACCTATCTTGTCTTTAAATTACAATACTGCTTGTCTGAAATCCAGTATTGCATGGACAGAAATTTCCTTCTATTGGGAATGCCAAAACCATCATTGTCAGTTCCCTCAAGAAATCTTTCTCTTGACACTGACTATTTCAGTGCTGCTTGGCCTACTTCATTCCACTTCCCATAGACATAAAGCCAAAAACTCCATTGCCTGTGTCCTAACTCACATCAAGTACTGTTCACCCATCACCTCTGCTTGCTGACTCACACTGATCACACCCAGTTCTACCTCATCATCACTTAAAATGACCATTCCACTGTTTCTAAATTGCCAGGCTGTTTCTCTGACACCCAGTATTCTGCCAGCTTAAATAATGCCTCAGATTTAAAATTGTTACCCTTATTTCCAAATCCCTCCAGGTGTCACCACTTCTTAAATCTGTAACTTTTGCCACCCTTTAACGGTTTCATAGCTTTAAATCAATTCATCAGATTGATGCAGGGAACTGTCTACATCGTTCAGCTGATTGGTTTAAAAATGATCAATATAGAAAACATTCAGTCCACTACTTTTTGTCCACTGATGCCCTTCGATGCTGTTCTTTAATAATTCTTTTCAGAGGATAAAAGAAACAAACTGAACATGGCCCATATGGAAACTGTACACTGTCCATATGGAAATTGTACATGGTCCATGTGGAAACTGTACATGGCCCATAGAGAAAAGCATATGGAACGGCTTGAACAGGCCCTCTCATTTTGCATTTTGTTTTCTTGTCACAGGCAGGAGTTCCCTCAATGAGTTGATGAGTTTTTACAATGAACTATATGCACCAAGAGATTTAAGCCTCAGTTTGGATCAAATTAACTATGCTTAACTTGGGAAAGCAAGAGGAGCAGTGAAATTGAACTCCACCTGACTCAGAAAAAGGAAATCCTACAGAATTCATACAACTGACCACTCTCCATATCACTATTCGTGCAACTCATCATTGTGAATCTGCATTACAGCCTAAATTGTAGACCATTGATACAAAATATAGGCATTAGTAATATGACCCCAGATTTTTCTACAGTCCACAGTCTGTGAAAAATTGCAAAGGTGTCCATTTCACTTCATTTGTTCCTAAGACATTTTCAAGTCTGTGTTCTTCTGTTTATTTTTCTCATTTCAAGTGCTTCTTTTGTCCAGTGTTGCCTTCAAAGAAAGCATGATGATGTGCAGGGTTTAAAGGTAGGTAACTCTGCAAGGTCAGCACCATTTGCTTAGCATCTGCTTGTTGCCCAGCTAACAATGTTGTGAGGTGTAGGAAGGACCAATCATCCAATCTGATCACCAAAGCCATGATTCTTGATTTTTTTTATATCTGTCTGTGCTGTTATCAAGCTGCCCGAGGCACAATATTGGTTTCCGATATGTTCAGAATCTGATGGTCATAGTTATACCTTTAGAACATTGCACCATGAGTTATTTATATTCTACTTCTTCAGGGAATCTATGGGAAGTCAACAACTAATTGTGAGCTGAGATGGCTTGGATGCACTAGATGATTCTACATCATCTGCATTAATTAAGAAGGTTGACCATCAGCAAGCTTTTCATATTTATTTACTGACAATTAATTTCACAGACCTGAATACCTCATGGAATATGGAAGAAGCCCAGTATATCTGAGGCTCAAGGTGCTTCTCTGTGATGTTTGCTCTTGAAATAGAAATTACTACATTTTATTCTCAGAGAGGAGCAAACAGAATGAATGAGGGGTAACTTCATGAGAATTGCTGGTTTCACATGGTGTAGAGTGCTACCAACTATACACAAGTCACTTTGAAGGTACTTCTAGAGGACTGGATCTAATCTTAGGGAATGTGGCTGGACAAGTAGTTGAAGTGTCAGTGGGAGAACATTTTGGAGATAATGACTGTAACTCTGTTAATTTCAAGAGAGTTTGGAAAGGGATGAAGATTGTCTGGAAATTAATGTCCTAGTTGGGGAAAGGCTGATTTCAATGTCATAAGACAGGACCTGGCAAAAGTATTTTGGGAGCAGCTGCTTATAGGTGTTCTTCCTTTCCATGCCATCCTGGTGGTCACCCCTTGCCACCTACAATATTGTAAGCAGCTGAGGTTCAGGCAGAAGAAGAGAAGACAGAAGAACAGGAAGGAAAGAAGCAGCCTGTGCAACCTATTTCTCAAAGAACAATTTTTATGGCTGTGCTACCAGCAAGCACACGCAATCCCAATTCCCATTCGGCAACAGTTCTGCATCTTAACTGTGTATTCATCAGAGAGACTGCCGAGTCAAGTAAGCACCATCAAAATACAAAAATACCAAAATAGATTTATAAATCAAAACATCTCCAAGATCTTAGAATCATCCTGAAACATCCCTTAGTTTGTTCCTGTTTGTCTTTGCCTCTCGAAGCACTCTTGCATAGTATCTCCCTATCAGCTGCAGCAAGGCCAAGGAGAGACATTGGTTCACCAGTGGAGGAGAATGTTGATGGTCTTGGAGCAGAACTAGATTTTGGATTGCACCCTCTCACCCTGACGGGCAGGAACCTTGGCAACTGCAAGGGTACTGGTGGAGTGGTGACGATGAGCACTAATTCTGTCATCCTGCCAGAGGGCAGCCAATATACCACTCCACTAACCCAGGAGTAAACCTCAACAAGCCTTGTAATCTGTTGCAGTTGCTAGGGTGCCATTATACCTCCAACATCTAGAACCATTATTGCAGCTGTTTGACCTTTCATCAGTAAACATGGGAGTTGGGTGTCCTTTGTTGGTGCTGCACTGGACACCCTTCAGATGTCACCTTATGGTGGGTCTGCGAGTGTTGAAACTTTCCTGGCCATCACTTCCCTTCTGGCAAGGATGAGTTCTATACTCAATTCTAAACCCTGGCAAGGTTAAAGCTCAGCTCTTTTATGCTTTCTAATGTTGTATGCAGGCACCAATGCACCAGGTATTTCCTTGTGTATACCTATCAGTTTTTTTTCTCTACTCTTCAGCTTCTAAGTTCTCATCTGAGTTCTTTCATCAGAACTCATATTTGTGCTTCTCTGTATTAGCTTTCACCACTGCTCATTCTTCAGGCCATGCAAGCTTGGTGACAGCACTGACAAATCCCCTCTCTAACCTAACATCAAGTTATGGAAACTGACTGGTGGTTCCAATTGTTAGATCAAGTCATAGAGTCGGTGAGATATACAGCACAGAAATAGGTCCTTCATCCCAATTCATCCATGCTGACCAAGTTGCCTACCTGAGCTACTCCCATGTCCCTCTGAACCTTTCCTAACCATGTAACTCTCTAAATGTCTTTTAAACATTGTAATTGTATCCGGCTCTGGCACTTCCTCTGGAAGCTTGTTCCATGTACCCACCACTCTCTTTGTGGAAAACTTGCCCCTTAGGTCCCCTTTAAACCTTTCTCCTCTTGCCTTAAACCTATGTCTGCTAGTTTTAGGCACTCCTTCCCTGGAAAAAGAATGTTACCATTCACCTTGGTATCTCTCATGATTATATAAACCTCTATAAGATTACCTCTCAGCCTCATATGCTCTGGAGAAAAGCCCCAGCCTACCCAGTCTCTCTTTATAACTCAAGCCGTCCAGTGCCAGCAACATCCTTGTGAACATTTTCTGCATCCCTTCCAGCTTAATGACATCCTTCCTATAGCTAGATGAGCATAACTGCACACAACACTCCAAGTGCGGCCTCACTAACATCTTATATAGCTGTAACACAACATCGCAACTCTTTTTCTCAGTGCCCTGACCAATGACAGCAAGAATGGCAAATGCCTGAGTTACCACTTTCAGGGAACTAAATGGAAGTCCATTGATATATTTGTTCCTTAGCTTTTGACCAACCACTGGCCTGAGTGAATCTCTTGGCTTTATGGAAAGAAAATCACAGGGATAAAGGGATAAAGAGATGGTGGATAAAGTGAGTAGTATATGCTTATACCATTTGCAACTTGGAAATGAGAAAAGGTTATGGAAATGGGATGTGTGAAAGAAGATTAGGTATGAGCATAACATTGTCATCTGTGGTCTTACCTCTGGTGATTGGTACATGCTCTCTAATGGCTGCTGCAATTATCCCAACATTCGTCCAGCAATCATGCCTGGTTCTGTTGTTCGCATCAGTTTTTCCCATCTTGTGCCGTTGTTTGTGAGGAGCCTTTCAATGGACCTGTCATCATTGATTTGCTGGTTATCTGTATATGCTATGATGTGTGGCTGCATGGTTTAGAATAATAAGAGGTGCGTAGTGGTAAGTTGACATTCCTGAATGAGAGCACAGATATGTGCAGTGAGTTAAACTTAGTTGCTTTGGAGGGACATGTGCTCGTGTCCTTAATGTTATGTTGGCACATGTGCAGGTGCATTTATAACTGTGCAGAGCACATTTTCTTTTCTGATTCATGATGGGAATGTTCTACTCCACGACCAACTCACCCATAACCCTGAGCAATAGAGATTATCAGCAGTGAGCACTGAAGATGTGTTGTATTGTGCAACATCCAAGATTAACAGTGTAGTTTGTGGAATGTGTCATTTGTAGGTGCATTTGCTGGTTTTGAGCACATGTGTGGCATTATTGAACTTTTTCCAGCTCAATGTCCAGGACTTGGGAGCACATTTCTTTCATATGACTTCCCACCACTGTTTCATTTTGCACCTGGGGAGCTTCCAGGCTCCTTTCAGGTAAACCATTCCTCACCTTCTCACTAACCCATCAACCTGGGGCACCTATGGTGTCAGAAATTTGAAAACCACTCTTACCTGTGATCTGCTTTGGTTTAAGCAAACTGCAAGAATACTAGAGTAATTTCAAGCTATAAAACAACCTTTTAAGAGGTACAGACTAATTTTAATGAGCCAGCTGGAACTGGTGCCAACCAGTCCCGTAGTTGCTAGGGCAATCGCTTAAATCACAATATCAAACAGGCAGCACAAATTCCGTGCAAGGCCTGCACTGGATCAAATAGGCACAGGCTAATTACACACTGTGATCCCAACACAACTTTTCTCACACTATCCAATTTCATTCTCTGTGCATTTTGGTGACCCATTTTAACAGCCAAGAAACAGAAATCAACTCTGGTATCCTTGTGGAATCTGCTCACTATTTTATTTTTGTAAAGTTGTTGAATTATTTGTAGTGTCTTAATTAACTCCAATTGCCTGAAGAGAAACAGATTTGCCTAGTTGGAACAATGCCTAACATTTTAAACTCCACTGAACTTACTTACGTTGCTCAATAGTTCACTGTGTATGGAAGGTACCACTGACAGATACTGCCAGTAACCATCAAGTTAATCCTAAAGCTGGAATATGGAATAAAAGCACACAGAAATGTCAAAATTATGGTTGTATATTGCTGCTATCACCAGGGCTGATTGTTTCTGTATTGGTTTATGCTTATATGCAGCTGTTCATTGCCCATATAAATCTTCAGTTCTAGCATGTAAATTCCAAAGATCAAGCATCAAGATGTTAGAAAGTGCACAATGTTCAATTCAAAGGAGAAAATTATTGTCTTGCCAAGTTAATTGCTGCCATAATGAGAGAATCTGAATTATTGTTTCTGTTGCTTAAGTTTCAAAAGCAATTCCAGCTCATTTCTCAAATTAAAGTGCAAAAAGAAAAATATGCTGGATAATGCTTCCAATAAAAAGAATACTTTGTGGGTTGAAAATTTTTCTAGAATGTGTAAATATATTTTTAGTTACTTAATATATTAGGCCAAATGCTAGGCATCATTTAATGGTGGTTTTTCACATTTCAGTTAATCACAGCAAAAGATATAAATGGCTATTTGGGACATTGGTGGCGATTTTCCCAGAATCTTTCATTTTGAGATGGTAGTACATTTAAAAGCTAATGAAATTTCAGTCCAATTAAATCTGAATCGCTCATCTCTGTATACTGGTTTTCAGTGGTGGAGGAAAATTTGAAAAGGCATATGGAAAAACAGGGATGAAAAAAACACTGTAGAATGGGAGGTGAAGATCCTTGTGAAGATTGTTCAAATACACAGAATAATGTCCCTTAGCTGAAGAGAAGAGATGTTTCTAGAGCCTGACAATATGGCTCAGCTTAGACTGCAATCAACAATGAAAGAAAGAATTTGCATTTACAAAATGCCTTTTGTGACCCTAAAGTTCCTAAACTCTTGCCAGTTCTGACATAGGGTCACAGAACTGAAACTCTTTCCATAGATCTGCTGAGTTTTTCCAGCATTTTCTGGTTTTGCCTCAGTTAATGAAGCACTTTTGTTCTGTGTGGTCAGCCTTTGTGGAAAGACTTGCATTGAGCTAAGTCTGGAATCAAAGTATAAGTTAAAGAGGCACCTGTCAGAAATGGCTGCAAAGGTTTTCCTCAGTATGGCAGTTGAACAGAAGCAGGGCACCCCACACAGGGAAATTGTATCCTAACCCTTTATCTGCACCTAAACTGAATTCCACCTTAACTTCATGACATTTCAAACAGCTGAACATGACAACGTCTGAAAAGAAATGTTACATTTTTTTCTCCAGTTCAGTTCTTGAACACATTACACTCCAGAAGTGCTGGTGTCATTGCTTCTAGAAATTTTATGAAGGCACATTTTTATTTTTTCTCCCCCAGATATTTCAGACACTAAGGAATTGGCCAAGGAGGGATCTGAAAATATGAACTAGGATCACAAATAGTCCACTGAGCCCATTAAGCCTGCTCTGCTATTCTGATTGCAACCTCAACTCCACATTCTTGCCTACCCTGGTAACCTTTCCTCACCTTGCTGATCAAGCATTTATCTACTTCCTGCTTTCACACAAATTTACCATCTTGGTCAATGGTGCAGGGGGAATGTCTGTTCCTTTGCTTCAGGAAAATATTCTTCTTCAGTTGCCTTCTGGTGCTCATCAGAGAGATGGCACAGCATTTTGATGGGAAATGCATCAAAGGATGACCTCTCCTAACAATGACTGGCAGAACAGGAGTAAATAAATCTTTGCTGGAAAGCATTGCTCTGAACTCTGATAGCTTCTCTAAACGATGCTCAGTTTTCATTGTTTATTTATTGTTAGAGGGTTTGAACATGATGCTTTTCGGATAATTTCTTTGCCAAGATTCCACCACCACTCCTATCAACATTTGCTTCATAAATCTTCTGAGGTCTTCACCTGAAGTTAGTGAGTATTGTGCTATTTATTCTTAAAAGTAACTTCATAGGAGTCACAGGGGAATGGAAGTGCATACAATGGGTATCTTGCTTGGGAGCCCCTTGTTCTGGATGAGGAATGGGAGGAGGAAATGGTGCCAAGCAGAGCAGCACCAGTGGCTGTAGGAGAGATGCACTGGTGGGATGGGAAGGTGAAGTAGGGTGCTTCCCTACCATGGGCACTGTGAAAGAACATACACATAAAATGGTATGATTCTGCTGAGGGGAAGATGTCTTTATTTTTCTTAATGGAGTCAATCAAAGTTAGCCAGCCAAGCTCTGGTGAAGCATGTGAGCTTTTGAAGCCTAATGGTATCATTAGAAAATAATAGCATTGTTGATCTAAACGATGGTGAGAACCTCCAGTTCCACATGCAAGAACCTGTGTGTCCTCTGGGCCTCTGGGCTATGTTGAAATGGGTCAGTGTCCATCAGCCACCTTGGCCCATACCTTCAGTTAATGTGGGTGTTTGGAGGTGAATAGTTCATTTCAATCCACACTTAATGTTGGACTCATGGGGCAATGACAGATTGATGCCTCTGGGCAAGTTTAAATTGTGCCAATGGCCCCAAAATTGCAGGTTCCACCTCCATGATATTGCCAACTTATCCACGACTGAAATCCTCTATCACGTCTTTGTTGCCTCAATACTTGAGTATTCCAATGTACTCCCTCACTCAGCTCTCACTAAAATTAATGTGGTCCATGGTTGTGTGGTCCAAGTCCTAGCCCTTACTATTCTATTCATCCTTTCCATGTTTG
>JARFYF010000052.1:77675449-77686926 GCA_030265395.1 Rhina ancylostomus
AATGCTGCTATAAATCTTTCACCTGGAAGCTCAATGATTTAACGTGAGGAAATAAGGGAAGAGAGAACTGCATTTATACCATGGCTTTCACTTTCTTGTGGTATCTCAGGTGCTTCATAACTGATAACTTATATTCTGAAGTGCACTCATTGTGGTTAAAATGCTGTACCCATTCCATCCAACCAATGGTGATGGGATAATATCTTTCTAATGGGATTGGCTGTCAGATAGGTTTGAGCTAATATGCAGAGAACTTCCCTGTTTTTCTGCAAATGATTGGGGATCTGTTCTAACCTTCTGTACAAGGCCATAGTTTATTGATTTATCCAGCTGTAGCCATCTGCAACAATGAACTCTTCTAGAATCAGCCTGCACAAGTTCGGTCGTGGATTTCTGTCACAAATTCAGGAGTTTCTGACTCACAGGTGAAAGTTCTACTGCTGATTCAAGTTGGGAGATTTTAACTTACAATTACTTATTTTAACCATTTCTGACATTTTAGTTCACCAAATGATTACAGCTTCTGGTAAGCATTATTTTATGAGAGCTATAAATTTAAACCGTAACCTGTGCTTACAGTAGCATAGCAATGCCAAATGATGTCCAATCTTTGGCAATTAGGGTTAAAAAAAAGTTCAGAATAGAAGCACTGACCATTCCATGAGGCAAGCTTAGAGATCCTGTCAGAGAGAATTAGTTGTTAAAACATGGTCCAAATACGACCTGACTCATTTGTTTTGTTGTGTTATATTTACTCTATAAATATTGGATAACTCATAGAGCAGATGAATTCACATTCACATAACATTTCTCACAAACTCCTGCACAGCAAATGAAGTTGCCTTTAAGATATAGTAATGCTGTAATGTAGGGAGATGCAACAGCCACATTTTGCGCAGCCTTTCACAATGTGATAATAGCAGGTAAGCTGTTGAGGAATGCCTGTTGGTCAGCACACTGCAAGAGCTCCCTGTGCTACTTCAGGTAGGTTCTCAAGGGATCATAGAATTTGACCCATCACAATTTGACTCAGAGACAAGAATGCCACCCACTGAGTTGCTTACCACCAATATGATGCTTGCAGTCTCATACAGCACAGAATGAGTCTGATTGGCTCTTTCTCGAAGCAACTGTAAACTAATGTCTCTGCCTCATACACTTTGCATAGTACTTCATTTTCCACTTTGAAATATTCAATCGATTTTCTCTTACCATTTTCTGTGAATTCATCTGGTGACAATTTTTCCTTCCTCCAACAGCCAATGAGTGAAATTACTTATCTCAGCCCTCATAATCTCCCTTATCAGTTCCTCAATCAATGAAAATGATAAATTTCAATTCATTCCATGAAAACTCTTCACAAGCCCTCTGTTAAATCTATTAAGTCCCAAAAGGGGCTCATTAACACAGGTCTCTTCTCCTAATTGTTATTGTACCCAAATATCAGCCAAACAATTGTGCTCTGTAAATCCCTATTGTCTTTTACAAGTTATCTTGTTAATAGGTTTCTCGGCCTTTAGTGAAAACCGTCACATGTATCAGTTTCTTATATAACTAGCTCTGTTATTCAGCATCTTTGGACTCAAGTCTTCTTCCAGAGTGATCCAAGCATCTAAATAAATGTGGCACAAACCATGGGTTGAATAGCAGATTCTTGTCACTTTTCTCCAGGATAATTGATTGATGATAATATCATGTGTTTCTTTATTAGGTGGAAAGATATACAAATCTTCTTGACTATGACTCAGTTGAGAATTAGGACGTTACAATAATTTATAGATTTTATGTCAGCAACACCATGTATTATTGTTTCCTTCCAGGAACTGCAAAATGCTATTTTTCCACTTTGTACCGAGCACTACACATGAACAGATGGTTGCTAGAATCCATGGCCCAGAATTTGCATTGAGTGGAAAATCAACAGTATTTGCCACTGACCTTGAACATGGCCTCCCACAAAAAGGGCAGCACGATAGTTATTAACGTAATGCTATTACAGTGCCAGTGATCAGGGTTCAATTCCCACCGCTATCTGTATGGAGTTTGTATGTTCTCCCCGTATCTGCGTGGGTTTCCTCTGGTTGCTCTGGTTTCCTCCTGCATTCCAAAGAATGCAGTTAGTAGGTGAACATGGGTGTAATTGGGTATCACGGGCTTGTTGGACTGGAAGGGCCTGTTACTGTGCAGAAGAAAGATATAGATTTTTTAAAAATGCAGTAAATTCCTTTGTCACAATGTCTGCTGCACTGGGGTATTTGTTCAGTAGGATCCCTGACAGCCAACAGCAGAGACAGCATCACCTTTGCTGAGGAAATAATCACATTGAAGAAGAAAATGAACCGGGAAGCAGAAAGCACAATTATTAATTCACTATGTAAATAAAAATCAGAGCTGTAGATAAATGGGACTTTGCATACACACCACAAAAATACAGGAAAATGGGAACAGGAGTAGACTACCTGGCCCTTCAAGCTTGATCTACCACTCAATATGATCGCATCTGATCTAGCCCAGGCCATTACTCCTCTTCTGTGCCATTTCCCAATAGCCCCCAAAACAATCCTTCCCCGATCTTTCAAAAATGTATCCACCTTCACCTTAAATACTTCTAATGATCTAGACTCCTCAATCCTCAGGTGTAGAGAATTTCAGAGATTCACCATCCTCTGTTAAAAGAAATTCCTGTACGCTTCTGTTTTAAGTGATCAGCCCTTATCTTGTAATTCCTTGTTCCGGATTCATCATTGGATAAATGCTGGAATATCATATTTTTTATTCAGAAATTCCATGTACTTTACAATGTTCATGTGAAGGAATTATAATTACAGACACTTTCTTCAGTCATCAAACCATAATCATTTGGTCCAAATGAGCTTTTACTCATGTACTGAGACAGGATGTCAATAAAAAAACTCATTTGGACCTCATATAACAAGGAGTATGATTCTCAGCTTACTGTTTTGTGGGACAACTTCAGAAATAACTTACAGTATTTCAATTTTGTTTGTAAAGGTTGCAAAGGGTCTGTGGAGGTTTGCTGTATCATGAACAGTAACATTGGGATTTGCTAGTAAAAATACACAAATGTATTAATCCTAAAGTTTCAGTTAGTTGCACCATGTAATGACAGTGAATGTCAATAGTTTTGCTGCCATTACGACCATTACCCCACTACATGAAGCTCATTTTAATAGGTAGGCCAGTGTCAGTGATGTGACCTGATTATTAGCTAGGCCAGCTGGGGAGGGTTTTGGCTTTGGCCCTGTAAACACCAGTTGGTTGACAATATACTGGGGTTTACACCAACCCTGGAGCCCTCATAATTAATGTCTCCCATGGTTATAAGGAAGAATGTGAACGCCCATTGAATGGATTCTCAAGGAGATGTCGGCAATTAAAGGGATAGATAAAAGTGGAGATTATATTTTAATCGCAAATAAAAATAGCTTTCCCAGAAAATGACTTTAATTCTGCAATTTATTTTTCCCTCAGAAAGCATTATATTTTATCTATTCTTAAATAATATTCATAACCCTAACTTTCACTCACCTATTACACTGGTAACAAAAGTCCAAGGTGCATCTTGAGCAACATATATTCACTCCAACAGTGTACAGCAAAGGCTCTTCCTAGTACCATCCCTGGCCCAGCTGTAGTTTAATATTAGTCACAAACTGAACCTACAGTTGATGTGTTTGGAAACTTAGAGCTGAATTGACTGGAATACATTGTCGAACTGGAGCTTTCACAGATGCCCTTTTAGTAGAACAGAAAGAATAATTTATATCTAGGGTGGTTTCCTGCAGAGAATTACCTGATAAATTGGATTAATATATCTTCTTCAGCCTCATATAGTATGTTTTTTCCAGAAGCTGTAAGATTTTTATTTTGTGCCGTGATTGAATGGATGCAGAAACAATTTTGAACAGTGCCCTGTTCTCCCCTTCAGTTGCAAAGGGCGAAGGGTGCTGGGCTCCACCTGAGCTGCTCTAAACCAGAGCTAATGCACTGTGAAATGCTGGGAGTATTGAATAAGCTTTCTGGGAGCTTGGCACAAAATCAGAGAGCACATAGGTGTCTGGTTGCAGCTTTCCTCAAGACCTTGCTCAGAACATAGGGAACATTCTGATCAAGGTGGACTAAATGATCTGCTTTGTCCATATGTTCCAAGTAGGAGAAGTCGAATAGTCTGCTTTGTGGTGGTATCGCTCTCATTCTAGGCCAGCTCTACATCTGTGCCTGGGGTCCTGATAGAAATGCTGAGTACATGTGGACAGGATGGACTGTGTAAGTCACTGGTCAGCCTGTCTACTCCATGAGTGAAACAAAACAATGGTCAGAAAACCAGTAGGATGCACGAGGTGGTCTGACGGAATGACGAACAAACTGCACACTGAAGGAAAGATATCCCTTTCTGCTGAGAAAGTTAACAGAATGGCACTGAGGACATGTAAGACAGTGTGGTTATTGTCTATGGTAACTTAAGGAAGTCTATACTGTCAGTAAAGCCTAGAGCCCTCCCAGCTTTTTGCAGTCTGTTTATGGAGAGTTTGTAGGTAATTCCCCCAAGGCAGAAATTTTAAGTCGAGCTTTGCAATAAAATTGTTTTCAAAGCAGACTAAAGCAGTCCATGAAAGCAAAAAAAAACAATATGTAGAAGTCAGAATTTAATTGTTAATGCACTGAAAATAGCCCCAGAGAAGCCCAGAAGTTATCTGGCTGCAGAAGACAAACAAGTGGTTAATCTGCATGGACTGGATGTGAACTGTAAGCAGAAAACCTCCAGGGTCCTTCCGAACAGTCATTGTCATGATTTGTTGTTTATTACACCGGGTGCCAAGCATCTGGCAGTTCAGCTTTACAGAAAGATCCAAAGAAGCATTGGACCTTCATTTAATCAACAAAATTAACATTTTGAATACTTCTGGCATCCACTGTAGAAACTAAAAGGGCAAGTGATGTTCCTGTGAAGCAGAATGAATGAGGGTGTACCATTTATTCACACGTTGGTCCCTGTTATACACCCAATGTATAATCAAAATTTAATGCTTCATATTCATTTCATAATCTCATATAATTTACACTTGTGTGCATTTGGAGAATGATTGTCAGATTTTCACTTGCAAAATGTGTAATTTTCCGTCCAAAAAATGACTTAAGTCTGCTTGTCAGTTTCCTAAAGCACTTGGAACATTAATGGAATGGAATTTCACACATTGGCTACAAGTCAGTACAACTGTTCCTTATGATGTTAGTGCAACATTGCTTCCATTGTTCTTTCCATTTTGATTGAACACAACAAATTCTATATTGCCTTCAGGGACTGACATCTACTGCGAACTGATGGCAGCAGTAAGAAACTCAAGGGCTGGATTTGCCATGGGCACAGCTTGCATTTTGGGTCTATATCAATAAAAGTGGGATGATATCACTCGCAAATACATAGTCCTGAGTGTGAGTTTCCCTCTTGTAATAGATGCAGTGCTATCTAGTGCCTGCATCTTTTACAAGGTGCATTAACTGTAAGCATCAAGCATCCAAGCAGGAGATCCAGGCAAGGTCAGAGATTGGAGGTCAGCAGGTGTTGAAACAGAAAGAGTTTGGATTTATCTGCTAGGATCTGATGCCTCTGGCCACGTGACCAGAGCTAGATAGTTCTGAACCCCCTGAAATGGGACGCATTAGACCCATGGCTAAGTGACTGGAAATGGCAGAGTTGGCTTCCTTCTATTAGAGGGTATGCTGTTGACCTGGACTTTGGAGTCTGGAGCAGATAAAGCAGCATTGGCATCTGGACTATGAGGCAAGAAATCTTTTTTTTAAATTTAATTCCATTTCTTTCATTCTGATTTTTCCTTTATCCTTCAATCTCATTGGGTAAGGAGAAGAACATGAATTTTTTGTTCTGCAAGGTTCCAGTTAACACTCACAGCAAATATCAGTGCAAGAAATCATTGGCCTGGATCTTGCTGAGTGGAATTCTCCATCCACACCTGCTGCCAAATTACGCCCACATTTGCACAGTCTCCAAGTCCACATCCAATTTTGTCCAGGAGCCAAACTGCAAGGCCTCCTGTCTCAAAACTAAGTCAGGTAGGTGGGCCAGACAAAGGCCCACCTTCAAAACTGCTCTGAAAGACTTTGACCAATAGCAAAATCCTTCCACAGCTTTGCCATCTCTTAAAGCTGTCAAGTTATTTAAAAACTTCTGTAAGTCTCCAATATTGGGAAGAATGTAAAAATTATTTAGGAGTGTAACAATTAAATCTAAAAATATTACTTTAAAAAATAACAAGAATAAAACCACCAAGAATGTCACACTTAAATATTTAAATACATTGCTGCAAACGTTAATCATAAATGAAATATAACTTGTCTTTGTCATTCCTTTCATCCTTGCAGAAGTAAAATCAGAAGCTACTTGCAGTCTACCCTGTCACTAGGTCTGAGGACAGACTCTCCAGCATAGATTCAGAAAGGTCACTGAGTCTGTTTGGAACCTGTAACCAGAACATTGTGGCTGAACATCCACAAAACAGATGTTTTGCTTTTGTGTTAAAGGATTTATTTTATGATGTATAGTTCAGTAACCTGTCTCTGATTACATCTGCATTTAATTTGCATTAAAAGCCTTCCTGTTTTCAGAAGTTTGTTGTGTACTATTCAATTCAGCTGCTGGAACTATGGTTTGCGAAAGCTAACACATTCTGGGTCAGAAGCAATTGGCTCAGTGAAGCATGATTCATCTCTGTTGCCAGGATACTGGCTTCTATTCTGTTTCAAAACACTTTAAAGATCTATGTTGACTTTAATCCTATTAAAGATTTCAAGCTTTTACAATTCCTTTCTTAACAGAGCATCCACTAAACTTTTAAAAATTTCATGAGTGTTCTACATGCTGTTACATATGATGATAAGTAAATTTACTGATGTGCAAAAACATGTACAATGAATGTTTACAGAATGTTTGCATATTTAGTACAGATTTTATAGATTGTAATTTATCAATTATGACTGAATTAGGTAAAGTGCATGTGGGATTAATTGAGGATAGTTTTGAAACCTCACTCTCAATGCATTTTGAAGGTGTCTTGGTACAATAAAGGATTAATACACTGTTTCCTAAGGATGCCTGAAAGATATCCTATACAATACTGGAATATTGAGGTTTTCAGGCTTATGGGACAGCCACAGAAATCAGCCAATGGATGCCCTGAATAAACAAATAAGGTACCTAACACTTCCTTCTGTTCCTTATGTACAGCAATTAATAGTCTGCCTACTGCTGTAGGCATACCAAAGTTCAGGATGATAAATCTATCACTTTATTTTGTATCCTGCAGGTACACTCCTTTCGAAAGCAGAAATTGAAACATACCAGAAATTCACGTGACGATTAAGCAGGTTTTCACCTGAATGACCATTCTTTGCTCTTACATTTTTGGGCAGTTCCTTTGACCCTGCCTCAGAATGTCTTCCTGTGCTACCTTGTGGAGGGACTGCTCAAACATTTCCACTTGGGTCCCGGAAGCTATATGCGAGCTTATTTGTGTAAATGAGCTTTACATTACATTTTCCCATTAAGAAGCCATAGGTTTTGCGATATACTCAAATATATATGATAAGCAATCGTATATTTATTGGTAAAATATAGCCCAGAAATGTGACAGCTTATTCAGGTATAAAATGAACACGAGTGTGGATCCAGAGAAACAGAAGGATCACTGTATCATTAGAGTTTCACAAAGTAAAAACTGAAATTGACAGTAGAAGAATACTCCCTTTATATCTGCAGTTACAATTATTCCAGTACTTAAAATGCCTCAGCACACATGCTTTTTAACCTGTCCATGCAATTAATCCATGAAGGCAGATGAATTTTAATTCTATCATGCTTTCTGATGAATTCTTAACATTGTTCACATTAACTCTGCTTCTTTAGAGATGCAGAAAACACAAAGTGAATCTGCCCATATGTTGAGTTTATAAACCAGCATACCTCCAACCTCCAGTAAGTCTTTGTATAATGACTGCTTAGGATTTTAGATCAAGAGTGCAGAATAACAAACATTAAATCAAAACAAAGCATTCTTCCCTGGGCCAAATTAAACAATTGGGGAGACATTTATCTTTGCTCAGTGCCCCTCTTAGTGTCAGCTCCTTCCTGTATTCTCCTCCACGCATTTGGTTCTGTTGACATCAATGGAGCTGAATTTGCAGAGATAAGTGCAACTGACAGCGGATGTGCTCATACAAGTTTAGCAGTTGAGGTGAAAGATGAGCCTTCCAAAATCATCACAAGATATGAACATCTGGAATACACCAAATGAAAAAAGTATAGAAAAACAATTTCTCTTTATATGAGTGAAAAAAATCAGAACATTCCACAAACTGTATGTGTGAGGTTGAATGCCACATTGTTCCAGAGTACCCTATGAAAGGGAATCCTGCCTGAATATTCATAGAGTCAGATAACAGCGTTCTCATATACTTCAATATTTCTCCCATTTGGTCATGAATAATGGCATGATTTGTAAAACCTACTCAGAGCTTTTAAAATGAACTGAGTCTTTTTAGTTTTTAGGAGCCTTTCATGATCTCAAATACCATGGTTAATAGTCAGTGAGAGAACTGAGAAGTACTGAAGCATGGTACCAGTTCACAAAAACATTCTGCTAAGTCTGAATAAGATGCTATGCTGGGACTTCATTTTATTTGTGGAACATATTTTTGGGTTTTTGTGTCAGGCAGGTCAGATCATTTAAAAGCAGGAAATGATAACTCAACACTAGGGAACAGATTGTCACATAAACTTTTATTTTGCTCTTCAGAAATCCATTGGCTTGGACTTCAAAAACTTTCACTAAAATACATTTGTTTTAAAGTGCTCATAAAAATGTTACAAATTGCATTCCTGAATGACCTATGGAGATTTTAAAATGTTAATGCCACAGTAGAATTTATTTCTATTGTTTGTTCAATTTTATTATACACTAGATATTATATTCAAATTCATAAAGTCCCTTTCCGGTTTTAAAGCATTTTTCAATTAACATCATAGCTAAAATGCTGATAACCAAATGAAGTTCACCAATATTTATTGCTAAATCTTCTTCATGGGCAGCACCCCAGGTTTGAGGACAATTTGCCTCCACTCTGGACTTGCAGGTTCTGACATGACTGAAGAGGCCATTTTGGGAAAAGCAGACTCTTCCACAGGTGGATCAATAGGTCCTTGATGTGGTTGGTGGTTAGGCAGTTTGTGAGATGGTGATCTCCTTCCCTTTTATGCCGGGCTCTCTGTGGATGCAGTGCATGGACTCACAGTTGTCAATGTCATCCTGAATATTCCCTCTCCATTCCGAGCAGTCATGGGCCAGGGATACCCAAGAGTCAGCGGGGATATCAATTTTTTCAAGGAGGCTCAATGTCGGGAATATTGGTGAACTTCATTTTGTTTGCTCTTCTTCCAGTAGATTTGAAGGATTTTGTGGACACAGCATTAGAGGTATCTTTTGAGTTACTTGGGGTGCTTGCTGTAGGTAATCCAGGCCTACAGAAGGGCAGGGATCACCATTGGATCGTAAGTTTGTGCCAGGTCTTTATGTTGTATTTTACATTAATATTGTTTTCACTTAAAACATAGAATTGCAATTTGAAACATTTCTATTTAAAATGGCATGGAGATGACAGATAGTTCAACAGTTTGTGGCTAGAATACAAATGTGTGATGTACAGTAATGTTTTTTGAGCAATTCTCATGCAACTGGCAACCCCCCAATCCCTGTGGATACCAGATGGCTGAGAGTATACTGTATATCAATGATTTGGATGAGGGAACTAAATGTAGTATTTCCAGGTTTGCAGATGACACAAAGCGGGGGGAGGGGGGATTGTGAGCTGTGAAGAGGATGCAAAGAGACCAATGTGATTTAGACAAATTGGGTGAGTGGTCAAGTGCACGTGAGATGCAATGGATAAATGTCGTGCAGGAATGAGAATCAGAATCAGATTTATTATCACTGACACATGAAGTGAACTTTGTTGTTTTGCAACAGCAGTACAGTGCAAATGTACAGTAGGAACAGGTACTGAAGTGAATTATCAGTCAGGATCATACTGAATGGTGGAGAGGCCAAAATGGCCACCGCTTGCTCCTTTTTCAGTATTTCTGTACTGCGAAATAAAGAAAAATACACAATATACTTATCCCTTTAATGAAGGTCAGTAATTCCTTCCAAATAAGTGGGGCATGTGTGCTGGGCCAGCTACAGTTGGCGTAAAGCCAAGGAACCAACCACAAAGTGCATCCGGCCCCTTGTCTTAGCAATATACAGAAAACTCCTTGTCTCAATGCTGAGTGGCCTGAGAGTCTGACATGCGCTGCTGTATAGGCTGAAGTTAGCTGGCAGCTCCCTATGGAAGCTTCAGATAGCTGGTTCGGCCTTTTGGCCCTTGGATTGTCTTGGAATTACTATATTTGTGCCATGACAGACAATGAGTAATCAGTTGCAGAAGGAGTACAATTATGAACAACGTGGTAAGTATTAATGACAGGCAGCTAATTATTAGTTAATTATTGCAAGAATGTACTCTCACTTCATCAGATTTTAAACTTTGGAGCGTTAAAAAAATTAAGGTTTATTTTTCCTTTTTACAAACTTGGAACTAAACTTTCTTCCCCTCTCTTTGTTTTTTTCTATTCCTGATTTGACATTGAATTTGTCCCTTTAATCTTACCCTCTTCAGCCCTTATGCTGTTACTTCCCTGTCCTTGATATTTGTTGCACTGGGAGACAGCTTGTTGCTTGCTCTGTTCTCCATTTTTTAACAGTGCTGGACTGTTTTGAATGTCAAAGGGAGGCATTCAAATACATTCGATCTCAGAGACAAGTTTGAGAGCCAGTGAGAATTTGGATGCAGTTCAGTGGCTGTCAAAACCATTCCAGAGGCAGAGTCAGCATTGTGCTCAGAGAGGGTCTGTGGGTTCATGGGACCTCATCCATCCGCAGGGAGTCAGCTTCCCAATGGAATATTGCACCTGAGGGGAAGAACCAGCATGTCTAAGGCAGATGCAAAAACAAACAGCTGCAATGCTATTACAGTACCAGCGACCCAGGTTCAATTCTGCCGCTGCCTGTAAGAAACTTGTGCGTTCTCCCCGTGTCTGCATGGGTTTCCTCCAGGTGCTCCAGTTTCCTCCCACATTCCAAAGATGTACGAGTTAGGAAGTTGTGGTCATGCTAAGTTGGCGCTGGAAGCGTGGTGACACTTGTGGGCTGCCCCTAGAACGATCTATGCAAAAGATGCATTTCACTGTGTGTTTCGATGTACATGTGACTAATAAAGATCTGATCTTATCTTAACTCAGTGGGCTGAGCAGCATCTGTGGAGGCAAAGGGATGGTCAACATTTCGCTTCGGGACCCTACATCAGGTCTCTCTATATCATCAGCTCCTCCACTTAAAAATACTTAC
>JARFYF010000052.1:77967316-77978759 GCA_030265395.1 Rhina ancylostomus
TTATATAATAAATCTTTTTCTTTCCTTTCTTTTATACTCTTTTCATTAACTAAGAGATCGTTGGACCTTGTTTTTTTTATATTTTATTGTATGATTATCTATGACTTGAGTGATCTCCAGATCTCTTTGCACGAACTTTGATGCTATATACCAATTTGTATTGATTTGAAAACTAATAAAAAAGATTGAAAAAGAAAGATCATTGAGGGAATTGAAAATAGGGTGAGGATTTTAAAATTAAGATGCTACTTAAACGAGAACCTGGGCACAGGTGTGATGGGTGTTGCAAGTTAGGGTAAAGGCAGCAGAGCTTTGGATTATCATAAGTTGTAGATAGAATGAGAGAACAGAATGAGAAGTGCACTGGGATAGTTAAGGCTAGAGACCATGAAGTCAGGATGAGGGGTTCGACTGAATGGAGCCAGACAAGTGTGACCCTACCCAGCTTATGACATTAAAGGAGGGAGATTTTGTTAACCATGCCAAATATGGTAGACAGACAGAGAAGAATGAAGATGATGGTGTTACGATTACAAGAAAAGACATGAGGGAATTTAATCATTGACACCATGGCAGGGCCGAAACCTAGGGATTTATAGACGGAGCTCCAGTTGGGCATGGCTTTGCATAACTCCAACATACCCTGGGATATTGAAAGGAAAAGGAAGTTGGAATGAACTGATAATTTACAAAGAAAGTGATTTTCCTTTTGTTCCTTCCATTGAAGGTCATGGAACCGAAGTTTAGAAGCAGATACAACACACATAGGTTGCTACCTTATGCGTCTAGCACATGTATCTGAAGACGAATTTCAACTCCCGTGCATCCCCTTGGTTCAGAATTTTCCTTCAGTTAAAGGCACATTCATTTTAGCATCCAGATTAACCACTTCACTTTCTCTTCCCCTGTCACTTCCACTTCTCAAACAATGGATTTTTTTTTATAAACCAGGGAACAGGGCGGCATCTTGATTAACTGGCACATGTTAAGGGGAATGCAGGCAGCAGGCCAACTACATGCTATGATTACACTGCAGCCAGTACTAACTGTACTATTCATTGGCCAAACACATCAATATCTTGATGAGTTAGCTTCAGTTAAAGCTAGCATGCACTGGTTTGTATCAGCCTGCACACGCTCAGGAAGCAGAAGAAGCAGATAGCCTCAGAGGTCAATGCCAAGATTCAAAGCTCAAGGACCTGGATGCATTGCTGTAATAAGTTCAATGGGGGCCAGTTCCATTGGTGCCCATCTAGACCCAGCCAGGACATGGGTTCTGATTCCCAACACCACAGCTTCTATTTTCTTTCAAATAGCTGCCACTCAATGAGGCACTGAAAACTCAGACTGCACCCAGGGCAAGGTCAGACGTTTTCCAATCAGAGCTGCTTCTGCAGTGTAAAAGGACCTTGTGGGGTAACATAGCAATCAGCAATCTGATTGCAACAGATCATTAGGATTACTGGAGTGTCACCCCATGGGAGCAACAAATACTCTGCATAACACAGATTTGTTATTCTCTCTGGAGACAGTTTCTTTTGTGATCACAACACTGCACCTCTGCCAGTATCCATGCTGTCCCCTCTGCTGAATCACAGCTCCACCAATGCAGTACAGGCACCTCTGTAGTACCTTGCCAATAATCAGCACTTTGAGTATACCTTTATTGAATGCATCTGCTTCATCTTTCTTTTCATCCTTTTTATTCTTGCTTTCTTTGTGCATTTCTTTCATCTCAGCTTTCTGTCTCTAAGGGGGCATGGATTTGAAGGAGAGGCAGAAACCCTCATCACATATAAAGTGAAGAGCCACGAGTTGCAGGTCTACAGAGCTAGTGGGCAGAGGGCAGCGCAGTGGCGCAACTAGTGGAGCCACTGTCTCACAGCCCTGGAGTCCCAGGTTCAATCCTGACCTTGGGTGCTGTCTGTGTGGAGTATACACATTTTGCTTGTGACTGCATGGGTTTCCTCTGGGTGCTCGAGTTTCCTCGCACATCCCCAATGCATGTGGGTTGGTAGGGTCAATTGGCCACTGTAAATTGCCCCAAGTGCATAGGTAGAATCTGGGGGGAGTTGATGAGAATGTGGGGAGTATTAAAAGATTGGGATTAATGTAGGTTTGGTGTAAATGGCTGGTTGATGGTGTAGCCTCAGTGGGCCAAAGATTCTGTTTCCATGCTGTACCTCTCCATGAAATTCTAGAGCTGGAACGTGGGATTAAGTTGGGAAGCTCTTTCTAGAATGGTACAGACAAGGTGGCTGACTGGACCCTTTCACAGTTCTAAATTTTTTGCACACGTTTCAGCTTCACTGCCTGTGTGCATGGGCTGTGCACAGGAGTTATTAGTTAGACCATCAGTGAATTACCCTTGTTGCAAAGGTACCCTTCTTTAGTTTTCATATTGAGTCCAATGAAGCTGTTAAGGCAGACTAAAGGCACCAATACTGGTGTTAAGATGTGGACCATTGACCTGCATGATATATTGCAGATGGTTGCACACTGTTTGAATGTTGAGGCACTGAAGTCTCTTTCCATTCAAGTGTAAGCCATAATTGACATGCAGTGCCAGCAAAACAATGCATATGCAATCAATGGCACCCTGCACTGGGTAATCTTATCTTCGCTCTCTCCCAATTGGTTCCTGAAAAGCAAGAATAAAGTGCAAGTAGTTCTCTTGCAATAGAGTCTCAGCAACCTCCACAAAGCAAGAGTGCGTGGCAACCTGCATGCTGTTGTAAATAACTCCAACATCAGGGAATTCCAGCATATGCAAGTTCAGTCATCTTGACAGCCACCGTCAATGGGGTCCCTGTTCCTCTGTAGCTGCAGTCATGGCTGTAACAGATGCTAGGTTTTGGGGAGGTCATCCTTAATAAAATCCAGCTGCACTTCACATTGCTCTTTGCTGAGGTTCCAGCAGCACTGCACCCCAAATGACATTGAAAACAGTCTGAGACTCCTTCTCTCTCTCGCTTTCTCTCTGCCTCTTCCCACTTCCAGCTCTTTGTCCTGTTCCGCGTATCCCCTACCCTTTGTTTTTACTCTTGCTGTGTTCCAAGGAGAAAGGTTTCTGATGCAGCTATGTCTAAGAGCAACTGGCTCGTGGAGAAGCTTTGAAGTCAGCAGGATTTCCTTCAGAACATACCACTACTTGCACACGTGAAACAACATAGCAAAGCACCAGATTCTTAAACAGTCTTATCAATAGCCAAAAGAAATCAATTAGAACCGAACTATAGATTGTTTAAAGTTTAGATCTCTTTAAATGGCATTGGTAGTGTGAATCTTCTCTTCACTCTGCATTCAGCAACAAGAAGGACCTGTCAATATGGCATAGTTGGTGGCAAATCTGTCCTGCATTGTCCTTTGAAGTTATGATTTGCCAACTTTGTGCACTTCTGGTGGGGATTCACTACACTGCTATGGTGTAAACATTCACAAATCTGTCACCAGGTGCAAGTTGGGCAATAAATATGCGTGTCTGTAGGATGCACAAGGGACCTGTGCCCCCAATAATCATCCAAAGATTATAGATGTGTTTACGTATTTGCCCCATAGCTTGAAGGAAGTGTTCACGTGCCCTCCAAAAGCCAAAAAATTTAATTCCCTGTACATTCCCCAATGTGTGGTCATACCGGTCACACCATTCCAGAGATTCAAGAGCATTTTTCGGTCACACCATTCCAGAGATTCAAGAGCATTTTGAATGCTAAATATGTGAGAGCCATTACTCTGAATTTTATGACTGTTTACACTGCTCCAACTGCATTTAATACAAATTTCAGGAACAATTGTTTCTCCTGTTTCTGCACAATCTGTCCTAAAATTTAGCTTCAGCACCATTATTGCCTCCTTTTTATTAGCATATTCTCACAGCAATATTCTTCAATGTTCCTTGTTTTACTCACCTTTCTGACACTGTTTCTATATTGTCCAAGGTGACATTACCACATCAACCAATATTTACCCCTTTTCTAGTAATTTTTAGAAATGTTGTATCCACTTCTAGTACATTGGCATTGCTACAATAAGGCCAATGCTACAGAATAGAATAGCACCAACAAAAAGAAATGAACTCCTCTTTTCCTCTGGTGTAATTTAATATACTTGATCAGTTTTAGGCTTAGAAATAACAGGACATTGAAAAACACGTTTCAGGAATGTTTATTTGTCAAAAGCTAGTTTTAGAAATTCAAACAGCTGCTTTCTGTTTGTGGCATTCACAGAAATTAATTTGTAACCTCAGGAAATTCACAAGGAAATAGCTGTATTTCATTGCTGCTATTTTGTGGGCTTACATGACTGTTTCTCAGTCTATTCAGAATGAGTTCTGAGAAGAATTAAAAAAAAATCAGAAAAGGTGGCAGTTTTTAATCCCAACATTTATTTGAAATTATCTTCTGGTTTAACTCTGATACTGATCCATGGAATATCTCAGAATCCCAGTGGACTGCAGGGTATTATTTACTTGTCGGATTCAGTTTTTCCTCCTCCTGTAGTCTTGGACCAAACAGCACAGAATTTGAATGAAGCATTGTAACCGCTTAAATATAAACTAGACATCAAAGAGGCAATTTTACAAATTTGCACAGTCAGCACAGAGCTTTGCCCAGCAGGAAGGCGAATTCATAAAAATTATTCCTTAGAAGTCCATTTTATACCAAAATAAGTAGTCTGTTTTTCTATTTAATTCTATGCCCTGTGACATTAATTACTAAGCTGCTTACAACCCTTCTATGAGTTTTTACAAGGAGTGAAAGAATGTGAAATTATAAAACACCTTTCCAGACCATAACATTTTCCAAAGTACTTCACAGCTCATGAAATACTTTCTGAATTGTTGTCACTGGTGAATTTGGGGAAAACACATGAAGGTTCTGCAAACCACAATGAGGTAAATGACCAGATAATCTAATCTTTATTAGTTTGATTGACAGGTAAGCACTGCCAGAACACTGGGGGATCTCAGATGTACTTCTCTGAACCTTCATTTTTTTTTATATAAACAGCAAGAGGATACATGGGGAATCAGGCTTAATATTTAATCTATAAAAAAGGGGGAAATTTCCAAGAGTGTAGTGCTTGAGTGCTCATTTGGAGTATCTGTTGCACTCTCTGGAGTGAGCCATAAACAAGTAGTTTATTGATATGTTTGTATTGAGCCATACAGACATTTCATTAGAAAAGATTAATAGTGATAACGCAATCAATTCCAAATTTTCACTAGCTCGTTTGGGTTTGAGCTTAAAAGATGGTTACACTTCAGAATCCAAGAACTCTTAAAGAAGTGAACAACTGGCCAGGTTATTTCCTGCTAAAGGGAATGTCCTTTATTATTTTTTTTAAAAAGCCTATTATTTCAACTGGCTTCTCTGACAAGCTGATTTACAGCAGATATTTGGTGGAAAGGACTGTTATCCCTTAAGAGGGAAACAGATACCACCTCTCTGGATGCCGGGTATCTATTGGGCTGTGTCTCTGCAGAAGTGTTACATTTTAATTACAAATGAGGCATTTATTCTGAGTTGTAATTAATTCATGGAGTTCTTAAATTTAAGGATCTCATGACAATGGAGATAGATTTCAAAATGGAAAAAAGCTGGAGAGCCTTGCTATTGTCTTCCAAAATTAATATTAAAGGTGTAAATAAATTAACTTCTCTAAGAATGGTGACAATTTAGAAACTTACCTCTTCTTCATTCTGAGTATATTTTGATATTGAAAGTAACGATCTTGTTCTAATATTAACAAAAGAAAATTTTATCTACAAATCTGTCAACAATTACCAGTATACTGATTGTTAACCATTAAATCATTTTAACATTTTTTGTGTTTTTATTTATATCTTTGATTTTCCACTTCCAATATGATCCACCAATCTCTGCATGGATGCCATCAACATTGTAGAAGCACAGAAGAAGCTATCTGGCCACTTGTGTCCATGCTGACTAAAAATGGACTTAAATTAATCCTATTTCCTGGTTGTGGGTCTACAGCCTTATTATGGTCATGGTTCATCAAGTGCTCATCCAGGTACTTCTTAAATGTAGTGAGTTCTGGCTCCACCTCACTTTCAGGCAACAAGACCCAGACCCCACTATGCATTGAGGAATTCAAAACCTTCTCTCCAATTCTTCTACCAAGTAACTTTAATTCATGTTTCTTGGTTCTTGAAATGTCACCTATGGGAACTAAGATCTACCTGTTCTCTTTATCTAGGCCTCTGATAATTCTATTCTTCTCAAGTAAGTGCCACCTCAGTCTATGTTGTCTCAGAGAAAACAGCTCCTGTCTAGTAAGCATCTCCTCATAACCAGAGTACTTCAGCCCTGGCAATATATTTGTTAATTTGCTTTTCTTCAGTTTTATCATTTCTTTCTTTTGATGTGTGGCAACTACAATTGTACACAATATTTTAACTGTAGTCTAATTTGCATTTCATACAGTTCTAGCATGAACTCTCTGCACATGTATTATACGCTTGCCAATAAAGACAGAAGTTTCTTTTGGGCCTTCTTAAACATTTTATCTACCAATCCCACCATCCTTCAGCAATCTATGGATGTGCATTCTAATATACCTCTACTCTTCTTAATATTGTACCATTTATTATGCATTCCCTTGTCTTGTTTGCCCTCCCCAGTGCACTATTTCACACTCCTGCCAAACTGAATTCCATTTGCCACTTTGTGCCTGACTAACCTGTCCCTTAACATCTTCCTGCAGCCCACAACTTTCTTACTGACTATTGACCACATAGCCAATTATGTTATCACCAGCAAACAATTTTGTCCCTTCATACTTTATCCTTCCCAAATGAAAATGGTATTTAGATGGAGTGGTGAGAGGAGTTTTTTTTTGGCTGGGTTTCCTGAAAATATGAAAGCAGGTTTAGCTTGCCAAACTCTCACAAATAGTCCTGCTGCAAGATGAACACACACTGCTCGCTGTTCAACCACAACAGGCACACCATTCAGTTACATTGCCTAATGTTCAGTGATGCACTTCCTTCCCTCTTTCAGGCAAAGATAGTAGACAGCAGTAGCCACCTGGTATGGGGAGACATAACCTCATGCCAGCTCATCTGTTCCAAGCACTATTTGCATATGATGGCAGCAGAGTTAGTGTTGATACACCTGGAATATCGATCCAGTGAATAAGTCTGAATCCTGCTCAGCTGTGGAATTTAAAGTTAATTTAGTAAATCTGGAGTAAAAAGTTGGCATCAGTGATAGACACTGAAACTTGACTCTCCTATTCTAATCAAGATCACAGTATGAATAAATACAGAACAGGAGATCTACACTTAAAGGTATACTTAATCTTTAGCTAAGTGATGTACTTTGCAACACATCTTAAAGACTCATCACAAGTAGTTTAAAGATTCCACCTATCAAAATAAACTTCCTCTCTGGACATAAACACTCTGTGGTCTCTGCATTTGATAAGACATTGTAATCTTTTCACAGCTCACCACTGTTATAAACATTTTATAATGTTGGACAGAGACATTTAAAACTATTCAAATAAAAATAAATAGAAATATTTAGAACAGAAGATGCACACTAAAAGATACACAATGTTTGAAGAGCTACAATCTTGTGTTCCATTAAGTTAGGGACATGAAGACTTGTTTAAGAGATTTTCCACTCCTGGATACCATTGACATAACCTGGGTGTGATGCATGAATTGGGAGATCAGAGTTCAAATTCCAACCTTAAGTGATGCATATTGGAACTTGGAACACAATTTAGGAGCAATTTATAATGTCACATAAAATCAGCTTTGATAGAGAGATATCATAAAGGAAATATTAATTTCCCCATAATTTTGTAAAGAGAGGACCAGGGTGTTTAAATTCTTAAAAAAGGTCTCAAACTTACCTTGAAAGAGCTGTCCCCAACTCCACCCTGGTTCTTAAGAGATGCAGATTTTATCAACTATTTGAATACACTGACAACAGGCCAGGCTTGCCCAGCTGTTAAACCATGATGAGAAATGCTACTTCCAGTTAATAAGTTCTTCGCTACCATTTCATGTATCTAGAAGAGACAGGATTGCTTCCTCATGATGTCCTAAGCGAACCTGCCATGGGCTGCCTCACACCCTTTTTCCACAACTTGAGCTCGTATCCCCATGATCTCATCTCACATTCCAATGCTGACCTTGAATCTCTCTTCCAATCTCCACTCCCACCAATACAATCTGTTCCACTATCTTTCCCCGAATGGGGCCTTTTTCTGCAGGTGTCCCTATCCAGCAGTCTGCCTGTTGTGCAATAACTAGAAAGCACAGCAGTATTTTTGATTTTTAACTCTTTTGCTTTACCTCCTTCAGCAAAGCCTCCACTGCAGCTTAGAAAATCTTGGAGGTTGCTCATTTCCATGCTGTGCTAGTGTTTACCAGGTGAGAATGATATCCATAAGGCAACACCTTCAGCAATCACAATTCAACCCCATTAAAAGGTGGCAGCTGTCTAGTTAAATTGCTGCTGACAATCACAACATTGGTCCCCTCCTGAGACAATAACCCAATAAACATCCCAACTACTACAAGCTACCACATCAATCATCCAATATGCTGTCAGCACAAAGCTCCATGCTGCCTTCATTGGCTGTGTCGGACCTGGGTTAATTGCACAATGTAATCAAACCCCCTATTATCCAATTTAAGCTTCATTAGCTTTATACTAGAGAAGTGGAAAGCTGTAGAAACTAGATATCTGAAAAAAAAAGTACTGTAAATACTCAGCAGGTTAGGCAGCATCAGTGGAGAGAGGAGAGTCAGCATTTCAGGTCTGTGACTTTTGATTCGAATCTTCATCAGAAATCATCAACCTGAAACATTAACTCTGTTTCTCTCTCCACAGATGTTGCCATTCTTACTGATCATTTCCAAACATTTTCATCTTTATATTAGAATTAGGTCAATTAATGACTCTAATTTCTGTTCAATCTAAAAGGTCAGTAGAATAACAGAAGAAAACTAAGATGAAAAATTAAGTGCATTAAATAAATAGCCTTGTCACTTTACATTTCCTTTGTAGTTTATCTCGATTTTATTATTTCTCTTCTTCTGTGCTCTAAATCACCTGCATGATCTTTCTTGCAGAAGTGAACACATATTTTTGTATAACTCCTATCTGATATAATTTAACTGGAACATTTACAAACCAATAGCTTCTTATATAATCACTATCATACAGAGAATGTACAGAAAATATGAAACCAGTCACACCGACAGTGCCTGAGTAAAATTCCACTCAATAGATTTATTAGTAGTAGCATTAGTCATATCACTTAAGAAGGGATCTTCAACATTACCAATGTATATTGCCATCTCCTGATTTATATCAGCTGTTCAATATCAAGTTATCAGTAAAATGCCTTTTTCACATATTTTATGTTTCGTGAACAACGCAGGAATGATACAAGTTAACCAGCTGAACAGTTCATTCCAAGATATTCTTCCTGTCAATAAACATTGGTCCTTGTGTGAATTGTACTGTTCCATAACTATTGTAAAAAAGTAACTCATTGAAGTCTGATAGTACTCATATACAGTATAAAGTTGAAAGTTACTTAAATAAAAATGAAAGTTTTAAAACAACATTCTAGTTTTGGTTATGATAATAGCATTTTTCATCATAACTTCAGCCTTTACTATATAGATCAATTGATGACAAACAATCAAATTTCAGAACAAGGTTGATTTTTCTGAATTTTGCAACTGGGCAATATCCATACCTTGGAAGCATAGATGTAAAACCCCATCCTGTTACATGTTGGACATGGAGGCATCATCTTTTGAGATATTTCCTCCATTTTTCCATCAGATTTGGAAATGTGTTTTATATAAATCTGGTATTCAATTAGAACATAGAACAATGCAGCACAGGAACAGCTTCTTCTGCCAACAATGTCTGTGCCAACCATTATGCCAATCTAAATTAATCTCATCTACCTGCACATGGTCCAAATACCTCTATCCTCTGCCTGTTCATGTGTATGTATAAATGCTTCTTACGCATTGTTATCAGAACCACCTCTCCTGTCAGTACATTCCAGACTCTTGTGTAAAAAAACTTGCCTCATAAATCTCCTTTAAAGTTTTGCACCCTCATCATCTACGCCCCTCATAACTTTCTGTCAAAACCTTGACAGAACTTTGCCGTGATAAATTGCATTTTGGTCCTTCTACCAAAGTAATGACATGTATCTGTTTGGAAGTTCATCCTCTGACTTTTACTGAAAGTATTTTCTCAAGCATATGTTACAAAGCACAGAAACAAAAGATTATTAAATGTTAAGGTGCAAAGCACTTATGTTTTTCTCTAAAAGTGAAAGACAATAAGGGCAGGCACGGTAGTGTAACAGCGTAACGCTATTACAGCACCAGCGACTCTGGTTCAATTCCAGCCGCTGTCTGTAAGGAGTTTGTACATTATCCCTGTGACTCCGAGGGTTTTCTCTGGGTGCTCCAGTTTCCTTCCACATGCCAAAGACGTACGGGTTAGGAAGTAGTGGACGTGCTACGTTGGCATGGGAAGCGTGGTGACACTTGCAGGCTGCCCCCAGAACACTCTACACAAAGATGTGTTTCACTGTGTGTTTCAATGTGACTAATTACATGTGACTAATAAAGAAATCTTATCTCCTATAAATCCATTAGTCTGCCAGGATAGTCAGTGAATGCCTTAACTCTACAGGTTGTTCACTCTCATTGTGCTTCCCTCACTAGAAGTTTCACCCTTCATTTCCTTCCCCCTCCATATACTCTCTTACCATGTGCTTCACACATGCTGACCTCTCTATGCACCTTAGACACTAAGTGCTTGGCTCCTCCTGTGCAGAACCCTCTATGTACTGAGCTCAATAGCAAAACCTGTATAATTTCTCCATGATTGGTGATCTCTGATCTCTGCTTCAACCTGTCCATTTTGAGCATTTCAAACTCTAGCTACATAGCACGCAAACATAATTCTCTTCTTTCCACCCCTCCCTCTGTTAAAGGACTTTAAATTACTTGTCATATTCATTCCATAAAAAAGCTTCAGAATTTAAAAAATCTATTAAACCTTCTTTTACACTCTGGAGCATCTTAAGTGTTTCCTTCTAACTATAAATTCCCATCCCTGGATTAACATTGGTGGATTTACACTATACATTCTCTACAGCTTCACTGTTTTTATGTAATAACAGTTCTCAATTTGCCCTCTCCTTTTAAGATTAGGAGGTTAGCTCCTGCTCCCAAAGGACAACATCTGGACTGAAACCTGAGGTAAGAGGCTGAGCCTGGAAATTACATTGATCCTCTACTTCCTGTCAGGAACGTGTCTGAACTGAAACCCAAGAGAAGTTTTCGCGACTTCATGAACCCACTGCTGAGGAGTTTGTTCATCAAGACCCATATCTGAAATTCAGAAAGATAAAATCAAAAATG
>JARFYF010000052.1:78061894-78072521 GCA_030265395.1 Rhina ancylostomus
AGGAAGGTGTTAAAATTAGGTGGATTGTAAAGGGATGGCTGGTTCACTGTCATCTGTTTTGCATTACTACCCAAGACGAGTACAAGGTTTCCCTGTTCTCAAGTCTTAACTTTATGAGGCATCTGGAACATTCCTGAGAGAAGTGACATAATTGCCTGTCTTGAATGTCTTTGCCACTTTCTTAGGGACTTGGTCAATCTTTGACAGTTAGGTGAAGTAGTTAGATGAAACAGAAGCATAACTTCTAATAAGAAGAGTTATAGAGTCATACAGCATAGAAGCAGGCCCTTCGGCCCACCATGTCCATGCTGACCATTGTACTTGTCCCATTCACCCCATTTGGGCAATAACCTTTGTTCCCTGGCAAATCAGATGTTTGTCTGGATGCTCCTTAAATGTTATGCCTCCACCACCTCCTCAGGTTGTACATTCCAGATTCTGTATGAAAAACATTCCCCCTCTGAGTCCCTCTGTATCTCCTACCTCTCAACTTATACCTACGCTGTCTTGTTGCAGACACCCCCATCTTGGGAAAAAGATACTTACTACCTACCCTATCTATCCCCCTCATAATTTTGTATGCATAAATGTTGACACCATTATTATCTGACGTTGTAACTCCAAAATATTTGTTGGTTCTCCAGAATTATGGCATATTTTTAAAGCTAGTGCTCTTGATGTGGGCAAGATAGACATGGGTAAATTTGTTGCCCATTTCTAATTATGCAGGGAAGATAGTGGTTGGCTTTCTTAAACCACTGCAGTCATCCTGGCAATGATTCTCCCCTAATGATAATCAGTAAGCATTATCAGGATATTGACTTAGTAGTAATTATGTACAATGCTATAGTTCCTGTCTAATGGTATACGGCCTTGGGCAACTGGGAGATGATGGTTTCTTGTCATGGCTGCTGAGGCCTTTCATTGGGACGGAAGTTGGAATCAAAGGAAGTGCTGGCAAAGTAACGTTGGGTGAGTTGCTGCAAAGTATCCATTGGATTGTAGATACTGTAAACATTGCGCACCAGTGAAGGATGGGGTGGATATTGAGGTCAATGACAGGAACACCCATAAAGGAATCTTTTCTGGATGTTGTCAAGCTTCTTGAGTTTTGTTGCATACATTCCAGGCGGGAAGTGAACATTTTGTCACATTTTCAAAATAAACCTCAGGTGCTAGCCAAGCAACAAAGGAGCCACAATGAAAATTGAGAAACCATGTACAATGCTGTCAGAGAAACCATCAGGGCTGTGCCCTGATCTTGCAGTCACTGCTTTCATGCAGTTGGTTATGCCAGTCCCCCAACGTTAATGATGGGTCACCTGATGGCAGTGGTTGAAGTGGTGGTGATGGGGGAGGGGGTTCATACTATTAAGGGCTGGATGAGAAGGATGGGCTGCCTCTTGTCTGAGTTGTTCATTATCTGGTAATTAGGTAGTGCATATGCAACCTATCAGAATTTCAGCTCGTACCTCAATGTTATCTAGGTTCAGGTAGAGTGTGGAACTATTGTTGAGAAAGTAGCTGTACACCATGGGATTTAGAGCCAACAATCCCATTCTTAACCTTATAATGGCCATTGATGAAGCAGCAGACTACGGTTGCACTGAGACGCAAGAGACTACAGATGTTGGAATATGGAGCAACAACCAATTGTCTGGAGGAGCTCAGGTTGTACTGAGAATGTTTTCATGAGGACCTCCTCCACTGATGTTTTGGGCCTGTGATGATTGAACTAATTCAGCCACAACCATCTTGCTTTGGACTGCATATTACACCAATTACCAGAAGCATTTTTCTTTGGACTTCCATTGACTTGCCTTTGGTGAAATTCCCATTCAAATGGTGCTTTAATATCAAATACCTCTCCTCTCTCATTCAATTCTACCATCTATATCTTAACCAAGATAAGGATTAGGTCCAGCCCATATAATTGACCAATTCTTGAACTGAGTGTCAGTGAGTAGACATGCTTGATAATATTAATGATGACCCTTTACATCATGGGTCTTGTAGATGGGTAGAAATGGTTAATTGTTAGAATGATTTATTTGAAGTGATAGAGGTCTTTGCCAGTAACAAGTTCATATGCTGCTGATTTGCTGTGTTCTCATGCTGTTTCTGTTTCCATTGAAATCAACGGACTGTCAATTTGCAAACATCTTCATTTGCACTATTCTATGAATTCTGTTTTTTTTATGGACATTACAAACTGGACAATTTTCTTGAATGTTAATGAGATGTCTGAGATGTAACTGGATAGATAGTCTCGACTTGAGAACAGCACATTGTGATTCATGAGCCTTCAACAATGTGGCTGAAGTGTTGTCAAAGCTCTTAGCCTTCATTTTATTCAAAGCACCAGTTGCTATGAAATATTGCATGATATGAATCGGTTGGCCAAGGCTGCTGTATGTATGTTACTTGGTGGTGTGAGAAGGAGGCTAAGTGAACTTTCAGTAGTTTTAACTGAAGACACAGCTTTGCTCATCTGCTGGATTCCTCATGATTTGGATTCATTCAGTTCATTTGCAGGGCAGATTAATACTTTACGTCATTTTTATTTTCACATAAATCACATTTGATGATGGATAGGAATATTCAAAGCAAGATATTCCTCAACTAGTCTGAGAAACAGCTCTATAAATTTGTCATCAGGCTCCAGATGCTGCTGAGGATTATTGGCTTGAGATTTCTGTGGTTGCATTGTTAAAATCATTTGTGTTATTACTGATGACCCTCCAAAATCCTCTTTTTCATTGAATTTTGTAATGTCTGTTCATCACTCAGACAATTGCCAGGTCACTTCAAAGGGCATTAGGAATCAACTATATCATATGGGATTAAAATGGTGGGCATCCTTGCTTGAAATGTGTTAGTGAAACAATTGGAATTTTATGATAATCTAGATTGCTTTATGGTTATTTTTCTGGTGTGAGTAATCAGGTTTATTGAATTCAATGCCATATTTGAACTCTGAAGCAACAAACAATCTGTTGGAGGAACTCAGTAGGTTGAGCAGCATCTGTGGTGGGGGGAGGAATTGTCAACAACTTGGGTTGAAACCCTGCATCAGATCTTTACCTCTGGTTTGGGTAATTATGACTTAGCTTACCTTACCATTTCTCATAGTGAGCACTTATGCCTGTGACCCAAAGCCCTGATCTGAAAAGCATAAAATATGTAAACATTACAGGAGGCAGCTATTCAGGTACAGACATCTCCAATGTAATTTTAAGATTTTTATCTTTCTTTTTACTGAAATTTTGTTAAGTTAGTATTAATATTAGAACAGGTAGAGAGATGGTTGTTAATGCATGGACAAAGATACAGTTCGTGCATTAATTGTTTGTTGGTAACTCAAGGCAATAGCTTGATGCCAACAAACAGGCAAAATCTAATTGAGATCAATATGAACTAATGCATATTATCCCAAACAGTACCTCTCAGCTGAGAAGAATTGTTCTCAGCTTAAAGAAACAGATTTTCTTCTACTGTGCCCACCATTTGAAAACAAAGAAGAGAAATGAATGTTTGGACCTACAGCCAAATTTCTTCTTGTTTCAGCATTGCAGAAGTGATCCTTCTGCCATCAGGTAACCTGGCCATTTATTTCTTGACAGCTGCGGTACATTTAAATGATGGCACACGCTGATTTGCTTATCTTCCTCGTGAAATATCATCAGATCCTCAAGTGCACTGAAAACAATAGAGTTATGTGCTGAGATATCACCAAAGTAACTTGCTAATAGACCTGTGGAACAAAAGGGCTTGGAAGTGGACACCTCTCCTTTACATCCTTTTCATAATAAGCTCAAGGAGCAAAATGGATATCTTGTTTATTCCTTACTTTTTAAAATTTTTCGAACAGAATTTGTGAAATTTTCTGCACTTTTTATTCTGATTTCTTGTTTTTTTTTGCTGTGGCCATTGCTGCATTGCCAAGCTTTTCTGCTTTGTATTGATGGGCTCCGTCTGTGTTTCTGGTTTCATCTTAATGCTCACTTTGTATCTGTGTAATGACCCAGGTAAATGGGTCTGTTCATAGTGAGATAGAGCAACAGGTGGAAGCCTTGTCTGACTCATGTCTCTCAGCAACTCCTCCCCATGAGGGAATGAGCCTAATCTGTCAGCTACCAGCTGTGAGACCATGATATCACATAGTTATTTTCTGAAAGCAAAATTTATGAATTTCAAGCAAGAATTTCCTAAGCTTTTAATACCTTGAATCCTAATCGGGTTCTGCACTGCATTGCCGGTGACTATGTAATTATAGAACAAATAATTATTGGTCTATGTAATTATAGGGTATAAGCATAATATTCCAGACTCTATCGTATTTTGTTATTGTTTTGATTGTTCTGTCATGTCCTTGCTCTTTCTTCTGACCCATAAGTACTTAGATATTCCCCCATTCACCTCTTTTCTTTTTGTTCCTGAGATGGGGACAACACTGGCAAGAAAACAGTCGTTGTCCATTCCGCATGACCCTTACGGAATTAGGAGCCAACCGCATAAAGTCACAAGTGCAGAAATTAGCTTGGCTTTTTTACAACAATCTGTTTGTATGCTCAATAATTCCCAGTACTAGCCAACCAAGCTGGTAGATTTAATGAATGCAATTGTATTGCCTGTTATGCAGGATTTGAACTAATGATTACCAGGACTCTGGATTAGTCTCATAATACATTAGCTACAGTATGCCAATCTATAGATTTATAAATTGTAATCTTAGTATCATCTGGTTATACTGCCTGCTTTACCTTAACCCCTTTCCTTTGCTTTTTAAACCATGTCATCATTCAGTCTTGGTCCTGAGTATTTCAAAAAAGGTTATGCTTTTGTTCAGGAGAAAGACCTTATACACTATTATTCACAAGTTTAAATCATTTCACTGTAAATGGGAATGTTTTCCATTATAAAAATGGAACTGAACAATTTTTCTGCAGACCTAATCTACCTTTTTCAGAGACATTCATTATTTTTCTATAAAATTCTAGCATTCAATTTTTCAGTTCATCTCCAAGAATTTCTCTGCTAGCTGATCCCACTAACATTTTGCTTTGACAGTCATCAGAGAGGGTTAATGTAGCTGCCGGTTACCTGGCCCACAACAACCAATGAAATATCAAACAACCGATATAGACCACCATCATGCTTGACTTTTTCTTCTCTCTGCAATAAACCATTTAAAGTGCAAAGTATAACAAAGGGAATCCATGATTCTATGTTCCAGTAATGGATAGGGTAGCATCCAGCACTACATTGAGAGAAGACCCCCTACTTGTGCATTAACGGCCACCTTCTTCTGGATCAGGTATAGATAAGTCTCTTATACCTTGTGCAGCTCCTTCACACATTTGATCACGCTGCTTTGCAATCCAACCTAAATTTACTTGAGGCTCAGGGGAGTTTGACTGAGTCAGAGTCATACATCTCTGTCGATGCTTAAAATTAAAACAGAACACGTACATCCTCCTCTGGCTGCGTGCAACAAACTTATAGAGGAGAGAGCTATTTCTGGATACAGAACAATGCCTCGGATCAGGTAGATGAGAAACTGCTGCTAGGAGAGGTGGAATATTTCAGAATTCATCATGCTGTTGTAATGCATTTGCTACAAGGTCCTCAAGTCTCTTTGTCAAACACAACCTGATAAACTACAGTAATCAATTATTTACAGAAGGAGCACAACATTTTTCCATAAGGTTTGCTGAAGAATGAATGGTATTCCTGCCAAACGTGTCAGACAGTACAAAGCAAGGTCATTTTTCTCGCCCAGTATGCCCAGGAAAGTCAGTAAGCAATTACTTCTTGTATTTCCCCCCTCCCACTGAAATATAAGAATTAGAAAATATATAGTCTTACTTAATGCTTGCTTTGATTCACAAAGTTATTACAAGATATACAGGATGAAAGGTCTTTCTATTAGAAATATTGTGATCCTCAAGAGAGTTAAATTACCAAAAATTATAGGAGTGACAGAACTGATAAGGTGTTGGTAATGATCTGCACCCCTTTCATCACTGAATATAAATTAAATTATTGTGAAATATGCAATGGGATGCAGAAGAACTGAGGTATAGAAAATAATCCCTGAGTTGACTAATGGAGCTAGGTAGTATAATATAAGCCTTTTTAAAGACACAATTCCACTATTACAAGCTAAAAGGCCATAGAAATAATGTAATAAAAGTACAGGGTGCACCATAATGTGATTATATATAATTATATATTATTATTGTAAAGCTGATTTGCTATATATAATTATGAATTAATTGTACAGAGCATGATATCCATTGAATAATTTACTCAAAATTGTTTGGTTCATTTCAATACAATAATGAAATGCACTAGCTCTAAATATTACCATTTCACAGAAAGAAAATCGCTGAAAACATACTGAGGTTTAAAATCATAAGCTTTAATGAAACATAGTAACAGCAACCAGTGGTGCATAGAGTTTTCTGAAATAAAGTTCCATTGAATCCTGCTCTCCTCTGTGAAAACCGCTTCTCTTCACTACCTCTTAAACATTCTGCAATACATCCTCTATCTCCAAAAACAGAAAAGAAGAGCTCATGAATGACTTTGTTACAGAGACTAACTCTGGCTATCCAGCTACTTCTGTTGTCTCCTTAGCACACCAAGGAAATTTTCCCTTAATGTACCACTCTCCCTCACTTAATTCCTCTCTTTCTTACCTCTTGTTCCCTTGGGCATATGCCCAAAAACTACTGATGGCATCTTTTCCTGGCCTCTGCATCAGCTAACAATCTTAATGGTTCTCTGTCCCAGATAGAGACTCAACTTTTCTAATCACAACTCCATAGTTATAGATCCTGACCTACTTTTCTTGCAAATCATAACACCTCGCCATGACATTTGAAAGAAATTTTCCCTGTCCATCTTTCCAAGAATACATCTGCCACTGACCCAGAACCAAATTCACACATGGCACCCAATATAATTATGAACTTGTAAACCACCATACTTTCTTTTCTTTATTCATCTACAGCCTTCAATAGATTTGACTACATCATCCTCCTCTTCCGTCATCCACCCAGGTGGGACTTTACTGGCCTGCTTTGATATTTAATATCAAGTCTTGACAGTGATTTCTCTTCCCACTTTTGGACCATTACTTCTGATGTTCTTCGAGGGTCTTTGCTTGGCTCTCTCCGATTTCTCTCCTACATTCTTCTGCTCAGCAATGTCACCAACAAGCTTCATCTTTGAATGTAAGATGATAATGGTCACTGCCGCTTCACCAACATTTCTTTTTGCTCCTCCTTGGTTCCTAATTGTCAAACTTCTTTCTGTGCCATTCAGTACTGGATGGGCAAAAATCTCCTCTATCTGAAGTCATTGTCTTCAAGCCTTGCCACAAGCTCTTTCCAATATCAGCAGGTGAGTTCTTCCAATCAGTTGCTTTGACTTCGGCAGACTGTCATGAAATATGTGATATCCTGACATGAGATATCATGTTTATGTGTCCTTCTGCTGACACTATAACAACTGTCAAGAGAAGTGGAGATCCACATCACATACTCCACATGTCTCCCTGGCCACCATCTGAGATGGAACCAAGCCTCACCATCTGGAGCTCACAGCCTTATTTAACCTTGAGTTATGCTTAGGAGCTCACATCCATTATCATCAAGACTGCATACTTTCTCCTCCATAGCCCTTTCATCAGCACATCTGCTGCAGAAACCTTCCTCCATGCTTCAGTCGTCATTAGATTTAATTGCTCCAATTTAATTGGTCATCCTCTCAACTATTACATGATATTAACTTAAGTTCACCAACACCAATGGCTTAATTTGAATATTCTCTCCCTTGCTTCCAAATCCTAACCCTGCAAACCCTGCATGGCTTTCTAGAGAACTTCTGATATTAGAAAGATGAAGGTACATGGAAACAAGATTACAGTAGAGAGAACAAATGGAATTATTAGACAACCAAATAAGCTCTGATTCAGTGTGGAATAAATAATGTACATGTTCTACCATAGCTGTCAAAACATGCCTGGAAAAGCTGGAATGTTGTGACACCTTTAACTGATATTAATATAAGCATAATATCCCCAACTCATTTTGCAGGTTAAACATTGTGGTGATATCTACATATATGATGATTTTCCCTGTTTCCTTGCAAGAAAATGATTCCAATTGCCTAAATCCCATAAATGCATAAATGACCAGCATTGTCATGTTGCAGAGCTTTCAGACAAACTCATTCTCTGAAATATTTATACCATACAGACACCCCATCACCATGGTAACATTTTTTAGTGTGGTCTTTGTTTGAGTTTAGCTTTTATTAAAGGGGTGTGATTGTCACAAAGCGATATTTGACAGACCTTCTTTGTTTGCTTCAAGCACATGACATAAACTATGTCATGATTATCATTGAATTGTGTGTGTTATAATACCACTGTGATGGAAATGTTGCATAGCTGTTACAGCTCTTCTCTCTCCTCAAGCCATAAAAGATTTATCGAACATTTTCTCTCAAAGACAGTCCCTCTATAAAATCAAGATTAAATATGTGATATCATAGGATGATCTTATGGTTGGCAATACTATTGTGCCTGGCATCTTGTATAAACAGTGAAAAGCATGACACTTTAAACAAGAAACATTACATATTTAAAGGTCACACAATTGAAACAGACTGAAAGACAACAGCAAGCTAAAGAAGTACAAAGATACAACTCCTTTCTCCTTAGACTAATGCAAAATGAATACTGGAGAAGTGCAATCCAGTTTTTATGGATGAAAACATACAAAGCAAAATGGTTATGATTTAGTGATAAGAGGGATTAAGTTACTAGGCTTGCACAGACAGGAAGCAAGGATATTGATTATTGAAATATCATGTTGGTCCATTAAGGGGAACTTTTCAGAGGTTATCATCTTGCTATTTTTCTGGGAGGATTTTGCACAGTTGTGTTGTTATTATGGAAATTCTAACTACATTCTTTATACTTGTGCTTATTATTTATATGATTTACAAAAAAATAATGAAGGAAGTCATTCCTCATTCCTCTCTGAAATTACAGTTTAGCTGGCATCTTTGTGTACTCTACCTGACCAAACATTGAATGAAAAGGCTGGGTTCCACAGAAACACAAGTATTCTATTCACCAGAAATAAGGTTTCTCAGCTTCAAAAGCCCCCTGAATTAAAAAAAAGAAAATACATAAGTTATAACTATTCCTTAACTGCACAAGAGAGCAGACATATAGGCAGTGATATGGAACTGTGTAATATTAGTATGTAAGTGCTTTCAAATAATCCATGCGATTTTTTTTGCTTGCTATTTAAAGTAAATGGGTTACTGTCTCAATTACAAAGCCGGCAGACGAATATTAGATAAGCACATTAATGCCTTTATTATTAGTAATGAAGAGTGAAATTTCAACCTTGGGATAGGTTAGTACAGTTGTCCATTTCCTGATTCTTCAAATATTATGACTTTATAATACTTATTTTAATGGTCTATCTGCCAGCAGTATGTCATCAACATTTGAAATTTTCTTGTACCTCTTCTAAGTATAAACACCAGTTTCCTGCATTCAGAACCCTTACCCCATTATTTGCAGGTCAAAAGTGCTAGTTAACATCACTGTATGCCAAACAATGTCAACACTTTTTGTTTCCACATAAACAGAAGCTGCCTATGATGCTTTGCATGACTAGTCCTGTGAATGTCACATGAGCTATGCAGTGAAGGTCATACATTCCAAAAAAAGAGCTGCCTAAAATGAATGGAAGAAAATATACCCCACACAGCAAAAACAAAATCAATAGAATTCAATATTTTTGATGCTGCAAATTGATGCAATCTAGTACACAGTTAGCAAGATACATTTTCTGGTCCCAAGGGCACCTGTTAGAAGCAACGACTGTTTGTGCTAAGCTCATATACTCCATATTTAAACAAAGCAACTTTGCAGAAGAGGTGAAGAATATTAAAACACTGGATCTGTTGGCAGTAAAGTTTTGTTTTTGTGGAAACTGGAGCAGTTGGTTGTTTATCTGTAATGGCCAGATGGAGCCATCATACCAATGTAATCAGGCTGGGGTTACTAGCCCTAGGGTTACAAACCAATTTAGATTTACAAAGATAAAAAAGGTTTCAAAAATGCTTGACCCATGACTGTTAAGTTTTATGGGTTCCCCATATTTATTAATCTTGGGAGTTTAGATTTGGAAGATAAGAGTTATTTGGGACATCACAATGGTGTGTTGCATATTCCAAGCCGATATTGGGTAATTGTGCATGGGAGTGCAGCTCAAGCCAGTGAGAGCAGTGCGAGAGAAGGGAGAGTAGGTGCAGGCCATTGGAAGTTGTTGTTGTCTCCAGCCTTGGGCCTGCAACAACTTGTAGCAGGTGTGTGCCAGTGTCATGTCCCAAAAAAGCAATAATACGAGGGAGCAGCATGAGGCATGTGCCAAAGGAAGAGTATGTGCAGGCTTGGGGGAGAAGCATGCAAGGTTGCAGACAGGAATATTGTGTCGCCAGAGTAACCACATGGTTTATCTTGTTGGAATTTCAGGTACTGATTGGTTAAACAGGGATTGTCTCAGTGACAGCTGCTCCCCCCCCCCACCCCCAC
>JARFYF010000052.1:78202724-78214009 GCA_030265395.1 Rhina ancylostomus
GAGGCTCAAATATAAACAGGAAGAACAACATCTTATTTTCCATCTAGGCACTTTGCAACCTTCTGGTACGAATGTCGAATCCTCCCTCCAGATATACTGCTCTCTCATTGTTTCCCATTATCATGCTTACGTCCCTTTCTTTAAAATGTCTTGCTGACAGTCAGTATTCTTATCACCTGATCTATCTTGACCTATCTCCATTTGGTCCTGTCTTACACCTCACTCCTCCCCCGTTCTGCCTTAAACTGTAAACCATCTACTCTTGGCATTGGAATTGGTTTATTATTACCACATGTACTGAGATACAGTGAAAAGCATGTCATCCAGACAGATCATTCCAGACATAAGTACATCAGAAACAGAATGCAGAATATAGTGTGACATTTACAAAGAAAGTGTAGTGCATGTAGACAATTAAAAGTGCAAGGACCACAAAGAGGTAGATTGGAGATCAAGAGTTCATTATACTCAGTCTCTCCATGAGTTTAGAAGAAGGATTTCTGATCTGAAATGTTGTTTTGTTTCTCCAGCATTTCTGTTTTTGTTTCAGATTCCATGGTCTGCAGTTCTACTTGTTTTCCAAATAACTTTATTTGTTTTCTTTATCATGCATGTTATAACTATTAAACATATTAATTTTGCATTATAACTATTCTATAAATTTATAATTCTGCAATTTCAGATTTATTCATATCTGGATATTGTTCCTTTATCAAGCACCTTATACAGCTATCTAACTCAACAAACTAATCTGCTATTTAGATATTTATCACTCTGAACAATAAACACAATTCTACATGCATTGTGTTTGGAATCAATCTGAATCTTTGATCAGTATTCACATCCTGACATTTATCTATTGTTGATGCCACGCAGTTTATTTGAAGGTTGTAACATCATTCACTTCATTGCAATTACATTTAAATTGCATTAATGACAAATAGATGGTACTCCCAAAAACTGCTGGTTTCATTTTTCTATAATTTATTATTTTTTTCCTAAGAATAGATGAAAAACTTGGTAAAACATCACTTCTTTAAAGTTACAGAAATGTATCTTTGATCGGAAAAAATACCTTTTTAAAATAAAAATTCTGCTGTCCTTGTAATACTTAAATTAGGCAAATGTCTATTTGTTTTAGTTATATAGATAATATAACTACTATCCCAATGTATATTTGTTTGAATTCATATTAGCTGACTAGCAATCAATCTAATTCAAATTATTAAAGTAGGAAATTGCATGTATTGTGTGGAAGGGTGAGCCAGAATAAAGTCCATGCCATTTTATACAGCAGGTCCACATTACTTCCAAGAGTTAAAACAGATTTTCCACAAGCACCTGTAATTTTTTCAGCAAGATGCTGCTTTTGTATGCATTTTACTCAATACCAGCCCATTCTTTATGGTTTCTTTGAGTGAAAAAATACATAATAGTACACAAATAATCTAAAATTTGCTTTAAAGAAATGGCCTAGAAATTCTAGAGTACCACTAGAGGTGCTCTATTTCATTGTAGCAGAGTATGCCAGTGACCATTTCCATAACGCAAACTTTAACCCAAGCAACTGAATCAGTGTTGCACTAAATCAAGGCTGAAGGAACTGATAATCAGCAGGTTGCGACCTCAAGCTTTTGGGGCCCCAGCGGTTATGGGGATTGAGATCCTGAAAAACTTGGAGTAGAAAGGTTGGGAAATTAGAAGATCAGAACCAGGGAAGTTCGGGGAGGAGGGGGGAGCTGTTGGAGAAGCACCATGAAGACTGTGAGGATGGGATGCCAAGAGAACAGAAGAGGAAATGAGCAATTGGCTTAACAGAGAGGAAGAAAAAAGAAAGGAAGACAACATTCTCTAACAACTATTTATTACTAGTGCAATGAATGATTATTCCAGGAGTGAAAAGGAATGGCAACTTCCCAGGATATCACAGTCAATCTTACTCTGCAACATTCCATTGAATCATAGGAACATCTGAAGTGGATGTCATCTCAGAAGTGAAAGTGTGATTCACTTTGGGAAGGCCCTGGTTAAATTCCTAGAGTGACATGAAACAACCAGAAATGTTTATAATCACACTTCAATCAGTCTAGAGTGCATTTTCAATTACATATTGCTGAAATAAACAGCACTATATAATTGAATTTCTAGCTCAATAAGTTTAATGTATATGCTGTTATTAGCATGAAAAATAACCCAGCAATGTGGCAAGGAGAAATTGCAAATGGCCAAAAATTGCTGACAATTTGCACTGTTCAACATTACCCTTGCAAATACTGAAGCTGCCCCCACATCACTGTGAATATCAAAAAATGTTGTATTTGGGTCAGGAATAATAAGTAAATGTTGCAGAATGTTTGAGGATAATATATCTAATGTGGAGGGACCCTTTATGGCAATATTTATGTTCCATCAATCTTTCGAGTCTTAAAAAACAATTAAAGCTTTGGAATTATTTTCAGGCAGTAATAAATATTTGTTAGAGAATTTTGTCTCCCTTTCTTTTTTCTTCCTCTCTCTTCAGCCAATTGTTGCTTTCCTCTCATTATAACTCTTTCAGCAACTAACATCGCAAATTCACCCTTCTGTGTTCTTGTTTTCTTTCCTACTGAGTCCCTTAATTTCAGGAGAGACTGTTCTTCACTGAAATTTGGATCAACCTTCTTTTGCTACTCCTGGACAAGTTATTTTAGTTTAACTTAGGATTCCTTTTGTGTCAATGATTGAACATACTTTAATTGTAGAGTTTGAATATTATTCCTGTTGAGAGGACATAAAACCCTTCATTTGATAATCATCTAAAATTTGTAACCAGTGGTAAGCTATCCAGACTCATTATTGATATATGATGTAAGTTCCCAACAACCTCACACAATCCCACCACCTCCCACAAGAAGTTACATATCTTATGGAAAGGAACCATTTTAATCATTAATGGCAAGGTTCAGTATGGCAGTAAAGTCTTTGGCAATGTAATCAGCATTAGTGGAGAAGCATTCCCACAAAACTGCTGATAAAACCATTATATCTAGCTAAACATACTTATTATGATACAGAATGAGACCACTTGTGTCATCAAGTATCGGCCAACTCCCTTTAGAGCAATCCCATGAGCCTCTCCTCATTCCCCTGTAGCCCATCAATTTATTCTCTTTCACATGCCCACCAACTCCCTTTTGGTACTTGTGCCACTTACAGTAATCTACAGCAGCCAATTAACCTATCAGCATCTCTCTGGGACATGGAAGAACAGCTGTGCTTCCATCTTGGCTGGCTATCAAGTTGTTAATTATTATGAATGTTTGTGAAAGTTTCAAATAATAATTATTCAAACCGTTAAAGAAATTAAAAGTGATTAAAAATATTAAAACACAAAGTAAAAGCACCTAAAACACTTAATAACATTTAGATCAACTCAAACAATTAATAATAAATCTAAAACTACCAGTGTGAGCCTAAGTCCCTCACAACCATTCTCCATTGAAAAAAATAAGCAAATGGAAAACTCCATTTGACAAATCTAACTTGATGGGTTATATTTTAGCAGATTTCCACCATAGCTGATGGAAAATCTCCATAATTCCATGTTTCTGTTTTGGACTTACCCAGAAATCTCAAATTTGCTGGCACTTAGAGTGGGAAATGCTAGCAATTACATGCCAAACTGTTGGCATTTCCCTTCAAGATCCAAGCCCCTACTCTTTTCAGCTCCAGGTTCTTGAATTAGATAGATAATATTCATCCAGAAGAGTACAAAATAGTAAAGAGTCGGTCGTACCATTGTACATCTGATGTATTTGTCTGCAACAGTCTTCAAGTTATTCAAGTTCTTTATTTGCAATGCACACATAACTGAAATGTCACAAAAAACAATAGCTAAAAGGTAAATTGTATGTGCAATGGAAGGACTTTTCGCACCATAGGAAAGTATGTTGTCAAATAAGCCTATTCTCTTTACAGAATATCTCCTTGCTGTCTCACCAGATCCTTCTATCCTCCCTATACACATCTTTTTGTCTCTTGATCCCATTTATATTATCTGACTAAATGATACTTCTTAGTGATGTATTCCACAAATTTGTGGGCAACAGAAGTTCCACCTGATTTTCATCCTTATTCCTAAGGGCAGATTTGTCTGTCATTTGTCCATGCAATGATTACACTTCCCTGGATGAAAAGTTCATGGAAAGAGGCCGCAGACCTGCTTTGCCAGGTTTCCATCTGCTCTACATCATCCTTTATAATTTTTCCTCTTAAATTAAAACATAGGAAAAGACAAGTGCAAGTGAAGCAGCATCTGAGAACAGTTTATGAAAGAGGCTACAGATGACATAACACTTCCCAAATGGAAACTGCAACCAAGATCATCCACCCAAATACCGATGCCCCAGCTTTCAAAATGACCATTGTAAACAGAATGTTTCAAGTAACTAAAGAGGAAATGTAACATACACAGAGTTTTAATATGGCCACATACAATATTTTCATGAGATCTAGGGAAATAATCCAATTTGAGAAAATGGAAATAGCAGAGCCCTCAGAGCCCTACTTTAATAAGGTGAAGCTTTCCACAAAGCTTGGGGTACAATAGGAGGCACATTATTTAATTGTTCAGGATTATCCCTCTGAATTCTCTAAAGTACCCTCACTTTTAATTCCAAGTGCCAATTTTAAAAGAATATGTCATTCTGTTGTCATGCTTTGTAACTCTAGAATCCTGCTCAATTTAAGGAAGAAAGCACTATGTCTAGATTATTTTGGGTAATAAGATCTAATTCTTTGCTTCCACCTACAAGTAGCTAGAACAGGCTGAGAATCAGTATGTAGATATCCTTCAGACTGAGTAGTCAGAGAGAACTACAGAAGTTTTGAAGGGGAGGTTTTGCTGCTTTCACAAGAGGCTTTGCAATGTGCTGTCCTGGAGATGTTCTGCCAATTTGCAACATACATGCCTTTATTATCACTGCATTTCTAAATTTCCTTTACATTTTGATCAAAACCAATCTTTCAAGGAACAAACCTTTGTCTTCTCTGCACTCCTTTGGCCCCTTAAGGCATGAATGAATCAATATAAATTAGTTCTTCTCAACTTATGCTGCAACAACATTATATACAAACATACCAATGCATCCTTCATATTATGAATGATCTGGTTCTCTAAATTAACCACTGTTTTCTGCTCTCCAGTGCTTCTTATGGATGCCACCCGAGAACTAATATCACAGAAAAGGCTGGCTGTTGTTGTGGAATATAAAGCTCAAGGAATTGATGTGGCTTTCTTGCCAACAGGGTTTAGTCTGTGTGACTGTGTGGCCAGATTCTGCTCTAACTCCATCTGCAAGTTTGCAGATGACACCACTGTACTGGGCAGGATCTCAAATAATGACAAGAGGGAGTGCAGGAAGGAGATAGAGCCTAGTGGCTTGGTGTCAAGACAACAACCTTTCCTCAATGTCAGCAAAACAAAAGAGCTGGTCATTAACTTCAGAACGTGGAGTGGAGCGTATGCCCCTGTATCTATCAATGGTGCTGAAGTGGAGATAGTTGGGAGCTTCAAGTTCTCAGGTGCAAACATCCCCAATTGTCTTAATCCAACCTGTAGACACTATGGCCAAAAAATCACACCCACGCCTCTACTTCCTCAGAAGGCAAAGGGAACTTGGCATGTCCCTGTTGATCCTCACCATTTTTTATAGATGCACCATTGAAAGCATCCGATCCAGATGCATCACAGCTTGGTATGGCAAGTGCTCTGCTCAAGGCTGCAAGAAATTGCAGAGAGTTGTGGACACTGCTCAGACCATCAAGAAAACCAGACTCCCCTCTATGGACTCTGTCTACATTCTCCTTGCCTCATTAAAGCAACCAGCATAATCAAAGACTCTCCCACCCTGGTCATTCTCTCTTCTCCCCCATTCTGTCAGGCAGAAGCTACAAAAGCTTGAAAACATACAGAGCACCACTTCTATCCCACTGTCATAAGAATCTTGAAAGAACCTCTTGTATGAAAAAGATGAACTCTTGATCCCACAATCTACCTCATCATAGCCCTTGCACCTTATTGTTTACCTGCACCACACCTTCCTTGTAACTGCAACATTATATTCTGCATTTTGTTATTGCTTTTTCCTTGTATTTCCTCAAAGTACTTATGTTTTGAAATAATCTGGAGCAATGGTTTGCAAAACTAAGTTTTCTGCTGTATCTTGGTACATATGACAATAATAAACCAATACCAATAGTCCAGAGGAGATACAGCAAACTGGAACACATGAATGACTCCAAATCCACCAGATCTCATCTCCAAGGTGCAACTTCCTCGAAACTCAGAGTACAGGCTGAATCTGGTCTAGAGAAGCACAGCTCTCTATTCCAACTATCACGGCCTCAAAAGTGCTTGAAAACCAGAATATATTTTGTGTATCTCCTCCTGGGCTCTCTTGAGCTGCAGTTCATGTTTTCATGGGGAATGGATCAACAGGTGTTGGACCACTTCTGAGATAGGCTATGACTATTAATGCCAATGAAGCTGCTTTGTGCTCCTGCTACAAGGAGAAACTCCTCTTATATTACTAAAAGTGAGAGCTGTAGATCCCAGAATCTCAAACATCAGTGGCTGCATATCTTGGGAGATGGTCTACAGAGCTTATATATGCTCTCTTGAGCATTATTCACTTTGAGCTTTGGTCTAAAATCTGCTGCAGATTCTCATGCAGCATTTGAACACAGTGTTTTTGTGGGCAATGTCCATGGCAAAATAGAACCAAAAGACTTTATTTTTTTTCTCAGAAGTTGTTGGGAAAGAAGACAAGTTTATGCTCATTTGGATCACTCCAACAGCATCAGAGTCCCACAACTCAGCCACCACAGACTGCTGGGGAGCTGGCACATCATTATGCAGTACTCCAGCTAACTGTACTTGGTGAATCATGACTTACAGTCCCTTGGTGACAATCTCTGCCACTGAGAATATCTGCATGGCTTCATTTTGCTCTCAGTACAATGTTAGGAAGAAATTGCCAGGTAATTCTGGTGGGATCATTCTGTTCTAATTGGAATGTTTGTTAGAAATGTGCACCCTCTTCTTTCTGCTGCATGATAGGACATTAAATCCTTGTTATCATTGCTCCAGAATAAAACAAGCCGTCCCATTTTGTGTGTTGGATGATACTCAGCAGTGTGCCTTGACCTTAAAGCAGCACTCAGAGGACACCTGTCAGAACTGACGTGGATTTGTTCTGTGTGTTCGTACACAATACAATATATTCTGCACCAATATGTCAGGTCATATTGATGTTTTACCTCATATATTTAAAACTACTGTCATTAATATTTAGTTGCGTAGCTTCCAATAGATGATTAGCAAACATAGAGCACAACCATACCACATGCTGCAATAAGCACTTCAATTTTTGTGCTTGTATATTTCCAGTTATTTTCAATTTTAATTATGGCCTTGTATCCAAATGAGCATAAAATTGCCTGCTTCCTCAGCAGTCCCTGGGAAGAATCAAAATGGTTTTGCTCCATTCTGCTGTGACCATCTCTGACAAGGGCTGCTCTGTTTAACTGCTGCGTGAGAATCAGGAAGCAGATTTCAGAGCAATGCCAATTTGTTCCAGGCATCACTTTAAAATTGATTGAGAAGTATTTAAGGTGTCAGCACTAGGCTTGTTACAGGCTGCATGGAATAAAGGACTTCTTCAGTTCTCTAATGCATGTTGTCTGGTCATTATTTTGACCTCTGCCAAGTATTTGGCTGGTAAATGCCTCCCTTTCTAAGAATCTGCTTGAGAGCCAATCTCCCACTGATGAGCATTGCATTTCTGCCTCCACTTAGAGCAAAGCTCTCAGCTGAGCTTCACCTTTGTAATGTTGCTGTTATTTTTTCTGATGCCCAACAGGAAAAACTGGCACCAATAAGGCAGCATCACCTGAATACAAAAGACTGGTTTTTATCAAGGTCAAATAGCTTTTTTCACCTGCTAAAACTGGTCATGCAGGGGTGGGATTTCTTCTGTGCTACATGCAATGAAATAGTCTACCTGTACTACTTGAAAATAATTACCATCATGTTACACTTGTGTTCTCTGTGGTGTGCACTGTTCAACATGCCAAAAACTGAGAAAGAAAAATTGTATTCAAATAGGCATATTCTATTCCTATTCCATCCCAAGGTAGATTCCTATTTGTAGCCAAGACTGGAGCAGAATTGTTACTATCTGCTTCAACTCTCCTGAGCAAAAGGAGGAAATAAAAAATTCAAATAACAAGAGCCAGATTGATTTGACAGTCATATTAAATAGCAACATTTTTAGCACAAACCAAAAATGGAATTCTGTCAAACCTATCCTCATTTTCTTAGAATTAACACCAGGGCACTTAGTAAATATAGCAGCATTGGCTGTCAGGTAATGTGAAAATGGATTGGGCTGTTGGTCCTGTTAACAAAGTGGAAAGAAATAGGAGCCATGTGCAGTGATCCCTTTGTTCATGCATTTAGTTTCATAGAGGGGTCCGGGGCTGTTCCCATGGGCTCAATGGAGACTCATATGGTATCAATATTTGAGACAAGCATTAAATTATAATTGGGAAATTACAGACTAATTAGTTTGATTTCAGTTACAGATAAATTACTTGAATAGGTCATTTCAAGGGCATGATAATGATCACCTTAATGGAAAAGGGGGAAGTGAAGAAGCTCAGCAATCTTCACCTTTAACTAATGAAGTAACTAGATTGGTGAGTATATGTAGCCTGGATATAAACATATACTCAAATATTCACATCTTTGCTTATTACCATTGATACTGAAGGTCTGATGAAAGTGTCACTGGAACATTGCAACTTCATTGATGGTACAAGAGATTTATAGGGGTTATGACCTTTGATTTTAGCACATAAATAACACCCAGCTCCACCTTTCTACCATCCCTTTCAACCACTCCATTACCTCAATGTAGTCAGACAATTATTCTATTGTAAATCTGGACTGCAATTCACTGTGCATAATCTATAAGAAGACCTAAACAATTATCTTCAGCCCCCTCAGAAATTCTGTGAATTTATGAATCTACACTTCTCCCTGGCACTGACTCTAGATAAAATCAGACTGTTTGCAACTTTAGCCCTAAACTGAGATTCCCACAACATAATCTCTCCATTATGAAGACCAACTTATTCCATTATGGTTTCATACCTCCACTCAAACTCATTTTCTGTTAAATCCTCACCTAGGCAGCAGACTCCTCTGGATATGACTGCACGAATGATCTCCTGACCACCCTCTATATCCTGTAAATGCCAGCTCGCCTAAATCCTATCTGTGCTCATTCATACTCATGCAGCTGTCTATCTTTGCAGGTCTGATTTATCTCCCGGATCCCCAAAGCCACCAATTGTGAATTCTCATCCCCAGCCTCATTTTGTTTAAATTTATTCATGGCCTTCTCTCCCCTATTTCTGCAACATTTGATTTTAAGAACTAGATGGAATAGATTCCAATGGAAAGAGCTGACTCGTGTATTATTTGATGATTTATTGCAATCATTCCAAAAGATTGCATTGCTGATGGATGCAAGGGCTGTGCAGCTAAATTATAGAAATTTATGGCATCGAAGAAGGATATTTTTCCAAAAAAACAATCTAGACTTATCCTACTTCCCAGCTCTTAATCTGTAACCTGGTAAATTACAAAACTAAGTGCATACCTAAGCACCTTTAAATTCATTTAGTATTTCTTTCATCACCACCATTTCAGGCAGTGAGTTCCAGATTCTGTCAACTCAGGATGGAGTAGAACTTTTCATCTGTTGTCAAAACCTTCTACCAGTTATTTTAAATGCATACCCGCTGAATATTGATCTTGATGCCACTTTAAAATGTTTCCCTTTCTATTCATTGTAGACCATCCCCCCCATAATTTTATGTACCACAATTAAATCTCCCCTTTATCTGCTTTCAAAGAAGGCAAATACAGACTATCAAATCTTTTCTTAAAGCTAAAATTTTCCATGCCCAACAACATCTCTGTATCTATCCTCTGCACCTTCCTGATTCAGTCATATGCTTCATGTAATATAGAGACTGTCTATGCACTGAAATGTAGCTGTGGCCCCATTACTGTCTTATGCAGTTCTGGTACATCCTCCCTGTCTTAGTCTCTGTAAGTATGGTAGGTGCAATAAGATCGCATGGCCTGGATGTTGGGGATCTGTGATGATGGAGGTTGCCTTTTTGAGGCAGCGCCTCCTATAGATACTACCAATGGTGGGGAGGGATGTTCACAATGATGTATTGGGCAGAGTTCATTACTCTCTGCAGCTTCTTATGTTCCTGCATATTCGAATTGCCATATCAGACCATGATGTAACCATTAGGTTAAAAAGTTAAAAATATTGTGTTGAGAAGGCATACAGAGAGACATGTTCTCTCTCTCCTGCTGCCAGTAAGGATTCATAGTCATGCATTCCATGGTCTGTCTGTTTCTCGGTACTTCTTGATTATTGTGTATTCCCTTCCTTTGCCTTGTTACTCCTTCCACACCCCCCAAAATGTATTATCTCCATATTCTCTTGATCAAATCCATTTGCAATTTTTTTCTTACCTAATCCATTTCTATTTTGCTGAATTCTACAGCTTTACTTCCATCAATCACTGAGATAGTTTTTGCATCGCTACTGACTTCTTAATAGAAACCCTAACATTTAAGTCTAAACTATTAACATACATCAGGAAATAAGGGAATTTGGCACGAGGTCATGTGAAATCTCAATGGTAACAAGTCTGCAGCCACAAAACACCCATCAGCCATTACCATTTGCTTCCAGACACTGTTTAATTTGATTCTAACCTGTTACTTTCCTTTGATGCTATAAGGTAGAGGTGAGTACAATTACAATGTTTAAAAGACATTTGGACAGGTACATGGAAAGGAAAGGTTCAGAGGGACATGGGTCAAATGCAAGCAAATAAAATAAATAAATTTGGTAAATTGGTTTATTATTGTCACATGTAATTGTTATGGTTCTGAGTTCTGGCCCTAAATTTGGCTCCAATAATGCCTTGTTGTCCAGCAAATGGATTCCATGCTGAACTGATTATATGATGACATTCACCTGAGCCCCATCAGTGGCCTAGCATAAGTACCTGTGTTTCACAAGCACTAGTTGCCAGAGTACTGGTCTACCTTGGGGGTATACTTTGACTCCTAGTTGCTTAGAGTAGTTTACTCTAGAGCAGTCCTGTGTTCTCTATTCCTTTGTGAAGATCCAGTTTGTGTTGGGATT
>JARFYF010000052.1:78243899-78254649 GCA_030265395.1 Rhina ancylostomus
TAATGTTCAAAGTTTAACATTTTTACTTCTAACATTCTAACATTTTTACTTTTATTTTTCTTATTATCATAAGTAGTATTAATAAAGTAGTTTTTAACACTTATACATATCTCGGTGTGTTTCTTTTGTTGCTGGTACGTAACACCAGCCAGATCATTCTGTACAGAAGTACATCGAGGGGTAGTAAAACAGAATGCAGAACCCCATGGCGCCACTGGCCAATACCAGTCTGTTTAAGGTGCATGGAGGAAAGTTCAGGGGGGATGTCAGAGGTAGGTCTTAGACACAGAGAATGGTGGGTGCCTGGAACGCACTGTCAGGGGTGGTGGTGGAAGCTGATACAATAGGGACATTTAAGAGACTCTTAGATAGGCACATGGATGTAAGAAAAATAGAAGGTTATGGGCTGTATAGAGGGGAAGGGTTAGACCGTGGGGTAGGTTTATATAGGTCGGCACAACATTGTGGGCCGAAGGGCCTGTACTGTGCTGTACTGTTCTGATTCTATGATTAATGTTCCTCATTTGTTTTAAAGTTGTTTTAAAGGCCATTCTTAACCTGGAATCTACAGTTACCACATAGACATTCCAAAACTGAGAGATCAACCTTGTTAATTTGAATCTCGTATATTGCTTCAATTTAATTTGTATAAATCAGAATATTATAAATTGTAGTTTTGTGGTCCAATTTACAGAACCTTATCGGGGGAAATTGCTCTGCACCATGAAGATCGAAAAAGAAAGCGTGAACTGCCAGAAGAATTTAAGGAAACACAGATTAGAACTGAGGTACATACAATTTATAAGCGGTCTTTTCAGTTTTCTGGAGCTTTCTGCATATTAATTTACAATTTAACTTATTTCTGCAGTGGCCAGTGAATAGTAATTTTTTAAATCAAATTTTTAAAAGACCTGCTTAGAAAGTTGTTTCGTTGGGAAAATATAAGTTTATTTTGATAGAACCCAAGAATAAAATGTTAAGTTGGTACTGAAAGAAGTAAATTTCATTATGCAAAATGATGAGTACAATTTTAAATTGTAGTTTTTGGATTCCTTTCCAAGTATACCACTTTACATGTTATTCTGTTTTCATTTGTGTGTAATTTGCATAGTGATTCAGCCAGAGTAAATGTCCAGGCCACAGCATGGAATCCTACATATTTTTATGGTGCCTAGCTATCCAATGCAAGTAATTTAATTGCAGTGCTTATCCATCTTACAAGGATCATAAGTGATATACTTTCATGTATTACTTGTAACAATTAGAATGATTTTGAAGTAACCTGTTTACTTACAAAAATTCTTCCTGAAGTTTCTTTTTCAGAACAAAGAAAAGGCTTTTGCTTCTACTTCAAAAGATTCCAAGAATGCACAGTCCCCAGATCAGCTGCTCAGATCTGTTCAGATACCTTCAGAGTTTAATGGTGAAAGCAGCAACCATTTAAAAATTGATAATGAATCTTGCCAAAAGCAACCAAGGAACAATGATTCAGATATGAGTGGATTGGAAACATCTCGTGTTAATAAGCTTGATGACTTTGGGTTAGAAGAAAATCTTAAAGATCCATCCAAGCACAGAAATGAAATGAAGCATGTAAAACATGGTGATGGGGAACTGGTGGTGTCTGAAAGTGGCTCTTGGACATTTGATATTCATACTAATGCTGATCCGAAAGTGGGAACTACTTTGGGGGATGGTGTTGTAACCAATTGCCATCAGGTTATCCTATCGGGTGACAGCAAAGCTCTAATTTCTTCAGATTCTGCAGAATTATCAATATTAGAACATGGCCAAGATATCAAATCTAGAGACCACTCAAAACTAAAGGAAGAAAAGGTAAAAGAAAAGAAACATGTTGCTGAAGGCTCCTGGCCAAAACCCAAGGAGATTACACAGGAAGATGCAAAAGGTCATGAGAAAAACAAAGAAAAAAGAAATGAATCTGAATGCCTGCGGCCAAAAATCAAGGAAAACTTGCACGATGATGTGAAATCTAGTGAAAAATGGAAAGAGAAACGAAATGATTCTGAAAACCCTTGTTTCAAATTCAAAGAAAGTATATATGAAGATGCTAAAAGCAGAGAAAAGAAAAATGAGTCAGAACATGGTCGAACAAAATCTAGGGAAAATAGCCTTGATGAAAAAGGCCATGAGAAAAGTAAAGACAAGAAATACATGTCAGAACGCTCTCGGTCGTTATCTAAGGAAAGCTTGCAAGAAGACGCGAAAGGCTCTGAAAAAGGCAAAGAAAGGAAAGCTGAATCTGGGAGCTCTCGATCAAAATCCAGAGAGAAAATGCATGATGATACAAGAAGTCATGAGAAAGTCAAAGAGAACCAAAATGAATCTGGAAGCTCTCGATCAAAATCAAGGGAAACCATACAGGAAGATGTCAGAAATAAAGATAAAAGGAAGAATTTTGAAAATGCACGGTCAAGATCCAAGGAAGAACTGCAAGAAGATAAAAGTAAGGAAAAGAGAGTAGAAAAGAGACGAGAATCTGAAAGCTCAAAATCTAAGGAAAAGGTTGATGGCTCTCGGACAAAAACAAAGGAAAGCATTGAATTATCTCAATCAAAGTCCAAGGAAGATAATGAATGTAATCAAAAGGGAATGGAGAAAAGGCACGATTCTGAAACTGCTCGGTTGAAAATGAAGGAACATTCAGAAATCAGTAGATCAAAATCCAGGGAAAAATTGCAGGGAGATATTCAATTTGACGAGAAGGTAGAAAAGAGACGTGATTCTGAAAACACTCGGCCTAAGTTTAAGGATAGTGTTGATGGCTCTCGGTCAAAATCTAAGGAGAAAGTGCGGGATACTATTCAAAACGAAAAAGGAATAGAAAAGAAACATAGTTCTGAAAACTGCAGTTTAAAATCCAAGGAATATACAGAAAGCTCGCACTCAAAAGTCAAGGAAAAGATGCGAGATTTTGCTCAGGGCACAATGAAAGGACTTGACAAGAGGCATGATTCCAAAATCAGACATTTTGAAAAATCACATTCAAGATCCAAGGAAGATTTACAGGAAGATAATGCAAAGAAGATGGAAAGAAGGTATGATTTTGGAAGTACTCGGTTGAAGTCTGGAGAACGCCCTGAACATTCACGGTCAAAATCTAAGGAACATTCAGAAAGTTCCCGATCAAAATACAAAGAGAGAGTGCAGGAAAATATTCAAAACAATGAAAAAGGAATGGACAGGAAACACAAAAATGAAAATACTCTTTCAAAAACCATGGAACATTCTGAAACATCTCAGTCAAAATCCAGTGAGAAAGGGAAGGAGAACATTAAGGACAGTGAAAAGGGGAAATTAAAGAAGAACGATTTCCAAAATGTTCAATCAAAATCTAAAGACTTTTCCGAAAATGTGCAAGCAAAGTCCAAAGCTAAAATACAAGGTGGTGAGAAAGGACCTGAAAAGGGTAATTTTGAAAGTATTCAGTCATGTTCTAAGGATAAAGTGCAAGATCTGCAAGGTAATGAGAAATTAGAAGAAAAAGAGATCAAGTTGCCAGCTGCTTTGTCTAAGCCTAAATCAGGTCATGAAAATGAACCAACCAGAGAGAAGAGCAGTAAGTTGAAAAATGTGGCAAAATATGAGGAACAGGTGGAAATTGCCGAAACTAATGAAATGGACGAGAGAAATAAAGTGGAGAATGATGAGTCAGGATCCAAAGCTCATCTGCAAACAGATATTAAAAATGAAGAGATCATAGAAGGAAAAAATGATATTAAAAGTTTAGAATTTAAAGAATGGTCTTTGGAAGAAAATGAAACAACTGATATGAAAGAAAAGGCTGAAAACATACTCCCAAAGTCAAATGAAGTTCAAAATGATCAGACTAATGATAAAAAAGAAACTGATACAGAAAATGTCCAGTTGAACTCAAAAGAAAGCATACCAGATACTAAGGAAATTGCACACAACACTCCAGGAAACTTGGTGGAAATTGAAAATTTGATAAAACCTGAAGACAAATTAGAAGAGAGAATAGAAACCTTTGAAAGTGAAAGGAGTAAAGCTCGGTCTATTGAAGAAAAAGAGCTTGAAACTGAACAAAAAGAGATTGGTGGATGTAAAACATCTCAATTAGTTAAAGAACAAACTGAAAAACTAGATTATGACCAATTAGCAAGTCCAAATGAGATAAATATTCCTCCGAACATTGAGCAACATGGATCTTTACCCACCCCTTATGAGACCTTTTCTCCTGATAATCCAACTACAAATGACTCAGGGCTTCTCCATCCAATTGCTGCTAAAGGACATTTTGTTCATTATGATCCTTCTTCACCAGCTACTCCAACACTTGATGAAAATTTTAGTTATGAGTCACCTTCCAGTGTTCCTGACTCAGCTGTACCTTCTGTGGAAGGTCCTGGAAAGCAAGAGGCTCATAGTTCAGAAAATGTTGCAGAGAAATTGTGTGATAAAAATAAAGTTGAAGAAATGGACACCAAATGTGAACCATCAAAAGTGGAGTTGCAAGGTAGCAAAAAAAATGCTCAACTGTAAAATGCTTAGTTTGCATAATTTACAAAAATGATTAATTTGAGGTTTTTCAATATTCTTGGAACACTTGGATATATTTTTTCCAGAGGTAGTAAATCAGAATGGTATACAGCTCTAAAGTTTCTGCTTTTCAGAACCACTTGATTGTTCTTTTCCTTTGGGTGTTTTTGGGGGCAAAACTTTCACTTAGTTTTTGGGAAGAGATTGCTGTTTATGTTGGAATATTTTTTCCTCTGTCATTTTAAACTTGCTGGTTATTTTTTAAAAAATAAACACTTGAGTGCAAGAAGCATTCATGTGACTTCAACAAACAATGAAAAACTGATAACATAACTGGTAACTGATTTCAAGGCTGTAATTTTGAGAAGATCAAGACTGTGCTGAATTGCTTCACCCATAGCCCTTGCCTGATCTCTAGGATTTTTAAAGCAAGTGAATGTTGCTTATGTGTGTATTAATAGACTTGGATAGGACTGCATATAGAATGGTTTCTTTGCAGTATTCCTTTCAGATAGATGCTTGCTTTGTTTGAACTTCTGGTAGTAAGAATGACAACTGATGATGCTATTTTAAAGGGATTTCCTTACAATATGTCTTTACCCATTCACGCAGAGTTGCCCGTTCAGCAGGATGTGGTGTCAGAAATAAACACAAGTGCCATATGTGAATGGAAAGAAGAAGATATGGTAAGTAGCAATTTAGAAAGGGTACACGTCTGTGGAAAATATAAAACATTGTGGTTCAGCTGTAATGGGTGACTCAAATGTGTCTCCTCTTCCATGCTGTGTTTGTCCATCCTTGATGTGGTGTCTGGAGTGTTGTTTACTTATAGAAACATAGATATTCAATAATAGGAGACCATCTAACCCATTGTGCTCAATGCTTCAACTGGAGCTATGCCACTATCTTTACCCTACATTCTTTTTATATTTTCCTTTTTCAAGTATTTAGCCAATTCACAATTTCATATTCAATAATTGAATCACCAATCAGTGAAATCAGTCTCTATTGTTTCAAAAGCTTCAATTTTGGAAAACATATTAATCACCACTTCTCTGCTCCAGAGAGAAGAGGAAAGAATTTTAAATCTCATTAATTGCATTCTACTCATAATTTGAATAGGAAAAAAATGCCTCCTGATGAAAATTTGTTGCTGCTTCAAATTTTGAGTTAATTCAAATTTGTTGCCCCTTCACCAAATTTGCAGTAAAATTTGCAGCTTAATTTGAATTCAACCTGGTTTGAGCAGGCCAGAGCAACTAACATCCCTGGCCACCCAACCTCCACTTGCAGGAAAGAATTCACTGAAGAATTTGACACTTTGGGCAGCAAGCAACATTTCCACAGAAACCATCAGCAATTGGGTAAGTAATAAAATTCATGAATTGCTGACTCGTAAGCCCAAAGACATCCTTAAAGTGAAACTGACATTATTTAACGATCGGTTTGGATGCAGCTTTTCATTTTCATCCGAAAATTTGAACAGCACATTGCTGTCACAGTTTGTATTGACGTGACTGAGGAGGAAAGCAAGCCGCTTCTGATGCTTTAATGAATGGTACTATTCCTCTGCGTAACCTATAGAAACAACAAAATACCATTTATGAATGGTGGTGTTTTTCGAGGAATGGTTTTGACCAAAGCCTTTTCTGAAGTAGAGAATCCATGTTAATATATTATAAGCACTTCACCCAAAGGCAGAATCCATTGGCAACATGTGTTGCCACTTCAAAGTTGAACCATGTGTGTATGGGCAGAGGTAAAAAAAATCTGAGTGAAAGTTTTCAGTTGCAACCATTGGCAAACATTTTTGGGATCAAAACATCCAATGCACTGCTGTAATAACTAACAGCAATTACAGCCTTTCCTGTTGATAGTAAGTGGCTCAGCATGGTCGTGTGACTCCACTGATCTGTTCATTGTGCAGTTCTTTAATGTTATTGCTGCCGGTCCATTGCTGTGATACTGAATCTACCGTAGAGCTCAGAATTTCACTGGAATCTCATGATCCTTGTTTGGGCAGCTAGATCCTGCAATTGATGATCCAGGCAGTTCCAGCAAAAGTCAGTGTATCACTACCATGGCAATAAGAAATGAAGCTTGATCTGTATTTGTGGCCTTCATTACTATGATTGGAAGGTCAGCTTGCGGTGGGACAGTTCTTGTGGCCTGATTTTAGCCAGGTGCATTTTGTTGTAACCTGGCTGAATTTGCTTTGCTCTTGATTACGAGTCATCAATCTGAATTCAAGTTCACTCTAGGACATGGGCAAATAAAACTAGATTGACACTGGAGAGTGCATTCCACATTAGCCAAGTAGTTTACTATACATGAATTCCTGCAGGCTATATTGATACACATACAATGCAGTCTTCTTTTGGACATGGAAAATACCCAGAAATTAAATAAGTGATGGATTGGTTGAAATAACAAGTTATTGGCAAAGCTTCACAATTAAGGACAATGGCCACCATGATAAGAGAGTGCACGTGGCAATCTTCACTCTAGATATGATGTGTTAGCAGTATTATTTAATTCTGTTCTTGAATGTGACTTGGATCTATGCGCCACACCAAAATACACAGCAAAGCTATATATAATTTGGATGTGTTTATAAGTACTTGCAACTCATCAGAAATGACAAGAGGCATCCCTCTCATCACCTCACTTAAATTTTATTTCAAGTATTAGATGTGCAGCGTGATTGGTGGCAACCAAAAAAAGTTACCCCATTAATTTCATTATTACCTTTTATAATGTTTGTCAGTGATAAACTTGGTAGGTAGCAATAAAATTAAAAATGTACCTGTGAGTGCTGCCAATAGTTTTGCTGCATTTTTTGATTTCAGTGAATGGGAAGAAATGGACTCATATTTAGGAGATGAAATAATGAGGCATGCTGGGATGGAGCCTTTATAACCACCTGGATAATTTTGGGAGGTGAGCCTTTAAGGTTGGTGTGAATGAGGATAGCATCACATGGGATTCACCGAGGAAAAGGACTGAACTCCATCGGAAGTTCAGCATTGAGGATAAGTGACTCAGTTATGTGCCATTAAAAGTATTGAATGGTGTATCAGATGGTCCAGGCTGTTGAGAGTTGCTGATTAACAGTTAACTGAATCAGTGCAAGATGTGAGGTGTTTTTGCAGCACATGACATTGAAGTGCCTCAACCAAATGAAGTAGATGATCAGGTAATAAATCATTTTCCTTTACAGACATGGGACCAATTTTTTTTTGCTTTGTATTGATGTCTGCATCATTCTTCGGTAGGTTGGAACTGTGGGCTTGACTATCTTGAAATGCCTTAAGTATGAACCCCCAAGGCATTGACCAGAGTCATATATGCCAGACTAGATAGGGATGGAGGATTCCCTGCCCTAAAAAGTATATTATTGAAACAGTTGATAGGCTACCTTGTTAACTTACAAGGTCACCATTGCTTACAGCTAGCTGACTCAATTTAACAAATTATGTGCACTTGCAGAAGTAGTTTGGCATATCTATGGCTTTTAGCAGAGAAAATCTCAATTTTGCAAAATAAATTTGCATTATGTAGCTTGTTCACTGCTCAGGTTTTGATCATTGGAGTTTATGGTTGCTCTAATGTTTTAATTTTGGAGTTTCTGTCATTCTTTGGGCTAGATCTTCCTGGACTTAGCCTGCTACCCAGACTTGCAGTCTGGACTCTAAGCTCACATTCCCTGCCCACCCACCTTTTATCTGGATGCAGAAGGCCAACCGAGCTGACTCCATCCAAGCTGTAGAAGTGCTCAAGTTTTAAAATAGTGATTAGGTGTACACTTCTAAAGCTACTAAAGATGGATTACATAATTAAAAATAGTTTAAATTTAAAATTAATTTAAAACAAATTAAAACTAATGTTAGAGACATTAAAACAGAACCAGTAAAACAATGTATTCAACAGCCTATTCTTAGTCAATTTGCATATTAGATTTAACATTTGATGACACGTGTGACATTCAGCCCATCAGATCCATGTCAGCTCTGAGAGGAGCAATCCCGTTAGTCCCAATCCCCCTCTTCCATTTTCCTGGACCTTGACAACTCATTCTTTCACACGTGCCCGTCAACTTCCCTTTTTGTTTTGCCACTTAACTACAAGGAGTAATTTACAGTGGGCAATTGGCCTTTCGGATGTGGGAAGAAACTGGAGCACCTGGAAAGAAACACAATCCTGGGAAGACTATGAAAACTCCACACAATTAATATCTAAAATTGGGATTGTATTTGGGTCCATAACTGCAGTACCAATATGCTGCTAAGAAATAGTTTTGGATTAATGAGCTCTTTATTTATTCTGAACATAGTCAAATTACGCATTCTGTTTCAGACCTGTTACAACTATGTGCTCAACCATGCACAATAGTCCCTACAGTAAGCCAAGTAATGTGTAAATAGAGAATAGAATCCCATTAACATTTTAAGAATGTTTTCAAATTATTATTCATAATTTTCTACCCATGCTTAATTTGATATGAACATCAATATCATGCCTCTGATCCTATGTACGGACTATTTGCATAGTGGTCTTCCCACTCAAAATTAAAAAATACTAGTATTGAATAATTTATTTTGCATTTCAATTATTTTGTAGCTGTAAGGGTAGTTTGCAGAATTACATCCAAGAAATAGGAAGAGAAGGTCATCTAGCCTTTCGAGTCTGCTCTGTTACTCATCTAGATCATGGTTGATCTTCCTTTTCCTGCACTATCCCTACATCCTATGATTCCTTTAATGCCCTGAAATTTAACAATTAATTCAATGACATAGCCTCCACAACCTTCCAGAATAGGGAATTCCAAAAATTTGCTGTTATCTTGAGTGAAGAAATTTATCTTCTTCATCCAAAATGGCCTATCTCTGATTCTGAAGCTGTGATCCCTTGTTCTAGGCTCCTCAGCTAGGGAAAATGACCTTATCTTTGCTCTACTCTGTCAACTCTAAGAATTTTGTAAGTTTGCATCTCATTATTAAAAGTACCGGTCAATCTTTCCATATAGGTCAAAACTCCAACCCAGGGACTACTCTGGTGAATCATCAGTGCACTCCCTTGAAGACCAAAAGTGTACACAATACTCAAGGTGTTTTCTCACCAAAACCATATAACTATATAAGACATCTTTACTGTAGTATCAGATCCTCCTTGCAATAAAGGCCAACACATATGATTTGCTTTTCTAGTCGCTTGCTGGACCTATGTGTTGGCTTACAATGGTTTGTGTACCTAGGTCCCTTTTGAACATCAGTGTTTCCCAGTCATTCATTATAGTATGGAATGATGTTGAAGAGTATATATTAAGTGACATTTTTAAGAGGTTAAAATTCAGTGGGATTTGAGTGGGAGTTTTCATACATTGTCTAAACAATTATCATATACCACATTTGAAAACAGGAATAGAAATGTCCTTATCCTTGTATGCCCACCTTTGACTAGCTGTTGTTTTGACATCTGTAGATGAGATCTCAAAGCCATTTCTGATTAATCAATCCCTCCAGGCTCCATCATTGTCCCATGTTGCCTTGCCTCTCTGCTGTTGGTTAATGATATCATTTGTTGTTTACATGCTGGCTACTCCCAGTTTTTGCCTTGGCAGTCTTTACTTGGCCTGTTTATGTAACATACATGGATAAAGAAAACACTTTATCTCTGTATTGATAGACCAAAAAAAAAATCATGTTCAGCTTCCATTAGAATTTTCTTAGCTTCAGAAAGACTAGATACTGCAGTCTAGAATTGAAATTGAGTGTTCACACCCCAGTTCCACCTTCTCCTGCTCATCCTTTTGCTAAAACATTTATCTACATAGCTTTGCCAACATCTTGAGTTTTAGTCATCAGTTTGCAGCTTATTTAAAAAAATGTTCCTTCCATTTTCTATCCTGTGTCTACTTTTTGTCAACCGCCTTCAATCTCCCTGTTGTCCACACAGGCTTGGGACTCTTGTTCTTATTTACAGATGCTGCTATAACCATTCCACTGCCCCCAACTCTCTTCTCCCCCACCCCCCAGTCCCCCCCCACCTTCTGCAACCTCATTCAGCTCTGTATTCCAGTATACACTCCTGTGGCTCTTCTGACTCAACCTTCAGTTTTACATGGCTCCTTCAGTATCAACTGTCTGAGCCATCCAAGCCCTATGTTCAGAGTTCCCATCTTTGTGCGTGCACAGTAATATTTTGTTGACTAGTCAGATAATTCTAATTC
>JARFYF010000052.1:78477090-78489272 GCA_030265395.1 Rhina ancylostomus
CAGCATGGAATCCATGTGCTGGACAACAAGGCATTAATGAGCCAAATTGAGGGCCAGAACTCAGAACCATGACACTGTGTGGTTAACAGTGAGGAGGAAAGCTTTAGACTGCAGAAGATGTACGTATACAGTCATCTTTAAAAAAAAGTCTAATGGAATTAATCCAGAAAGATGTGAAGGAATGTAATTGGGAGGTGCCACAAGGCAAGGAAACATAAAATACATGAGGGATTTTAGTGGTATTGAGGAACATAGAGACCGTAGAGTGTATATCCACAGATCCTTAAAGGACAGGTCAATTTGGTGGTTAGAAGACATACTGGATGTTTTCTTATGTTATGCAAGACATGGAGGTTGTGTTGGAACTATTAGGCCACAGCTTGAGTACAGTCTGCATTCTTGGACACCACATTACAGGATTCCACCAGGAGAAGGTACAGTGGTGATTTACAAAGATGTTATAAGGAATGGAAAATTGTAGGTGTGAGGAAAGTTTGGAAAAAAGCTAAGGAAGTTTTTGTTGGAACAGAAGAGGTTGAGGTGACATTAAAAATATAACATTAGCAGGGGCCTAGTTAAAGTAATTGGGGAAGGATCCACTTCTTTTGGCAGAGGGGTCATAGAATGAAAGCAATTGGTACAAGGATTAGAGGGGAGATGAAGAAAATATTTTTCACCCAGAGGGCAATTGGGTTCTGGAACTCACTGCCTTATCACATATAAACGGTACTTGAAGAGTCGTGAGCAGCAGGGCTACAGACCTGTTGTTGGTAGGTGAATCAGGCTGGGTAGCTAATTTTCAGCTGGCAGGGACACAATAGGCTGAATGGCCTATCCCATAACCCTGATGTTTCTGTAGGAATAGGCAGAGATCTGCTCGTTCCATGGAGCATTTTACATTTTTGATCTACATGGTCTTTTGATCTTTTATCTGATTATTTTTCAACGGTATTAATTAACGGCATTAATTGTTTTTGTTGTGTTAGCCATATGTGCCTACCATTCTGGGGATTGTAAGTGGGGAAATCTTTTCAAGTTTTAGACTTGTTAATATGTATTCACCATAGTTCAATGATCAGATTTTAAATAACCTTATTATACTTACTTCAATTGTGGCTTTAAATCTTCTGCTGATCTGAGAAGTTTGTCTCCTTTCAAATATCTATCCTACAATGAAAAGCAGATGAGATTGTGACCACACCCACCTGTTCATTGTTCGCTTTATAAAATGTCAGTATTTATTTAAAGTGTGGTTCCTCATGCTGTAACATTAGCCGGAACGCTGCATGTCATCCCTTGTCCTCTTTACATCTGCTTGTTCGAGGCAGCCTGGAAGCGGGTGTTCCGTGCAAAATGTCTCCTCTTTCGAAGGAACATGAAACTTCGCTACAGTCTTAATCTGATTGGGAGAGTGCAGTCCCCAGCTCGTTGTCTCTATTTATATATTTCTAGCACCGATCAACTTCAGGATATCACCCCAGAATAAAGTTAGTGGTGAAAGCTCATTCAACCTGAAACGTTAACTCTGTTTCTCTCCTTGCAGATGATGACTGGCTTGCTGAGTGTATTTAACATTACCCGTTTTGATTTCAGGTTCCCAGCATCTGCAATTGTTTTACTGCTTTTCGATTAAATATGAAATGCATGTTTCCAGATGTGGAATAACACGGGATAATTGGAAGTAGTTGGCAATGAGTATCCACTCAAAATTTTATTTTATGAAATTTAGAAATTGTGCACTATGTGCGTTGTTGTCTTTCAGCCAAAAGTCACATAACAGTTTAAAAACGCTGCAGTGCACTAGATTAGATAGTGAGTTTTAAGCACTTGAAAAGCATTTATCAAAGCAAAAACTATTTTAAAAATTCCCGTGAATGATAAATTAAGATTACATTTAAAAATATTAATGTGCAGCTTCCTGGTGAGAATGTCAATGCTTGTTACTGACTCTAGATGGCGCGCGAAAGCAGCCAAAGTCGACCCAGGGGCCTCTTGGAAGGGGGATCAGGAGAGTCTGGGAACTTTCAGTCGGCGTGTGCTCATCCCGATCTTCAATCACTTCCCCGAGAATAAATAAGTGCACTGTTTATGCGACTGCTAGAGGTTAGGCCTCACTGTGTTCAAAATAAGTTAGATATAGCGCGAGTGGATGATTTGGGGAGTTCTGGAGGTGGCAGGCGGTGTTGCTTGGAACTTGGAAATCGACCTTGTGTTTATCAAGCGCTTGTTGACCCTGCAACTCTCCCTGGGTTGGAAGTACCTTGTCGGTGTCACGCTGGGGTATGCGGGCTGTGTGAGGACAAGGCGGTCGTTCGGAGACGATGAGCGAAAAGCATTTGCCAAACTCGGCCAATTTTAGAGGCGCCGGTTAAGGCAAACGCCGAATCTGCGGTTGAAACACAACCCGCTGAAATAACTTCACTGGTAACCCCGCAGGCTAGTTACAAATCGCATTTAGCATGCCGAGCAGTGCGCTTAAACGGCATGTACCTGTGCGCATTAGGAAAAATCAGCTTTGCAGTTCTTGTACTTTCTTTCCAGGGGTTCGGTTGCTGCTCAGCACCGTATATATTTTTTGGTATTTGTAGAGGTCGAGGCGTTTGCTCAGTTGTTCCATGTTTTGTAGCCACGAGAATAATATTGGGCTGGTAAATGTAGTATGGGACATCCGCTACCACCCGCCTATCCTATTACAAATGCCAGCCCCTTACAGAGGGAGATGCTCCCAGCATTGTACCTACCCACCTACAGCTAGTGGCCTCTTACATTCGCAACAATGGGAGATTCTGACCGTGGCGGAGACACACAATCCATTCACTCAAGGAGGACTTTTGTCACGGCTTTTTACTTTTGCATGTCAGAAACCGGAGCGCGCAGCACTTTAGCAGCCTGTGAGTTTCCGTCTATCGTTTCATCCTCGGACTTTCTTTTTACGCCTAATCAGTCTGGCTGTTTGTAAATTTAACAGGTGATGAGAGGCCACCCGACAAAGCCTGCCCGGTCTCTGTTTTTTTTAAACAGCCAAATTCCATTCTATGAAGAATTAACACCAATCTCAGCCGTAATTTTCACATGATCCCAATGTGCCGTTTAACTGAGATTTTCCTGCTTAGCCATTCGTTTTGAACCACTATCTTTTCTGGCCATATTCCCAGTGTGGCAAACTGCTTTATATTCTGGGAAGAATTTAAAATGCCTGCTGTATCAAACGTTTCTGTATAACCAGTGCAAGCGTGCGCATGTCTTGGGTTAGACAGATTGCTGTGAAAAGGTTAAGAGATATTGGGATGGGTTTAGAAAAACAGTGTTGCGGAGCTGGGGCTCCCAGCCATTTGATACTGTACTGCCTATAAATTAGCGGCATGATTGCTGTGCAAACAAACGAACACGTTATAATTTATATAGTTTCTCAGGCCGCCCACTCCCAATTGGTTAGGAGCTATGAGCCGCACCAGAGGAAGGCATTTGGGGCTTGCTAAGCTGCTGAAATGAACACGGACCACCCAGTTCGACTATCAAAACTCAGGAAGCAAAGCTGCGCTTAAAACGGTTTATCTTACGTTTTAATGTGTACGCGGTTCTGTTTTTACCCCCTCTTCTGAAATAACACAAATTGTTGGCAACTCCCGATGCTGAAGGTCGCTTGTGGATAGTTCAATACGTTTATATATTTTTTTCGCAAAAATCGACATGCTTACACGTTGGTCTATGAACAGCGATGTCGTTTATTAGGTTTGTTTAGAATTAAATCTTTAAAACATCAGAATACTTTGCATCAGCGTTTCTTCCTCTCTGAATTTACCCAACGAATTCTACCACATCTGTGCCTAACCGCTTGTTTATCCATCTGTGTATGTACTGTATGTGCTTATCTACATGTTGTCCAACTGTATGTCTTAACATGCCTGCCCAGCCGGCAGACATTTATCTGAATAGTATGTCCAATAAGTATACAGTATAGGTTTATCTAATATGTCTAATACATCCATCTATTCAGCATGTGCGTGTTTATCTGTGTGTGTGTGTGTCGCGCACCGAGCATTGACCATGATCGAGTATTACCGTAGCACACAAAAAAATCGTAAATCTCCATCATTGTCCAATGCAAAAAAAAACTGATTGTTGGCGAAATCTTATTAATTTGCAAGTGTTCTGTTTGTATGTTGTGATATTAGAAGTTTTTTTTCTTGAAATTGGTGATAATTCAATACATGGATAAGGAATTAATGGAGAATTTTCCCTATTGCTGATATGAATGTAATCGTTGAATTTTATTAGATGCAGTCTTGCAGAGTTTTTAAAACTGCAACCCAAGGTGCAGCGGTTCCTTCAAACCCTCTTTCTGTAAACCACTATCCGCCGTTTCAAGGGATGAAAACAAGCAACCAATGAGGAAACGCCGAAACTGGGAGCCTCTTTGTGGTGGACCAATAGGGTTTCACGTGTTGGTGGCGCGGCTGTCAATCATCGGGGAAGCAATGACATGAAAGACGAGAGAAAGAGCAGGGTGAGAGCTCGAGTGTTAACCTTCTGCAGCGCTCACAGTCAACCCCAAGGAGGAGCGATGCCTTTCGGGCTCATCTCGCCAGGAAAGGACGGATACCACCGTTAAATTAATTTTAAAAAAACGTTTTTTTTAATTGAAAGTTAAGCATTTGCTAAAAATGGCTGTGCGTGGTAATATCTTGAACCCGTTCTCCATCCAGGCAATTTTAACCAGAAAGGATGAGAATCGACACTCGAAAAGTTTGGGCGTGTCCTGCTTTTCGCCTGCTACCTGTTGGAAGATGTTGGACAATTTGAATTCCTGTCCAAAGATGAATCCCTCCTCCGGGAGAATCGAGGCAAGCAGCGATCTGCCGAGTGAACAGCTCTGTTGTGACTCAGATTCGGGCGTCAGTGATGAAAATGACAGTAAAAACCTGTCGATTTGCAAGACGGAAAGGGAGTTGGAGATTTCTGCAGCCTGTTCCTTACAGTCGAAACCAATGAAGGAAGCCCGATCGAGTCTCAGTGAAGAGACCGAGAAGAGCGATAGCAAGGACTATCTGTGTAACCGGGGGAGAGCGGAAAATTTATCAGGTAGCATACAATCTGTATTTTCCATTTAATAGTCTCTGCATTAGCCCGTAAAATACACATGCATGTTTTTTTTTCGACCATTGGTTTCTATTTAAACCTTTCCTATATTGCAAAGTGCATCTGCAAAGCAACTTTCCGAAAATGTCACGTTAGGGTGTAATTTAATTCGGTTTATTTAAACTCCGGATTTTTCACTTATCCCCAAGCAATTTATAGAAACCTCCCAGAGAAACGTGCGAAAGTAATTAAAATCGTTAGGGGTTATAGATAGGTAGATAGATAGGTAGATATGGAAAGGTGTGTCCATATATATGATAGATAGTAAGCAAATAAGCAGATAGATAGATAGATAGATAGAACCAGCCAAGTTAGACAGTCGCTATTTATTTAAGATATTATTCTTCACTCCATAGCTCCAAGTCCAGTTGACGAAGAGTTGAAATCGGGCCAAACCCCGGACCAACCCAAACAGAGGAAGAAACGCTCCCGAGCCGCCTTCTCCCACGCTCAGGTATTCGAGCTGGAGCGCCGCTTCAATCACCAGAGATACCTCTCGGGTCCCGAGCGGGCGGATCTGGCCGCCTCTCTTAAACTCACGGAAACTCAGGTCAAAATCTGGTTCCAGAACCGCCGGTACAAAACCAAACGCCGCCAGCTTGCTGCTGATCTGATGGCCTCGGCCCCAGCAGCAAAGAAAGTGGCAGTGAAAGTGTTAATCCGAGATGATCAAAGACAGTATAGCCCGGGAGAGTTGCTAAGACCTTCACTGCTTTCACTTCAGCCGCCTTACCAGTACTATCCGTTCGCCTGTTGCCTGCCTGCATGGACAGTGGCCGCTTGTACAGGAACTCAGTAGCTGTGTTTTTAAGAACAAAGTTTCAGATCCACGCCCTTAGAACTCCAATATTTATTTGCGTTGGTTTTTTTTAGTATACGCTGCAGACTGGACTCGGCAGACGGAGTTTCCATGGTATCCATGTCCTTGATATTTAATTCAAATCTAGCTTCAGATAACGAAAGACTGTCCGCGAGGAGCAAACGGAGAAAAGGTGCTTCTCTAATTTTTACTGAAAGGAATCTCGATGTTTTGCATTGGCCGGACATTATTTTTTCATTCCCTTTAGCGAAGTAATGTGTGCTGAATGTAAGAACCATAGAGAAACTGCGGGTTGTCCCTTAAGTGCAAATATCCATAGAGATATATATTTTATTATACTTCCTGGTTAAGAACAGCATAGGAAAGAGCAAAACATTTAACATTTTCTCACAGGTTGCTTTGGGTTGATGTTGTGAAGATGTTTGCCCCAACTCCAAAACATTTCGATCCATGATTATATTCGAGCAGTATAGGGGTAAGAATCTAGCACTTTCCATTTTAAAAAAATATGTAGTAGTGCTTAGTGTGGGCGATCATATTGCAGGCTTTTCTTTAATAGTAGCGTGTGAAATTTTATCTGGTTGATGGTTTCTCCTGAATAGATCCAGGATTAAAAGAATATGAATGAATGTTTAAATAATTGCAGCACAACGACAAAAGGATGGCTCGTTTCAGGATAGTGCATTTGGAGTTGTGTATCTCTTATAAAATCGTGCACTCTGCATAACTTCCAGTCTTAAAATAATAAAAATTATTATGATTGAAAATATTTGCTTTTTTGTTCTGTGTAAATATCCAAATTAAATTAATGAATAGCGATCATGTCATCTTATTAAACTCAAGGCTTCAATTCCATACTACACACGTCATCAACCTATTATATAAATAGTCGTAGGCTCCGTGCTTCGTAACCATGGAATGACCAGGATAGCCTGAGTTATCTAGATTTATAATACTTTGTTCCTATGTGTCTGCATTACAATTCGAAAGCATAAAAACAATATATTTCAAGAGCATTTGAAGATATTAAGACATGAGTTGAGGTTTTTAAAGTTGGGTGCAGTAGTTCTTGTTATTCGATCGGCCCACAAGAGTAGGTGGCTAACACCTTCAGCAGTATGCCTCTTTTAAACAAAACGTTTCTGGTTTGTGGGTAAGCGTGCAGCCAAAATAATTTGTTATTCATTTGTACATGAATTAATTAGGTTTGCCCGATAAAATAATTAAAATATATATCTTATAAACCATCCACTTTAACTCATTTAAAGAGCTGATCAATGTTTGCTTAACATTTGAGAGCATCAATAATGGATTGTCAAAATATGTAAACTATAGTGTTAAATGCATTTCCACGAAATGAAGGTCCCTAAAGTTCGCGGAATTTGGTTTCCCAAACTACAAACTAATGAAAATACGATACTATGTTAAGGAACTGATTTAAAACTACAGAACATGTTTTTTTTACTGATTACTGGGTGGGGCGTATATCTTCAGCGACTGCCCCATATTAATGCTTTTAGATTGCATTGCGAATGACAATGATCCACTGTCAATTGTCTTATAGAACCATTTACAGAGTTAAGCAGCCTATTCTGCAAATGCTCCTGGTTTGCAATTACTTTGCAATTACTTTGAAGGTGCGTTTTCTCTTTTTGAAGTTTAACTTTAATATGCCGCCCAACAAATCAATCTTTGCCGAAGAAAATGGGCTAGAAATGTCATGATTAATATTCTTTAGGGTTGACGCAATAGTTATTAGATATCGATGACTCTATGCAATCCCAAGTCCAAGTGCTGATTTTTGCTTGTACTTAAAGCATTGTTTCAAATTTAAAAGAACCTTTCTTTATCAGATTTTTTTCTAAAATAGAGAACATGAAATTTTGATTTCATATTTTACTAATCGAGCAGTCATTCTAATGTGTATCATTCAGGTAATATCGTGCTTCAATTCCACAAGATTTCTAAAGAAGAAATCTTTCCTTAGATTTTCTTTAGAAATCTTGTGGAATTGAAGCACGATATTACCTGAATGATCGAATTACATCTGCAATGGTGATCTTAAAGAAGATTTAGACATCTTCTTTAAGATCACCATTGCAGATGTAATTCGATATTCTATTATTTCTGTAATTTCCCAGAAAGGGCCCAGTTTCGTGTGCACCATTTTTTTTACCTCGGATTTTAGTCTTCACTAATATTGAAGGATTCAGTGAATCTTGCCGAACACCCGTGTTCAACCCTGGCCCTTTCACAGTTCGAGGTTTCCTAGGTACCACGTGCGGTCGGACATAACGGAGGGCCGCAAAATGCATTGGCAGCACAGGAAAGAACGAGGTATCATGAATGAGCACGTATTCTCCTTTACTCTAAGATGAATCTGCAGAAATTTCTCATGGCAACATGGGAAATTTCTCTCTTTATTGCAACAAGGGAAAACGGGTTCCATTTTGGCAAAAATATGAACTACCCTTTGTCGGCACGTTTATACAAAATTTCAATTAGCAAATATCAATGAAGTCTCTATAAAAAGCAATTCACAACCTACCCTGAGAAACGAGTAAGTAATGATGCTTGCGAACCGCAGAAAGTGCGAACATATGACTGCAGATATGAATGTTTCTTTGGACAATCGGATGCGGACCGCGTCTCTGTTCCACGACTCGTACTTTTTTTTGACATATTTCCTAAATGAATGATGACTTGTCTTCAATGGACTGTTTTCAGAGATAACATTGCTGCGGGTCCCTGTTTGATTAATATTCAGAGAATGGGAAGCACATATCTCTTGTGAATAAATAAAACGTCATTGGTGCANNNGTGCACTGAGAGTTGTTGGGGGGGGGGGGGGTGATACGTGACCGCAGATCTCCAATGCCTACCAGTTTATTTCCAGAAACTAATTGTTGCAAACAACCAGGGAATGGCTATTTACGAGTAGGCGTGACACAGGTTGTCCGGTATTAGGAGATGACTAATATTTGCAAGATCTTTATTGTCAATTCATTACGGTGGTGCAAGATTCTGTCATTGGGAAAACACGAGTAATTACGTTTCTTTGATGCATTATTTTACTTTCGCCGAGAACTTGTACCTGTTGTCAGTGCAGCAGTGTGATATTCATACCGAAAACAATCTGTGGAAACTGTTAGTCGGGAATCAAAATAGAACACTTGCCAGATTCGGCAGCATCTGTGGAGAGGAGGGCTCATATACTTCTCTCCGCATACAATGTCAGAGCTGTTGAAACATTTCACTGGGGTTTGTTTCATATAATTTGACGTGATTTCTTAGCATAGTACAATACAGCAAGTTTGGGATTTTTACTTTTGATTCATAACTATATATTCTCCATCTCTATACAAATACGTTGTTTTACCTTCATGATATTATGATATTCTAAAAATATATAGCAATGTATATATTTTAAACTGTAGCTATTTTTTCCAACTGTATCACAGGAATACAGGCGACCCCCCCCCCACCCCATTAACGTGTGGGGGGAGAGTAAGGCGGGGGAGGGGGTGGAGAAGGTGGCGTTCCCAGAAAATGGGCCGTATCGCGATTTTCCGTAACGTGAAGCCCATTATCTGCGCATGCGTAAAGAAACACGTGCTAAAACGTTGCGCTTATTTAATTATTTTTTTCCCACACAGATTCGGTGAGAGCGAATTTCATTTCGTACTTGAATTTTTTGGATAGTGATTTGTGAATTCTGCAAGGGCGAATTTCCTTAACCCGAACGGCCGTAACGCGGGGTCGCCTGCAATACATATTAGTTATTCTGTCCATATAGATTATATTTTGAAGGCTTTCAGATAATCATGTAGTACAAATGCATTTTACACTATACATCAAATGAATATTTCAACATTTCATTCTTAATTCGTGCACTGTGTGGTATTTAGCAACTCTAATATCATTTATAATCCAGTTTAGTTACTGTTAGGACAGTCGCTAGGACAATATGCAGCAGTACTAGTGGCGATTCTGAAGTCTGATCTCATAGATAAAATATTAACTCCGTTTCTGCAATTGTAGATATTTCCAAAATGTCTCTACAATAATCGGTGCTTCTACACGAAGCTTTGGATTTTATAAACGGAGTAGCTTCAAAATATAGTCAGACAAAAACGATCGATATGCAGGGAGTTTAATTTACTAATACTGAACATAGGAAACCATAATTTGAAATATTCAGTTGCAACTTTGTAACTAAGATGTTACTCTGATTCACCCCCGACATCTCAAAATATCAGCTTAATTTCTAAACTGACTACTGCTATTTTTGTAGATTTGTGAAGTAGATGGGAAGACGTAGTGACTGCGCTTCACCAGAAGTAGCATGTGGGCGCGTATTAGTCAATAATGATTTTACCCATTGCGTGTAAACCCGGTGGCAACCTTTGGCTTTCCTTCGACAGCACTTAACTTGGTGCTGAGAGATGCTGATATCAGTATGCCGAGAGGTTGTCCACTGCATGTGGAAATAATAAGGGCCGTACACCTGCGGTTTTCCCTTTCATCTATTGCTTGGTTATGTTGGTAACTTGCCACCTTCAGATATTGCTCACATGTACAAGCAATCTTGTGGCGCCAGCCCCATCCCTGAAGAAAGTAAGGCCAAGGACAGTCTGCTATTATTCCTGAAAATTACTTCATTCAATTTGAAATTTGCGAACATTGCTATCACTGACTACATAAAAAGTAAGAACACGGAATGCAGTCTTGTCAAGGATAAAATTTCAACTTTAAATAAAAGACATTTAGCGCTTTAGTGGAGTTATTAACTACGCTGAGAATGATGATAATGGTGTCATAGTAATCATCTAACGTGCAATGTTATTGGAAACACACATACCCCGGGGTAAGTGCACATAATGTAACTACTTAAATTGTTAGCACATTCTTTTTCGCGAAAGTTATTTTGTTTCTACCTGAACTAACAAAACAACGATAATTTCCATATTTGTTTATTTAGCAATTAATCTTGCGAGAATGGAGTTACTCAACACTGAGCTGAGATGCCCACGCTGGGCAGACATTGCTGTTTCTTAAAGAAATTTTAAGGAGTACCACGTCGCCATTGTAAAATGACACTGGAAGTTTTTGAACAATGACCGACACTTCCAACACATTTTAATAACGTGAGCGCAATCGACTCCGGCATTCCAGTACAGCGTTGAGAAAGGGCTGCACTGTTGGACGTGCCGGGTTTCGGACGAGATGTTAAATTGAGACGTCATATGCTCTTTCAGACGGAAAGAAAAGATCCTAAAGAGCTATTTTGAAGAAGAATTGAAGTAGGTTTCAAGGTTAACATTTATCCCTGCAACATTAAAATAAAAAAGCACGATTTTGTTGTTTTCTGGCATCTTGGTCCGCGCAGAATCCTTCATAACAACAATTATTTGGTTAACAGAAAGATGCCATTGCTGTCAAACGATTTGGAATTTGGTAAGGTCGTAAGATGTATAAATAAATAGAAGTATTTCTTTCATATGACAGGGAGTTGGTAGATGGGTCGATTTAGTTTTGAGCCTTGGGGTATTAACCCACTACAGAAAAATCATAATTTAGTGCGAAGTTAAAAAATGCACAGTAATATCTCAAAATGTGGGTGTGGACATTTGTATGTCAATCATGGCTCTCTTTCTAATGTAATCTGACTTGCTTATTTAGTTCATTTTTCACAATGATAAATTGATCTAAATTATTTATCCATTTCACGTTGCCTTGTTTTGTTTTTGCCTCTTTCATTACCGCCTTCTCACTTAAATGTGTACAGATTTTTATTGTCTTTATCGTTGCCAGTTTAGCGCAATTGTGTTCCGGATTCTCCCTTTAAAACACAAAACGTGAACACACTGTGCAATACACAGAAACAGGAAGTGCTGTCGATAACCAAACAAGCAAAAGTTCTCATTCTTTCCTTTCCGGAAACTTGCCTGTCTTCCACTTTCTGTATCCCTTTTAAAAGTTGCGGTCAACCAGAATGCATTGATGGGTTCTGGGTTTGTTGTGAGAATGTTTGTAGACAAGCAACCGTTTGCGAGAAGAGTGAGGTCTGCAGGCTGACTGAATCGGGGGATAACCTGAGTCATTCGTTGCTGACTTGCTGTTTCACCATGTAGAGTAATACGTCAATGGTTTGATTCCGATCTCCGATCAACAGATGGAGAAAGGAGTCCGTTTTCTACCCCATTAATTGACATTTATAAAG
>JARFYF010000052.1:78505214-78516860 GCA_030265395.1 Rhina ancylostomus
GCACCTTCTCATGCAACCCAGGAATTTCTGCTCTCTTATCTCTTCCTTTGCCGCTGTCCAGAGATCCAAAGACTATTTTAAGGTGATTTATTTGCATTTCTTATCATTGGTATACTCAACTTGGTGCTCATGATGCGGTTTCCTCTATATAGGGAAAGCCAAATGCAGATGTGATCACTTTGCAGAATACCTTCCTTCATTCAGCAAGGGTGACTGCAAGCTCCCAGTTTCACATCACTTTAATTCTTCAATCAACTCTCACTCTAACTTTTCTGTCTTTGGGCTCTCACACTACTTTAACAAAGTTCAACATAAGCTGGAGGAATAGCACATCTTCTTCCAACTAGTCACATTACAACTTTTCAAACTTAACTCTAAAATTAACAATTTCAGATAATTGCTCATTCTAGCATCGTTTACTCACATTTACCACATTCAGTTTTTTTTTCTCTTTTGACATTTTCAGTTGACATTTGACACCTCCCCAGATATATCTTTAGTTATTCATTGGGCTTTTCCATTCTCTTTCAGTTGGTATTATCCCCACTTATATCATTCACCTTTGACTAGTTTCTACCCCATTACAGATGTTCCCCTTTGCTCTCTCCGCCCCCTTCAGTTTCCCTGCAGCTTTTTTTATTTCTTAAGTTTTTTCAGTCCTGAAATGTTAACTCTTTCTCAACAGATGCTGCTTAGCCTGCTGAGAATTTTCAGCATTTTCTGTTTTTATTTTATGCAAAATATTATTGCTTGCAATAAAAAAATCGGTTACTTTGAAAATAATTCAGAAACATCAAGCAATTTTGCTTCAGCATGAGTTTTGAAGAGGTGGCAGAGAAGCACTTTGTTCTCCTGTGAGATCCCAGTTGTCCACAGGAGGTGACTAGCAATACTGAATCTGGTGTCTTCAAGAACTCTTTTAAATTGGTGTTTGTTTAGTTCATATTTCAGGAAACTGGTGTCTGTGAGTCAGTTCTCTAAGTGAGTCAGCTCACCATGTTTACCCTGCTAAATCTGACTCTTTTTCCACTTGCAGAATCTCCAACTTGCAAAAACTTGGTCTGTAATACTGTTGCTCGGGTAAACTGTTGGATCTAAAGGAATAACCAGGATATCTCAAGGGGAGTAGTTCTTTTATAATGCTGAAAGGGGAAGGGATGGGAAGATATGTCTTGTAGTGACATCATGTTGGATCTGTCAGAAATTATGCATTTTTACAATGTTCCTCAAGAGGTCTGGAAGTTCCAAAATGTTTCACTGTCAAAGAATTAAATGACTCTTGCCTTGCACAGAAATGTATGTCAATGTTCCACACTGCAAGATAACACAAAGAATGAAAAACATATGTGGTCAATGAACTGTTTTTGCTTTTGTTGGTTGGGGATTGAGTGTTGGTGAGGACATGGGTGGTATTCCCTGCATTTCTTCAAAGATAACCTCAGATGCACTTGAAGGGGCAGGCTAGGCCTCAGTGTAATATCTCATCCAAAATACACCAACTAAGTAACCCAGCACTCCCCATGCACTCCAGTGAATTATTTACCTAGTTTCTGAGCTCAAATCCTAGAATGAAGTTTGCATCAAGAATATTTTCAGCCATGCAACCCTAACTATTCAGTTTAGTCATATCAGTTTTCCAGAATATATAAATACTGACTAGCATTCATTTAAGCTGATGGTCAGCATTTTATATCATCTATCAGAGAGCTTGTATTCCAGGAAAAGCTGTTTTCTTAAACTGAGATTGACTGTTGCCAACAATCAGACGTGTTGGAAGTCAGGTCTGAAGGTTCATAGAAAGACATGACTGAAAACTGATAGTTCTCTTGTAGACTGTACAAAAACTTGCAGCAAGAAAATATTAACATGAGCTAATGGATTTCAGAGAAAGTTCCATGTCCATTTACTCGATGAAGAACTTAGATGTCACATGCCATAACCTGCTAAAATGCAGCTTTTAAAAAACATGCCCTGGAAATTTCCTTTTCTGAGCATTCGCATTCCCCATGTTTAATATTTCTTGTGTAAATACAACAGTTCTTATTTGTCCATTCTTGTTGCCACACTACCTGTTTATTAGATTTTGAAAATGAATGGGCATTGGGTTTAAGTGTTGATGAATTTTGCTCAAATCTTCCATATTTATGATTTCTTTTGGCATGTTACCATGACATGTAGCATAGTTATTAGTCAGATTGCGGAGGAGCTATCATGTTTTGTTTTTCAGTTTGCTTAAGTGCTCACCAGGGTTGGATATCTCTTTGTTGCCAGTAACTGTGAAGAATATTTGTACTGTCTGTCCTAAAATAGATGACAGTCCCAGTAAAATCTGAGGAGTGATTGCACATGTGAGGCAGTCATTTGGGTACAATTGAACATACAACATTCAGTTCTTCAGATGAATATCAGCAACTTTCAGTCCCATTCAACCTGCTTAACCATGACAAAGAAATAAGGTTTTGCATTTATATAGTGCCTTTCTCGACCCTAGGAATTCCTAATGTGCTTTATACTCAGAGTACTTTTGAAATGTGGTCAATATTACATTTTGGAATTCAACTTGACTTGTACGTGAGTGTCAGTTGCTTGCCTATGCCCCATACCTGTTGTTAGCTTTACTTTTCTCTCCCATCCCTTTCCTCTCTTAGGCACTTCCTCAGGATCAAGGATGATTTGCTTTCACTTCAGCACTGTGGAATCTGAAGTGGCTGATGATTAGGCCAACATAGGAACTGCAAACTCTGCCTCAGGTCAAGTGTGAGTAGTTTGGGAGTTGGTACACTCCTTCTGCCATTTTCATGAGGCTTCTGTGCAATCGATGCAGGAACTCCATATTCTCAGTGCCATCCCCAATGTTCATTCTATACTTCAGCTGGTCTAATGCCAGGAATTCCCATGTGTTGGTGGGAATGTTATGCATTTTCAAGGAGCCTTTGAGAAAATCAAGCCTTATATTGTTTCCTTTGTCCAATTGTTAATTTCTGGCCATGATAGAGTATGCAGTGGTATCTGTTTCAAGAATGTGGTGTTGGTCATACAACAACAAAACTGGTCCATTGGAGCCAACTAGGGCATCGGTGCTGGGGATATTGGCAGGGAAGAGAATGATGAGGAACAATTAGCTTATCCTTCTTGTGAATTTGAAGAATTTTAAAGGGACAGAACTGGTAGTAGTTCTCCAGTGCTTTGAGGTGACTTCTGTTGGTAGTCCATATTGCAGAGGCTTGCAGGAGGGCAATGATCACTGCTGACAATACTCTATCCATCGATGCCTTGAAAGCTCCAATCATTCTAAAATCCATGGCTTTGTGTCGTAGAGTGTTTCAGCTCTGCCAAAGTACTTCCTGATCTCTTTCTGAATGTTCCAATTTTAATTTTAAAATTATATTGCCATAGTTATTGTTTCCATCACATGGAGGAATAAAAGCTTACCCATTGCTACCCAACCAAAACCTTTTAACATTTTAAACATGATATTAACATTATTTAATCTTCTTCCCAAGGGAATACCCATTGTTTTTGCAGAGCAGTTTAACACCTATTAGTTTATTAATAAATGCTGTATGTAATAATCAATAAACTTTTTAAAATATGTTCAAAAGGATGAGTCTAAAGCCCAATACATTCCCAAGGGACTCCTCTGTACCCTGCTTCATTGAAGACATTAGACTGACTAATTTTAATGAATTATTGCCCAAGCTACAATACAGAAGATTCTATCAATGATTATGGGTTTGTCTTTAGTTATTAGTACATCATTTATAGCTGTATTTGAAGAAAAGAAGAATCAGCTTATGAATAGGATCCCTCAGTTCATTTCAAAGCAGATTACTGTCAAGTAAATAGTTTCTAAAATGTGGTCAATGTTGAAGGTTGTAAAATGCACATTTGGTTGATCACCACATAAAACAGACAGATTCATTTTTGATTCTGGACCCTCATCAGAATTGCTAGAAAATTTATTTAAAATTGTTATTTATTTAAGGACCATCCAACGAATCTCTAACCATGCCTCTGATGTCATAAAGTCCAAGCATAATGGGGTTAATAGCATAATGAGAGAATTTTGTTTTATAAATGCTGGATTGGATTATCGTGGATATAAAATATTTCAATTTATAGAGCAATATGATTGTCTGGATTCAAATTGCAATGTAAAAGGAACTAAATCCTGTGAAGTTATACAGACAGCTCTATAACTAGTTTTATTTTCATATTTAAAATATCCTTTATAATTATTCTTGGCTTAGGTTATGGTAAGCTTGAAAATGCCCCCAAAAAAAACCAAATATAGTGTCAAAAAATCAATATTTTCAGTGCTGGGGATGACCCAAACCTTGTGAGAAAATAAACCTGTGCTTTCACATCTCACAACCACTTTCAATCATTTTTAAATTTACTGGTGCTTCAAAGTATCAACTATAGACTTTTGGTTATTTCCCCCAACAGTAAAAATGGCTGAGGTTTAAACACTCCTGCAACTTAAGTTATGACAAGTCCATACTTGACTGCACTTACAATCTAATTCCTTGTCTTCAGCTGTGAGTAGGAACATATTAGGCGGCTGTTTCTTTGGTGTTTTGCCAGTTTTAGCAAAGGATTTCAAAGCTAGGGTCTTATTTTCTCTCATTCTGATCTTGGGTTTAGTGAAAATATTTTTTTTCCTTTATTTATTCTTGTGCACAATGTGCTTTCTTCATGTTTAGTTGCACTAAAACTATTACTCACCAGCTAATTGGAACAAACCTTGGGAGTAATGATGCTGAATGATCCCTAAACTAAATAATTAAGTAGTAACCATAAATAATGGTGTATTAATGTACATATGAGATGCACAATCTGGAAGCTTAATGGAGGCAAAAAGCCAGTTTGAAGATGAAGTCCTCCAATTAATTGTGAATGACATGAGAAAATTGGGAGGTGCTGTCTGTAGTTCAAAGCACCCTTGTCAAAATTGAAGACTTACAAACATAGGAGGCAAATTCATAAGAGGTACCTTTAATCTCTTTTGGCGAGATCTCATTGGTTTAATTGGAATTATTTTATATGTATTGCTTTGCCGAGTGTGACAGGATAGTCAATCTTGTCTGCTTCATAAAATTGAAGTTCCTATGCACCCCTATGGCCACAGCTTGAGAAAACAATGCCCCTCTAGGCAGTAGAGTAAAAATTACACAGTGAAATTATTTATTATAAACTGTTTATAAGACGACGGTTGAAACATTATTTGAAGAAAAATCCAGACCAAGGAAAACAGCAAAATGTTTAGATACACTGGATATTTGCTTTGCTTCCACTAGAAACAAAATCATTAAAAGATTTAGAATCTGGAGACACAAAATAAGATGCTAGAATGAGTACACAATAATATGCTTGATGTAAAGGTGTTTACAAAGTCAGAGTCAGCTTAACTGGAACTGAAACGTTTTTTATTAAACAGGCTAGACGTCTACACTTGAACTCAAGAGAATTTTTGAAGGCTGAAAAAAACGTAGCAATGTAGCTATGGAAAATTGAACTCTTTGTAAGTAAGGTTGTCAAATTTAATGAAGGGAGTGATGGTAAATTTAATACAGTAGTTAGGTGTTTTTTTCATTAAACTATGCCCTTCTTATTACTTTACTTTAGAATATACTGAAGTCTGCTTTAAACAGACTTGGCTTCCAATGTTAAATCAAGATCAAATGACACCACCAAAAATATCTTTCATGAACTAGGAACTCAGAAAGCAGTAAGACCTAAACGCAGGAACACATCATAAGGTTTGGATGGCTGGCTATGGAATTTTTACTGGAAAAGTGAGCAACACTTATAAAATTCCCTAGTCAAAAGAGTGTGGACAGAGGTGGTTTTGGAAATCATTCAAAATCCAGTCTTAATGTAATGGAAAAATAGAATGCAAATATTTAAACATTATTTAAATTTGTAAATAAAGAGTCTTTATTTATGTTGTAAGCTTTATCTACCGCAAGGTTTTCCACATTACTGTCTGTGGCATTAATACAAATAAATACAGATACTTTAGTGACAACAACATTTCATACATATCTATCTTCTGCAGAAGTAAAATATTTAATAATGCTAAAAGCTTGATAAAAGTATTTTTTAAGAGTTTTTGAAGTTTGAAGAGTCCCCATTAGTCCAACTTGGGGAAAAAACACTTATTAAACTGGACCAAATGATATAACTTGCCAGATTTTATTAATCACATTTATTAAATGAATTGAATAATTTGTTCTTCACAGTTGAGCAACCAGAAAAACAGCCAGATAAAGGAAATAATGTATCTTCCAATATACCTTGGATCCTAAAAATCCAAAAGGTAAGCTGTTCATAAATTGGTGCTATATATTTGCTTTTAGATCAGAGTATGACAACAACATCCATTGACTTGGGGAGAATTTGTATGAGATTCTTAGGGCATGATGCCAAGAAATTATTTATTGTTGTATGTGATTAACAGGCGCAAATGGGAGAATAACTGCTCAATATGGTGACAAGTACATGGGTATTCTGTGAGAGATATTTTTCACTTGTCAACTTGGTAAAGACTCCAGTAAAGAATTCCAGGGTCTGCATTTAAAGCAGATGATGGACTTTTGCACAGGGGCTTAGTCCCTGTTTGAGAACTGTTTCCAAATCGTCTAGGACATAGCCACAATCAAGTGAGCTGAATTGAGGATTATTATGTGAACATGCAACTGGAAATGCTGCTTAACAAGTGTTCCATGATTCTATAGAGTTTGCCATCAAACAATTGCTTATTTTTAAACCTTCTGGCAAACATGAAGCCAGCCATTACAAGAGAGCTCTTTCCAGCTTGACAGTAGTCTTGAAGTTTATTGCTGACTTCCATTCAGCATTTTCCTCGAATACTCTTTCCTTAAGAACCAACTTAACCTTGACCTCCATCTCCTTTTCCAGGATCTGCATGATGACTACTGTCTGGAAGGCAGCCAGGCGATAACTTCATCCTTGTGATAGTGGGTGAGTTACATCTGGATGTCCATCCATAGCAATGTGCTAATGAGGCTAAAGGTGCGAATATGGGTGAATTTCAGGCAAACCTCCCAATTCGGGCTGCAGTGTGTTTCTGACATCAGAATGTTCTTACCATATTTTTTCTAAAATTTTAAAAGTGTTGCCTTTTCCAAATTGTTTTTGCAGTTTACAAATTTTTCAAAAGCAACTATGATTATTCCAAACAAATTCTGCTGAATTGAATTTATACGAAGCACATTTAGAACTGGCAATCCAAATATGGATTCAGAGATTGACCTAAGAGTAAGAATATCAGGAAGATGTAGCCTCATCCCATTTCAGTTTGATACAAATTTGACTCTTAATTCACTTTCCAAGTTGTGTGTAAAATCTTGAGCACGTCCAATAGACTCCTTGGACATTGTATTAATTCATTCTACTTCAACATAAATGGTTAGGAACCAGAGATTCTCTCCTTGTACCATGTAACAATTTCCTATCTTTTCGGAGACACTCTATGCTTGCTTAAATGCGTGTTGAGAGTTCTGTGTGCTAAAAAGGACTTGTAAATAGCTTTTGCCTGAACCATGGTTGCAAACCTTAGCAACACTTTAAATAATTCTAAATAAGTCACAATTGATAATGGGAATACAAGGCATTATTTATGATTATTATATGTTACAATTTAGTACTTAAGGTTCATTCATGGAAAATCAAACCCCTAGGATTCTGATTAGTAAATACCACAAAAATGTTCATGTTGAGTTCAAATTAAGTTGGAAGGAAATTCCAGAGTGGTGAATCTAGTTGGCTAAAGCTAAAGCCACAGTTGTGAGGGAAAAAGGAGTGGGGTGTCTGGAGGCTGCAATCAAGTTACTAAAGGGGCTAAATAGGATAACTGTAAAAAATATACTGGGATCAAAATTTCAGAATACTCCTAATAAGTGTAAGTTGCCAAGAGGTGGAGAAGGGCAGAGAAATCTAGAAATGCAGGTTCAAAATCCCTGAAGCTCATGGGCAAATAGATAAGCTGGTTATGATGCCATGTAAGACAGCTTACTTTCCTTTATTGGCTGAGGTACAGAATATAAGAGCAGAATGGTTATGCTAGAACTGAATACAACAGTGCTTAGGTCAGAGCAAAAGTACTGTGTAGAATTCTGGTTACCACATTACAGCAAAAATGTGATAACACTGGAGAGAGTTCAGAAGAGCTTTACAAGGATGCTGGCAGGTATAGAGAAATTTAGTTGTGGAAATATTGGCCAAACTGAATTGTTTTCTTTAGAACTAAGGAGACCAAGGAGAGATTTACACATGGTACATACAATTATGAGAGATCTAGATAGGGTGTGGCCCCTTCACTCAGGGAAAGGTCAATAACTTGGGGACATGAATTTAAAGTAATAGGCAGATGAATTACAGAGATATTGAGGAAACAATTTTCATTCAAAGGGTAATGGGGCATGACACTCGTAGCCTGAGAGGGTAGGAAAGGCAAAAGTCCTCATCACTTATATAAAAAAAATGTTTGACTTGATATGGGGGTACCTACAGATTTAGAAGCTGAGAACTGAAGCTTGTGAGAAGTCTGAGTAGTTCTTTCTTGTCCGACGTGAAAAAAATGAATAAATAGCTATGATTCTATAACCCACGTAAGCTTGGCTTTCATCAGGCAACACACAAAATGTGTCTTGCCTGCACCTTATCATGATTTCAGTGAACTCTCAATGTGGTCCACAGAGTGGAATGCTTTAGTGCTTCATTAGGAGGCCCTATTTTGAAAATGGCTATCATTGGTCCAGGTGAACTGGTATCAATTAAAGTTAATCCAGCCTTTTTAAAATGTAGGTGGTGGAAATCATTTGATTAGTTACTGCAGTTTGCTGGAAGAGATGACAAAAAATAGAAACAGAGGCTCCACAACTTTTTGAAGGAGTACAGATGGCTTGATAGATAAAGTATGAAGAAGAGATGAGATATTCTTTTCATAAAATTCATTTTTCAGAATCTGGGCATTATTGATTTTTCATCCCTATCTCCCCTAGGGAAGGTGGTGGTGAACTGCTGTAGTCCTTCTGGTGAACGTATACATTCAATGGTGTTGGGTAAAGAGTTCCAAGGTTTGGACCAAATGACAAAAACAGAAAGTGACACATTTCCAAGTCAGAATGGCATGCAGCTTGGAGAGGAACTTTCAGGTGGTGTCCCTCTGCACTTGCTGCCCTTGTCCTTTTTGGTGTATGGGTCATGGCGTTGGAAGGTCCTGTTGGAGTATCCAAGGTGAGTAACAGCAGTGCATTTTGTTGATGGTCCCCTGTACATTGATAGTGTAGGGAATTCAAGTTTAGATGATGGATGGGATACCAATTAATTAGATAGTGTTGAGCTTTTTGAGTGTTGGTGAAGCTGCACTCATCCAGGTATATGGAAAGTACTCCATCTAGCTCTGACTTGTGTCTTGTAAATAACGGAAAGAACATAGAACAGTACAGCACAGGAACATGCCCTTCAGCCCACTACGTCTGGACTGACCATGATGCCAATCTAAACTAATGCCATTTTCCTGCATACGGTTCAAATTTCTCTATTCCTTGTCTATACATGCGTCTGTCTAAATGTCTCTCAACCAGTGCCATCCTATCTGCTTTTACCACCTCACCTGACAGCACGTTCCAGGCACCTACCACTCTCTGTGTAAAAAAACCTGCCTTGCAAATCTCTTTAAAGTTTCCCCTTTCACCTTAAACCCATGTCCTCTGGTATTCAACATTTCCACCCAAGGAAAAAGATTCTATCTACTCGATCCATGCCTCAAATAATGTTATATATTTCTATCTCGTTGCCCCTCAGTCTCTTGACGCTCCAGAGAAAAGAATTCAAGTTTGTCTAACTTATTGTGCACCCTTTCCAAAGTCTTGACATCCTTCCTGTAGTGTGGGGAGCAGAACTGCATACATTACTCCAAATGTGGCCTAAACAAAGTTTTATATAGCTGCAAGGTGACTTCTCAACTTTTATATTTAATGCCGTGACAAATGAAGTCAAGAATGCCATATGCCTTCTTTACCACCCTATACACTTGCATTGCAATCAGCATGTCTACTTCCTCAGGAAGCTAAAGAAATTTGGTATGTCCCCTTTGACCCTCACCAATTTTTATTGATGCACCATAGAAAGTATCTTATCCAGATGCATCACGGCTTGGTATGGCAACTGCTCTGCCCAGGTCCGCAAGAAACTGTGGAGGGCTGTGGACACAGCTCAGCACATCATGGAAACCAGCCTCCCCTCCATGAACTCATCTACACCTTGCTGCCTTGGTAAAGCAGCCAATGGAATCAAAGACCCCACCCACCCAGGATATTCTCTCTTCTCCCTCCACCCATTGGGCAGAAAATACAAAAGCCTGAATACAAGTACCACCAGGCTCAAGGACAACTTCTATCTCACTGTTATAAGACTATTGAATGGTTCCTGAGTATGATGAGATGCACACGATCTCACAATCTACCTTGTTATGAATTTCCACCTCACTGTCTACCTGCACTGCACTTTCTCTGTAACACTATATTCTGCATTCTGTTATTGCTTTTCCCTCGTCCTACCTCTATTCCGATGTGGAATGATCTGTATGGATGGAATGCAAAACAAAGTTTTTTTTTTCACTGCACATGCGACAATAACAAACCAACAAATTAAGGCAGATAGCACAGATGTGCATTTCCAGGTGCAGGGCCTCCCCAGGTTATAGCAGGGTTCTGTTCCTGTGAACTGTTTATAACCTGGACAGTTCTGTAATTCAAATTGTTAACGATAACCAAGCTCAGCCTCAATTAAATCTTGGATCATCCCATCTTCCTCATTGGGCTGTCTGAAGAGATGAGATTAGGTGGGTGGGACAACTGGGGCAGACTGGTGGAGTATTAATTGTTTTGTGATTGTGTTTCAGAAGATCTCCGCTTGTTGTACAACAGGGTTTTCGCTTTTCCGAAAGCATTCAGCGCACCACTGGAAGTGGTGGAAACTAGCTCTGAGGAGAGCTTTAAATTTGCCCACATTTCGTCGGTGGACAGGGACGCCCTTTGGGCTGAAGTGGAAGGAGAACCTGAAAGACCAACCCATAAGCAAAGCCTGAAAAAAACCACCAATCACTCCGTCCACGAGCTACCTCAAAGCATCCATCTGGAAGAAAGCAAGGACAGCAGCGAGCACACGGAATCCATCGACACCAGCTCAGGAGCGCTCTCTTCAGGAGTCACCTCTTCTGCTTCGCCACCGTCTCCAGAACACCAAGATACCACGAGTGCCACTGATGACGAAGGACTTCCACTCCATGATGGAGTTGCCGTGGACAAGATGGTGAACAGTGACGCACAACTAAAAAACAGATTGATGCTGGCCCACACCGACTCGGACAGAACTCAAATGTCACAGTCACTGTCCAGTGATGAGGAAGAAATAGATCTGGAAATGCAACTGATCACTCGAGAAAAGCTTTTGAAGCGGCAGAGGGAGAAGCAGGCCTTGGTGGAAGCTCTGTTTAAGCACATCTTGTTGTACATCCAGCCGTATGATTCCAAACGGGTGTTGTACGCTTTTTCAGTTCTGGAAGCAGTGTTAAAAACTACCCCCAAGGAATTCATCGAGGCACTCTCTTCCACA
>JARFYF010000052.1:78533790-78550502 GCA_030265395.1 Rhina ancylostomus
TTTGTGCATTGCTCCAGATTTCCAACATCTGCAGTCTCTCTTGTGTCTCAGCTTATCACTGTGGTGACCCTCACCTCACCCTGGCGTATCCCTTTTCTCCCCCACATTCTCTGTAACTTGAACCTAACTTTCTGTCTTTCCCAGTTGCGATGAAGAGTCTTGGACCTGAAACATTAACTCCATGTCTCTTCCAATAGATGCTAGCTGAGCTGATGAGTGCTTCCAATATTTTCTGTTTTCATTTTATTTTGTTTCTGCAAATTTATACTTCTATAAACTTCTGTTTATAATGGAAAATGCGTCTATATACTTCTGCTGAAACTGTGCCTCCCTAACTTTGATTTTCTAGCATTCAAAGCCTGTAACACTATGATACTCCACCTCTGCTTCACTCTTCTGCTTCAGCCAACTTCATAGTTTTTAAATTATAGTTAACTTTAACATGGAAATAAAGTTAATTGAAAGTAGGAACAGAATGAATAGCTCAGATGTTGCTGATTGGTGGCTTTCCACCCATAGTTGTCATTTGTCTTTCAGTTACCTTCAGCATATCTGGAAAGAAGAATTTGTTGAACAAAAACCTCCTGGATCAGATTGGTGAAGTATTTGCCAGAGTCTCATGTGACCTAATTTGGCAATGTGGTCAGACAGGCCTCAAGACTGCTGAGTAAACCTTTGACAGAAGTCAAAACCATACTCTCCAATGTTCAGAAGCATTCAAAGTTGTCAAAAATAAAATGACAATAAATTAAAATTGTAAAGCATTTTAAGAACTTTTTAAAAACTTTGAAAGGCGCTTTAACTTCTTACACATTCATTTAAACCACAAATAATTAAAAATCAGTGTAACATACCACGTTCTTTACTTTTTTCCTTGCAGCCGTTAAACCCTTATTCACATGAATGGACTCATGGATCCTGGCATAGGATTGCGAGTGGATTTCCTGTCTTAAATTTCTCAAATTTGTGCTCTGCCTCTGAACTCCATGTTGCATAGTGACAGATTTCTGTCAAGCGTTTCTTCTCATTCTATGAAAATCTATTTTTATGCCTTTCTGGTTTAGTGATATCCCTGGTTAAAATGCAGAATTTTTTTTCAGTACGTAATGAAAATATACATGATACTTGTTTAAATCCTTGAAAATTATCCAATGACAAATAGAAAATATAATGCTATTTTACCCATAAAGTAGTTTTTCCTCCCTCTAATGGGGATGAAATAAACTTGCATTTCTTGGGAAGTTTGCAATGAGGTTACTCTGTCTGGAAATGAAAGGGGTTACTTTCTTGGCTCTGCACTTTGGAGTCTTGCCCACTGGAAGCATACATTGAATTTCAGGCAACAATCCATGTGATTTTTCCAATATGCATCAGTGGGAATTCTCTTTCTTCCTCTCTAATGCTTTGAAACATACATTTGGTAATTAATTCTCTAAATTTCGTTTTGTAAGGTCAGTAGAATATTTCCCTGCATTTTGGTCTTAATAAAATCTATTAGTTTCCAGGTCATCAATGAAACAGCAAATGTTTTGTTTGAAGACTTTTCAATTCTGTTAGTTTTAGTCTAGGATGTGGAAAATGAGGAAAATATTCTTCACATTATATTTTGAATATTAATTGTGAATTAAAACAAATCAAATATGGAAGTGAAAAACCTAAAGATAACTGAAAAAAGAAAAAAAGAATTGATGTAAAGAATGTACTTGTTATTTCCAATGTTGTTTTATCTTCAAAATATGGTCTCAAAAGTTGTTCTTAAACTCTTCCATATTTTGCTGATTACTTTTATGACGTTTATTTTATACTTGGTTTGTCTCATCCATTTCAAGTGTGGAGGATTTGAGTTAAGAAACTGGAATGTCTTAGTGAAATTTTCAAATGCCATTGAAGACAAATGAGGCAGAAGCAGAGTGCATTTTGCACAATTCGCAGTGCTTCAATTCTCTGAAAGCAGTATTTACCTATTAGCTGCTATGGCACCACAGGAATCTGGCAAGGAATCTTTTAGGCTAGTTTTCTGCTTATTAATTGTAAGTGGGTAGGAATCTGGCCTTGATCTTACTAGAATTTTGAATTTTATGTTGTATACAAATTGATTTGGCTTTTCTGGAAGATCACTTTAATACCTAATCTTAATTGTTCCTTGTTCCATTCTGCAATAATTTTAACTGAATATTATGCTTGGAAAGAAAAGAATCCAATAAAGATAAGGGAACTTCCTTGTCTTTCCATTTTGGCTTAATTTAATGAGTTTGTTTATCTCCAGTGTGTAAGAGACCAGCTTCAAGATAATTATTAAGAAAGTCATTGGCACAAAGTAGACATGTTATCAAGACCAGTTAGTATGGAACTTGTGGAGGAGATACTGGAAATACTGAAGGAGATAGTGGAGATATTAACCATAACTTTCTAAAATTCAAGGCAACAGGAATTTTTCCTAATGATAAGTGTGACAAATATTTTGCCCCTCATTCAAGAATTAGATGGGAGAGAAGCTAATGGATGAAAGTGTGTACAAGTTGACCTGTTTTGTTGAGGCTAAATGCCAGAGGTTTTGGAAGCTCTGAGGTTATAAAAGGTTTCCTAAATGTGAGTTCTTTATCTTTTTCCTTTGATTTTGTTCACTTCTACCAAATTAAAATTGTTGTCAATGGTTTATGTTAAGCCTCTTCCCCATGGAATATGGGGAATGTTCTTCCTATTCGGATCTCCTCTCCCACCTCCTTGCTGGCATATTGATGATTGCATTGATGTTTCTTCTCATCCTGCACTGGAAAATGGCATCATCTTTATTGTCAATTCTATCCTTCATTTGTCTTTATGTTTACATCCAACTCCTCATTTCTTCAACATCTCCATATCTGTTTTTGGATACTGACCAATATGCAGTATATGTCCACTGACACCCACAGCCACCCAATGCAAGTCTGAGGAATAGCATTTCTTCTTCCATCTGGCTAATTTGGTGCCTTCCAGAATCAATACTGAACTCTTCAACATTATGTAACTTGTTTTCTCTACCTGTATTAGAATGGGCCAGGTCAACTCAATTTTTCTCTCTCCATTAGCACAGCATGATCTGCCAGGTATGTCCTGCAGGCGCGGATTTTAGAAATCTGTGTTCTCACTTTCCAATTACTCTCATCTCATAGCTTTTATGAATAAACGACCTTGTTCTGTCCCCTTAACCTGTCAACCAGGTGATGTCACTTACAGTTCATCTCCACAGTAACCCTGGCCTCACCCTATCAGACTATTCCCTTTATCTTAAACATACTATTCCCACCTTCGTACGGCTTGCAACTATCTGACTTGTTTTCTTTTCTTGTTCTGACCAAGGGCCTTGGGTCTGAAACATTAACTCTGTTTCTCTTTCCCAAGAAGCTGCCTGACCTGCTGAGAGTTTCCAGTATTTTCCATTTTTATTTCAGATTTCCATTATCTGCAGTTATTTAAAATTTTCTTTTATGCTCATCTGCTGTGCTGGAGAGAGAGCAGAGGAGATTTAACCAGATGTTGCCTGGATTGGAGGGCTATAGTTAGTTATAGGGAGAGATTGGATAGGCTGAGTTTGTCTTCCCTGGAAATGAAGGAGGAGAGGGTTAACGATAGAGTATATGAAATTATATGAGTCATAGATAGTGTAGATGGTCAGAATCTTTTCCCATGGTTAGGGGTATCGAAAGTAAGAGGGCGTAGGTTTAAGGGAGAGAAATGAGTTTTAATGGAAATTTGAGGGGTAAGTTTATTTTTACATAAATAATTGGTGATATCTGGACTTGCCGCTAGATGAGGTGGTGGAATCAGATACACTTACTACTTTTAAGAGATATTTAGACAGACATTTATATAGGCAAGGGATAGAAGGAGATGAGCAGTCCAGGCAAATGGGATTAGTATAGATGGGCAAAAAGATAGATGGAAGGGCTCTTTTCTGTGCCTTACAACTCTGTCTTTACCTATCACTTTATGATCACCCAGGCATTATTTCTGACACCTTTACTTAATCTCTCAATGCAATTTCAATGCAATTTTGTTTTCTTGATAGTATAAAATGAATTTAGTACAAAATTAGTCTGAAATTATATTTATTAATTATTATATTTATTAAAATGCCATTAATTTTAGTTAACCCAAAATGAAGCAATAGTGGTTTAACACAACAGTTTCCAGTGTACCTCTCCTGTCATTTGTTAACATTACCACACCAGAGCTCATTTTACATCTGTATCTTGCAATGATAATCAAACCAATTGCATCTGAAACACATACTGTAATGATCCATCAAAGCCTGCCAAAAGCTATGCTTCTCTCTGTCCACAGTGAGGCTATTGGACGTGGAGCAAGAATGATGGTCAGTTTTGGCCTTGATACATAATCTGTTAATGTCAATAACAAGGCTACACATTTAGCATGGCCTTTGTGCTGTAATTCTATGATTTTTGCCTTGGTGGGCAAAGGCAACTCAGTTAATTTGTTCTGAGATTGATTCCACTATCCTTTGCCCTGGATGAAAGGAGCAAACAATACAGGATGTTGACACAAAATGTCAACTATCTCTTTTCCTTCCACAGATGCTGCTTCACCCACTGAAATCTTCCAGCAGCTTTTATTTTGCTACAGACAATATGGTTACTGCTCCCACCTATATGATTGTGAAAGTTTCATTGCTGTTTCTGTCAGAACTAATAGTCCATTTCAATTTAATCATTCCCAATACCGTGTGTGAAGGTTGTGATGGCTGGATCCCAACTATCGAGGAGGAGGCCCTCTGGCCAATACAAAATCTTTTGTGAAGTGTCCAGCCTTTCCAACTCAAAAGCAGGTTGAATTGTTGGAAGCTCTAAAGGCATGAGACAAACTTTTTAAAAATTAAATCAGTACAGCAAGTGAGTAACTCTCCTTAAGAACTTGCAAGGATTGTGGAAATAATTACCAAGCCGTAAATTGTAGTTTATTTTTAAAAAACACTTCTATGTGCTAAATATTAGTATTCCTGCCAATGTAAAGAACATTCAATAATCATTCATACCTTAGTGCGGCTTAAAAATGTTGATTCCTATAATGAGCTATCCTAACTTTTTTCTCCAGTATTCCCAAATTACACAGCCATGACTTATTCGTATAATTCGCATTATTAGTTTAGTGCAAAGAAAATAACTTTCATTGTTTAATTAAACCTGTTGGTCAATTACTCCAAATTTGTTGAAGTGGAAAACAGCATCAGTTTCTACGAAAAAGAAAATAGTAGTTGATAAGGCAATTAACTTTCAGGATCAACTTTTCACACATTTCTACGTGTTTTCTGAGACTAAATCAAGCAATCTCTTGCTTTTTATGTAAAACGGGAAATGCTGAAAGCACATATAAACTTTAACCATGGACTGTCTATTTTCCTCTTTTTCCTAGTCATTTTGTTAGACCTCAGATGTATTTAAGAAACACTTTAATAATTTGTCTGCCATGTGCAGTGTGATATGAAATTTTCTAATATTAAACTTGTACCCTCCTACAGAATCTATTGCTTTAAATCTTCAAAAGCAATAGCAACTATTGACAACAACTGACTTGTCTCATTCCACTAGGATTTTACCCATATCCACACTGTTTTAACATCTGTCTCTGAATGAATTTCACAGCCTTTCTGTTGGTATTTCCCTTGCAGTTGTGAGGATGTGGATCAGATTGGTTTCAAAGACCCTCAATTTCTTAATTATGGCATTTTCAACCTCATTGGAGTTGATCACAAAGAATGTTTGTATTTCTTAATTACACAGACATGTTGGAGATATCTGTAAGTATTATGTTTACTCATACACCCACTGTAATCCTGCTGCAAATATCATAGGCCTCATGTCAATTACTTGGCATTGCAATCCATATTTATGCACTGTGCTGTGGTGTAACATCCCTATTGTTAGCAAATATCATATGTACAACACCGTGTACAATGTAATGACTGATCTAGTAAGATTTGCCCATTGTGACCAATAATAAGTATATGAAATAATTTGCCTTTGGGTATACACTCTTCTGCAAAAATGTTTCCATTGACTTTGTTGAGGCCTAATGTGTGGAGCTGAGCAGGACTAGTGCCCTAAATTTTTGCAAGTATTTATTGCTAGAAACTAGAGATTAATTTCTCCTCTGTGCCTTGCACGTAATGCACATTGTCAATGTTTCTCTTATTTCCTGTAATATTTTCCTATTCTGCTGTCATGCATGTCTGCCATATTTAAACTTACCAAAAGGCTGAATTATATTCATCCATTCGAAATCATAGCTCTCCAATAGATTATATACTGTAACTTTGTCTCCAAGGCAGATGGTGCGCTTGTCCACATTGAAGTTTGTTTTTGCACCTTTTGTCTGACATCATTCCTACCACTTCCTGTTATATTGGTACACTGTCACTAATCACTAAGCTTTATGATTGTTAAGATTGCAATAAATATTTAAACAAATTAAAAGTAATTTCCTAAATTTGGTATTTCCTTCTCATGGAAAAGGAATTGCCAAAAGAGCTTCTCTGAGCACAGTATATTTCCACCTGATTATCAACTTATATTTAAAAAGTACAATATAACAACAGTAAATTATTGGATTTTCTAGCCTGGTTGCAGAGCATTTTCGTAAAGCACTTAAGGCAAAAAGGAATTAATTAAGGCAGCTGGCTTCTTCCTCTAGCAGCACCAACACCTTTCCTAGCTTATCCGACAGTTGCTTGCACCTTCCAACATTTTGCTTGAAACTTCTCACTCTCTGATCCAAGCACTTCTGTCTTTTTACTCTGCAGACACTCACCTCGGGCATGTGTCTTAATGAGGACAAAGAGATAATTACAGAGCTAGGAAGAGGTGAAGCCATCTAGAGAACTAAAAATACAAATGAGTGTTTTAAAACTGAGACACTGCTTGATTAGGACCTAACATAAATTGTAGCACAGATGTGATGGTGAATGAAGCAGGTAATTTATGCTGGAGGCTAGTTTTGTTTTTTTTGGGGGGGGGAGGAGAGCAGGGATAGTTTAAGTTTGTGCATCTCAGACATTCTCTTTCTATTAATAAACCAGTGGGGCTGACTCAATATTGCTATATTGCTTCTTAAAATTTGTGAAGAAAATTTAAATCTCAATGCTGGAAAGAAAATATGTAACATGGGGAGAAATGGTGAATACAGATGATTTTAAATTATTAATTATTTGGAATAAAGTTCTATAAAATATGATTTTTGTGAAGCATATCAAAATCCAAGTTATAGTTTTCTTCCATTTGTCTTTCCAAGAAACAGTGATTCCTAGCTGGAATTGGCCCTGATCACCCTTTTACCTCTTACCTCACTGGCCTTTTTAAAACCAAATGCAACAACAATAATTGCTATTGAAGCTGTATAAAATCTGGGCTGAATATTCTCTTTGCCCAAGTGCACACATTGAATTGATATCTAATGATACAACCCAGATATGGGTGCAAAGATGGTAGTGTAGTGGCTAGCTACGCTGAATAAAGACACAAGACACTTGTTTGAAGTCAAAGAGTTGAATGAATGACCGGGGTGCGCTGCCCCTTTAATAAACACAGTTCCTGTGCTGATGTCACGTGTGGGTCACGTGACCTTCCCGTGCGCAGGCTCCCCTAGCCCAATGAGGAAGGAGTGCCCTGCGCCATCTTGTATCGGGGCCTTCGACGATGCTTGCGATCATGGGAGCCGGTTCGTGAACGATAAGTTGCTACAGTAGTCAGAATTTCTATGTCCATTACCAAATAACATTTTTGTGAAAATTGAAGCCATTTTCAGTGCAATAACTGCACATTAGGATCAAGCCTGGACTTCTTTTTGATGTATGTTGTCCAATGACTTTGATAAACTTGTTTTGCCATCTGCAGAGCCCAGAAGATGACACTTTCATTATCCCTCAGTTGAATGCCTCTATACTATACAAGATCAAATGATAACAGTGAGGTAGTACTAGTCTTGCAATATTTATAAACTGGCATAGAGGATATAATGTGGCCTAAATGCCAAGGTAAATGTTATCTACTTTGCAATGCGTTCATTTTCTAATCTGTCAAATCTTTTCCACTAGCGTTTATGACAGGAGTGTGGAAAATGTGAAACACGCCTAACTGGGTGCTGCTGCAGCAGCATTCTAACCTCAATACTTTGCAGGGCAAAACAGTCCATTGTTTGAATAAACATCTGAAGAGGGCCACTGCAACAGCACATTAATGTTAATTTGAAATTCCTTCAGCAATGAATGATCTCAACCACTAAGAAGTTCAAAATTTTGTAGTTCCTTACTGAATGCCATCTAAGGACAATCGTCCAAATAACACTTGTGGTAGTTTAGAACATATCCATGACATTTAGACTGAAAATGCTGTAAACTCCTCTTAGTAGATGAGGCAGCATCTGTGAAAAGAGAAACAGAATTGACATGCAAGGTTGAAGACCCAATGAAGTGTCTTAAAACTGAAACATTAACTGTGCTGATTTGCTGAGTGTTACCAGCATTTTCTGTTGCTTTTTCAGATTTCTAGCATCTGCAGTTTTTTGACTTACTAAGACTTCCCGTTTTCACCTGTGTAACGTTGTCTGAATCTGCCCTATCCTTGCCTTAGCTCCCTTGATTGCTATATTCATAAATTTATTACCTTTAGACTTAAAAATCCTGGTGCACTTCTGATATCCTCTCTCTCTTTCTTTAAATGTGAGCTTGTGTAGAACTCAGCTGCCCATGTCCTATCTTGTATCATGTCCTTTCTCGTATCATATCCCATTCACTCATCACCCATGTACTCACTAAGTAATGTTGAGCCCTGGTTAAGTGACACATTGGTTTAAAATTCTCCTCACTTTCACATGAGTCTTCTCTATCCCTAAACTTCTTTCTAATTTGGTAACATTCTAAGATATTTGTGCTCCTCCAATTTTCGCCTCTTGGGCATCCCTAAATTTAGTTGCCAATGTCCTAAGATCAGAAATTCCCTTCTTCAGCCTCTTTTTCTCTGTCACTGTCACTCCCACTGACTTCTCCTTAAGATGCAAATTAAAACCTATCTCTTTGAACAGGCTTTTCATCATCTGTCCATGGCTTTATGTCGCTCCATTTTTTTTAATGATTATACTCATGTGAAGTGCCTTGGGATATTTTGCTACATTAGGAGTGCAGTAGAAATGGAAATTATTGCTGTGATTAAGAAGACCCTTTATCAAAATGGAAAGTAGAAGTGGATTTGTTTGATTTGTGAACAATTTTGTTTAAAGTGCAAAGGGATATTTGTGCTACTGTGCATTATCACTAGTAAGTTTTATTAAACTAATAATAATCTTCTGACATGCAACTTTAAAAATTCAGATTTTGTGCAATTTTTTATGAAGCACACCAAGGCAAGCGTAGGATAATGTAATATCCCTTTGGCTAAAATATCACTTTAAGATATACCTTTCTTTCTATGCAATTGATCAGTAATTGGGAGTGGATTTTTAGAAAACAACGTGAAGCTATTAGGCATTATTGGACTGAGTCAAGCTGGCTAATACCTGGTTGTTCTGAAAAGAATTTTGGACTATCGGATGCTGATACCCCAGAAAGTCTTAGACATCTGTGTTTGACAATGCATGTAAAGTCCAAGGTGTCTTGGTTAAATGCTGGAGCTTTTGACTTTCCATTATGCCACCAGTGTTCAGCAATGAAGCAGTGACTCTTTAAAGAGTGGGTCTAGTCATCAACTTTTATGCCACTGGCATAAGGATGGTAACACCATTCATTTGATATTTTCCTGTAAGGGGTGTATAGAACTAGAGGTAACAGTTCTAGAAAAAGGGATCAGCCATTCAGGACAGAGATGAAAAAAAGTTCTTTAAACAGAGGATAATGAATCTTTGGATTTCTCTACCCAAGAGGACTGGGAGGCTCTTTTAAATTATTCGGTAGTGTTTTCAAATGGTTTCAATTAAATTTATATTCTAATGGTAAAAGTATTTTTTTATTAATTATTAAAGTCTATTTGATTAGGTTTTAAATGTCCCTAACTGTTAGATACATTTTAAAAATTGCTAAAAAGCCATCAAAGACTCAGGGTGTTCTAGAAGCAGGACCTCCATATACTTTGCGTTGAGACCCACTCACAGTACGTAGCTCAGTCCACTTTGTCAGATGCCTGTCAGGTGGTGAGAGAGTGTTTTAGTAGTGTTGAGCTTGCAGATGTTCTCTGCATCTGGAAAAAGTATGTGCAGGAAGGCATGGAACATGGGCAGAGAGCTCATGTAGCAGGATGCTCCAGAACAAAACAGTCAGATGTTTTTAATTCTGAGGAAGTTGAATATTTTTCTGCTTAACACTTTTTTCTAAATGAACACATTGGCGATTACTTGCTGCTGTTTATGAAAATATTCATTAAATGGTTCATGGTATTGAAGGATATATTTCTATTAAAGCACCAAAAATGGTGGTTGAAGAGTACTCATGGCAAGAGGTAAGCTTGAAAGAAGTGTGTGGTTGTTCATCATTATGAGTGCTCACATTTGATTAATATAGAGTAAACCTTTTCTTAAAAGATCTACTGTAAAATATGTTTTAACAGTTATTTGGGTAGCATCCAGTAAATAGGACTATCCCACTGAATGGATTATTTCAGTCTTGTTAATGAAAAATAGCCAAAGTAATGTTTTTAATTCAATCCTTGGCTTTTGACACTTAAAGTAAGGTTAAAAGCTGCGCCAAAAATATTTTACAAGGTTAATACTAAGTCCCAATGTGGGTTTTAAATTCAGCCCAGTATGAACTGGTCAGTGTGAAGTCTGTTTTTTTTAAATGTAATGCAAAATTTGTTGATTCATTTATATCTTCCATTGCTACTATTGCAGTTTTTACTTGTAGCTTTGGTGATGGAGAGCAGAGGAGGAGCAATTCTTGAAGCTCTCACAGAAAGACCTCCTCTGTATGATAGATAAATGCTTGCTCTTTAATATGTTGACTGTATCTGCCAAATGTAAACTGCTGAAAAATATATGGCAATAAACTTTTCAATATTGATTTTGGTTAACTTCAATTTCAAAAATTAAACTGCTGTGAAGAAAAATATTACTACTCTGCTCATTATGTACTTAATTTTTTTTTAATGATAAACATAAGTGTTTGCTTCGGGTTCAGGTTTAACTTGTGACCCATAATTAGACACTTATGAACTACTTGCAAAGTCTGAAGATGAAACTTGTCGATGTATTAAGACAAAGAGAACCTAAATCCAAAGATTCCCCACACTTTATTATGTCTTTATTGGTTGGGCCATATTTCATGTGCAGATATAAACAGTATAATAATTAAGCAATCAAGGAAACCGCTGATTGATGCCTTTACCTACAAAGGTGATGCCATTTTCACTACTATTCAGGCACTGTTACACCATAAGGAAATTGAACTAAATAATTTGCTTGCATCTTCTGGAATTTTACTTCTGCTGGTTCATGTCAAATTGGACTCATGTCTTGGATTTTGCAGGTAATTTAAATGTTACATTGCAAGTCTGGGATATTGGAGGACAAACCATAGGAGGAAAGATGTTGGACAAATACATTTATGGAGCTCAGGTGAGAACTTTTCCATTTTTAAACTCCTTGTGAACTAAAATATACCAAAGATATTTAGATTGTAAGACAATAGAATAGATAAAGGGTAAACCCTCAATGGGAAGAAATGTTTTTAATGTTTTGACTATGATTATGTATTGGAGGGGTTTAGAGGGATATGGGCTAAACATGGCAAAATGGGACTAACTTGGGACTAGCACCATGGTCAGAATGGATGAGTTAGGCTGAAGGATCTGTTTCCATTCTGTATGACTCTGTGTACAGTGACTCGATTAGGCTGGAATATTGCAAAGTATTGCAAAGACATGGTGATAGTAAGATTGACAAAATATGTGGAAGGAAGAATTCTTCCTTTGATCAGTCTCAAAGGTACACGCCACAGAAAATAAAATTTGTGGGATATGATGATGCCTTTTATTTGCAAATGTTGTTACAATAGGTTGCATATTGCTTCTGAAGTTTTGTATGCATGCAGTCCTGGGTTGCAACTTCATTTTAGATATTCCTGGTTCTGTTATTTTCTTTTACAGTTCTCATTGGACCAGGATTGACCTGTTTAATGAATACTAATAGTAGAGTTAAGAATGGGTTGTCCTTTGATAGCCTCATACATGCCCAGTTTTGAGTTGGAATATACATCGCATTTGGAATGATGTTAATGCTACATGACAAGATAGAGTGTGTCATCAGTGTAAAAATTTGACTTTGTCTCCAAAGCAGACCCCTATTAATACTGTCATTGCAGGATGGATAGGTGGAAATTAGGTTATAGTTGCTCATGGTGGAGGAGTACACTTATTTATAAATTGGCAAGCAATACAATGTGATAAAGACTTGAGCACATAGCCTTGGTATCTGCAGTGAAAATATTAGCTAAACTATCAAACCTAACTATTTCAATGGAGGAAATCTGTCAATAAATTTTGGCTTTTCTGTCTGAGAAATCTCCGATGTGATCAGCTGCTCAGTGAGCCTGATGATATCAGTTTTTGGATTCAATAGCACAGATCACATTCAAAAGGCTAGCAATTGGTGAATGTAACTGTGTGGCAGGCTTCCTTAAAGTCACTAGCAAGCATTGTTCTCTTACTGGAGTCAGGAAAATCCAGATCATTAATCTGAAGAAATAAAAGCTGTACTTATTGAGATGAATGGATATCACTAAAACCACTAAGTGGCCATATTGTAAGTTTTATGCCATTTTCAGTGATAAAATCAGTTCAATCACTGATTGTGAACTCAAAAAGTTGTCCTTGAATACAGGTATTTATAGTTTTCATCATTATAATCTACTTCTTAATTTTGTGCTGGAATCTCCAAGGTCATGATCTGTTTAAAAAATCTGGAAATTTACAATTACAAAATTGTTTCTGAAGACTCCTGTAATGAAACAGCTCTATGATTGAAATAGCATTAATCTAATGAAAGGTGTATTTCCATTAACTGTTATACTGACAGTCCACTTCATAATATTAGTAAATAACATTAGATCAGTGGTTAAAAAGAAATTGACCCTGATAACAATTAAACAGTATAATTATCTAAATCTGATAAAATGGATTTAATGAAAGCACCAATTTGTGCAACTTTAGAAATACTTTCATTGTGTTTATATTTCCTGAAACCAGATGTGGATTTATCCTCAAATAGCTGCTCCCAATTTATTTGCTCTAATATCTGCCTAATACTCTTGTAATGTGCCTTCCCCCAATTTAGCATTTTCACTCAAAGCCCAGTCTTATCCTGATGCATAACTTTTTAAAACTTTGGAAATTATGGTCATTGTTCCCAAAATGCTCCTCCACTGAAACTTTGAGGACCTGGCCAGGCTTATTCCCCAGTATAAGGTCTAGTACAGACCCATCCCTAGTTGGACTACCTACATCTTGTTTCAAGAAACCCTCCTGGATACACATAAAAAATTCTGCCTCATCTAAGCCCCTGGCACTAAAGGAGTCCCAGTTAATATTGGGGAAGTTACAATCACCCACTACAATAAGCCTGTTGATTTTACGTCTTTCTATGACCTGCAGATCTGTTCCTCTAGCTCCTGCTGGCTATTGGGAGGCCCATAATTTAATCCCATCATAGTGATTGTACCTTTCTTATTCAACTGTTCTATCCATATGGCCTTGCTGTAAGAGCCCTCTTCTCTTAATGCTGTCCTGACGTTCTTCCTAATTAGGAATGCAACCCCCTCACCATTTTTTACATCCCCCACTGTCAAGTCTGAAACATCTACACCTTGTTTGAGCTGCCAGTCCTGCCCCTCTCTCAACTGAATGTCTGTAATGGCTAAAATATCATAGTTCCATATACTAATCCAGACTCTAAACTCATCTGCCTTGCCCATTATACTCCTTGCATTAAAATAAATACACTTCAGATCATCATTCCTGATATGTTGATTATCCTGGCCCTGCTTGCTTTTCCTATGACTTACTTGACTTAACCTCTACCTTCTCAGTCACTCCACTTGCTGACCTAATCTGGTTCCCAACCCCCTATCAAACTAGTTTAAACCCTCCCGAGTAGAACTAGCAAACCTCACTGCAAGGATATTGGTGCCACTACAGCTTCAGTGCAACCTATCCTTCTTGAACAGGTCCCATATTTCTTGAAAGAGATCTCAATGATCCAGTTATCTGAAGCCCTGTCTCCTACACCAGCTCATTAGTAACATATTCAACTGTATAGTCTTCCTATTTCTGGCCTCACTAGCATGTGGCACAGGGAGTAATCGAGAGATTACAAAACGTAGAAGTCCTGCTTTTTAAACTCTGACCTAACTCCCTAAGTTCTCTATGCAGGACCCCTCGTCTCTCTTCGTGACTATGTACTTAGTACCAATATGGACCACAACCTCTGATTGCTCACCCTCTCCTTTCAAAATGCCTTGTCCCTCCTCAGGCAACCTTGACCCTGGTACCAAGAAGGCAACATACCATCCTGAAGTTTTGCTCACAGCCACAAATGCCTATCTGTGCCCCTGACTATAGAGTCCCTAGCATTATTGTTCACCTAGACTTTGACCTTTTCTACTCTCTGACAGAGCCAGTTGTGGTGTCACTGCTCTGGCTGCTGCTATTGCTTTCCTCTCAGAAGCCATCTCCCAACAGTATCCAAAGTGGTACGCTTGTTAGAGAGGGGAATAGCCACAGCGGACTCCTGCACTACCTGTCTGCCCCTTCTGGTGGTCGCCCATCTATCTGGCTGAATCTGACTGCTTTCCTGAAATTTTGTGATACTTTCTGCTCTTCAGTGAGTCCATCTGACACTCCAGTGAATCAATGCCATCTGCGAGGAGCTACTACTTGACACACTTCTTGCAAATGTAGTCAATAGGCTTACTTGGCCTCTCCCTGATCTTCCACATTTCACAGGATGAGCATACCACTCTACCGACTGCCGTTTCTACCCCTCAGGTTACTACTGACTTCTAGGAAAGTAAAGATCTTACCTTGACTTGACTCACCTTGTCACTGCTTAGTCTCCTCATCGAAGCCTCATTTGTTGAAGCCTCATTTGTCAAAACCTCTTCACTTAAATATCAAGCACAGCATTTTGAACTGAAAACAGCCCTTCTCAAGAACTGGAGGAACAGATATGTAGGCAGATCATAGAATGATGTTAAACCAAAGCTAATGTGATGTTTTATTTTGAAGTGAATAATAAACAGTTTCTTTGTTTTCATTCTTCCCTAGGGTATCTTATTGGTATATGATATCACAAATTACCAGAGTTTTGAAAACCTTGAAGATTGGTACGCTGTGGTGAAGAAAGTAAATGATGAATCTGAACAACAACCTATGGTTGCACTCGTTGGAAATAAAAGTGAGTAACTTGTTAATTTGTGGCATATCTAGATTGCATATAAATATTTCATATTTAAAGAAATCAGTCTCAGTTCAGGACCATTGTACTATGTGAGCAATTTCTGATGTTTTTACATATATGAAATCCACAGTTAGGAAAGGTAGTCTGATTTATTGTGCATGTTCATTCAAGAGAGGAAACAGTCGTCAATTTTCCTGTCAACTTAAGTTGCTTTATTTCCCATTTAAAAAAAGGGAAACAAGTAGCGTTGTTTCTCAATATCTTCACTCTCCTAGATCATTCTATCTTTTAAAATATCATTCTATCTTTTAAAACTGTCAGCTGAACCTGAGATGCTGTTTTAGTGCCTGCTCTGCATATTAATGGTCTAGTAGATAAACTGGACAGCAAAGGGATTATTTGGTGTAATTCCACTTCTCAGCTCTTGATCCAAGATCTTTTGATTATGGCTCTTCAAGTGCACAATCCATGTACTTTGAAATGTAGTGCAGGTTTTTGCCTCAGGTAGTGATTTTTGGGCACCCACTACTTATTGGTGAAAACATTTTTCATTGACTCTCCTTGATGCGTCTACCAATTAACATATCTGTTAACTTAAATTTATTGTCTTCTCTGTTATGGCAAATGCATTCTTCTTGTTCATATTGTCTAAGTCTCTCATAATTTTATACACAATTAGCTTTCTCCTCAGTCTACTTTGTTCCAAATAAAACACCTTCAGCATAGCTAGTCTCTCCGTGGAGCTATACATAATTGTAAATTTTGTCTGCACCCTCCCTAGCATGTGACCAGAATTATTCACAATACTTCAGTTGTTTTACACTTTGTTGGCATGATGCGATTGCATCTGTATTCTTTGCCTTGGCCAATATAGTTGAAATTCTGTTTGCCTTATTAACTACCTTATCTGTCCTGTACTTTCAGGGATCTGTGGACACACTCCACAAGATACCTCTGTTCTATAGTTCTTTGTATTGTAACGGACTAGGTTACAATTAGTGAGTGTCCCTTTTAGATAGTGTGTGTGGCGTGCTTATGTCAACAGAAGATAAAGAATGTCATGACGCTGTTGTTAAAACGACCAGTTGGAGTCAGTCTGAAGGAGAGAGAGAGACACACAAGAACAAGAGAGAGAGGGAGACACCAGCCTGCTTGTTTTCTCTATCAATGGCTGAGAAACAATAACTGTGACTGTCACTGCAATCCACGTATGGATTGTTGAGAGTAATCCAGTGGAGTTCACTTTGTTGGTAACCTGTGGAGGAAAACAGGTAGTTGGTGTG
>JARFYF010000052.1:78557938-78568659 GCA_030265395.1 Rhina ancylostomus
CATACTGCTAGAGGAACTCAGTGGGTTAGGCAGCATCTGTGGCGATGCTGCTTGACCCGCTGAGTTCCTCCAACTGTTTGTTTTTTAGCTTTTAGTACTTTGTGAATTATCTCAGTTAATTCTACCTTTCACGAAAGACTTAAACCAGGAAGAGGTTAAAATCAGGTTGTTGGAAGAACTGAGGCACTATACAGTCCAGGACTATATAAGAATTTGGTGTTTAAAACCTAATTTTAAATTCTTGGCTGTGGCAGGAAATTGACAACTGGATAATGGATAGCTGTTTCACTATTGCCTGCTTTCTCAATACCACTTTCCTGTCTGTGACAAAAGCTTTATCCACTCTAAAACATCTGTAGTTTACAATGGACAACAGCTTGTAATTTAAATAACACTGCAATCATACTTAAGAGAAAGATGGGTAATAGTTCACCCTGGGTTCTGATTTGCTGCATGAAGCACACAAGCATCACTAAATTGAGATGGTATTTACTTAATTGGCAGCCTTAGACCCTTTACTAGTAGAAATATTGTGCACCACATTGTATAACAATCCACTCCATATGTATAAAGCCCATCATTCTGTTTAACACAAGCAATGCAACATGAAATCCATCATGTGCATGCACATTGAATATCTCACAACTGTTTCAGATGTAAGTTTCTGTGGCCACACTTATAATAGAAACTCTGTGAATTTAATCTGCTATTGAACTCATGTGAATATGGTGGGGATAAAGTGTAAAAAGGTGGAAAAGATGTATGGAGAAGTAAAAAATAAAGTAAGTAGATCTATTATTTTACATTTAATACAAGGATATACTGTGTTCTTCTCAACATTTCTATGTCACAATATATTGCTCAAATCAACATTGTAGTAGAGGCTTGGAAAACAAATACTTTGAGACAAGTATTTCAGCCAATTGACATTATGAGAAGGCTATTAGAACAGTTTATTGCAAAATGTATTATTTGAATGGAAAGAAATTTTAAATATTATGGAATGAGAATTCTATGCAAATGGTTTTTTTTGCCAGATGTAAAACATTATTAGTGCTGGTCCAGAAAGCTTTTGGATGAACTTGCATTTGGCTTCCTTATTTATATTATAAGAATGATCAAGTCCATATCACATGTTTCCTTGTTTACAAGTGTTCACTGGTGCCTCTTGAAATAAGATCATACTGTTTGATTTAAATAATATATGGGTTTCTAGTTTATTTTTTTAAAAAGTAGCAATAAATAGTTTTATATTATGAAGAACACATTTATCCTGTTTGACCAATCTAGCTTCTAAAGTTGAATTAATACTGTTTTTATGTTGTATACTTTTGTTTCTGGTCATGTCTCCGATGTCCAATTGTTTTTATATGCATAGTATTACTCATGTGTTGCAATTCTTTGCACTAGTCAAAGTGCTGTATGTAATTATTTGATTTGTTTTTAGTTATTCATTTTTCAGGATGTGGGCATCACTGGCAAGGCCAGCATTTATTGCTCAACCCCATTTTACCTTGAGTAGGTAGCGGTGGGCTGTCTGCTTGAACCACTGCAGTCCTTCTGGTGAAGGTACTTCTGCAGTGCAATTGGGTAGGGAGTTCCAGGATTTAGACCCAGAAATGATGAAGGAATGACAGTACATTTCCAAATCAGTGTGGTGTATGATTTGGAGGGGAGCCTTTATGTGGTGGTGTTCCCATACGCCTGCTGACCTTGTCCTTTTTGGTAGTAGAGGTAGTTTGGGAGATGCTGTTCGAGTAGCCTGGATGAGTAACTGCAGTGCATTTTGTAGCTGGCACACATTAAAGCTTCTGTGTGCTGGTGATGTAGGGAATGAATATTAGAGTGGTGGTTGAGATGCCAAATAAATGGGCTGTTTTACCTTGGACTGTGTTAAGTTGTTTAAGAATTATTAATACTGCACAAATTGAGGCAAATGGAAACTATTCCATCATGCTCCTGACTTGTACCTTGAGATGGTGGAAAGCCTTTAGGGTAATAGAAGCCCAAAAAAAATACACACTCTGTCCTATTATTTACCCAATTGGTCCAGCTAAATTTCTGGTCAATGGTGATCCTCAGTTTGTTTATGGCAGGGGACCCAGTGATGATACTATCATTCAATGTTAAAGGTAGATGATTAGCCACTCGTGATAGAGACTGTCATTGTCTGGCACTTTCATGGAGCAAGTGTTGGTTGCCACTTATTAGCCAGCTGAAGGTGAAAAATTCTTGCACTGAGAATGCTGAGTGAGGGCTGACTGACTTCCAACTATCTTCCTTTGTCTGAGGTATGGTTCTAAATATTGATATCCATTGACTTCAGTCTTACCAGAGGATTATAGTGCCACACGTTCAAATTCAGCTCTCTGTTCCAGTTTTGACAAAGGCTGTGTTGAGGTCTGGAGCAGAGTAATTCTGATGAAATCCCAACTGGGCTTCAGTGAGCAGGTTATTGGATATGCCTGACCATGATGTTACATATTGTGACGGAGTACAATGTCTGCAGTTGTTGGTCCATTGTTGCCCAGCATGATTATTGTGCCACACAACAACATGATTATTGTCCTCGGTGTAAAGGCAGAACTTTTTCTCCATTAAGACTGTGTAGTGATCACTTCCCATCAGTGTTTTGTCAAAAGGTACATCTGTCATGAGGTTAGGCTGGTTTATCTCATGCGTTGGTTCTCTCACACAGTACTGCACACCTAGAGTGACAGTACTGTTCTTCAGGACAATGGTGGTGTTATCAAACAGAATTGGCAGTAGACATTGAAGTCCATTACCTATTTCCAAACAGACGTTTTGAAAATTGTTCCTGTGAATCTTAATAGTTCAAGTATGTTGTTCAAACAATCCAAAAAGTTTGTTGCTCCAGATTCTAGTATCTGCAGTCTCTTGTGTCTGTCTGTGAATCCGAAGTGTTGTTGCCTAACAAAGTCTGATTTAGCATTTGTTTAAAGATATTTCAGTTTATACTACCTTCCATGTTTGAACAAGAGATTTAATTATTGTGCACTGTTTAACAAATTAAATATAGCAACTCTTCACTGCAGTTTAACTTGCATGTTGCTATAGTTATGCTTATTGGAAATGGCTGAGAAATTAATATAGTATATATTTCAGTTTTTAACTGTTATAGGCAATATTTTAAACTTAGTCTTGGCATGATTATGTGGTAAATTTAGGGCTAAGATTATTCTTGATACATCCTTTGGGATTGAAGCATGGCATTCATTATTACTAACTATGTTTACCTGGGCAGTATATTACTTAAGAAATTCTGTTTTGCCATGTAGTTAACCCTCTTTTAAAACTGTGTCAACTTCTGCTAATGTCACCCTAGTATGCACAGATCCCCAAGGCAAAACACTTAGCTTGGTTGGAGTTGTGTCAGATTTCTTTGCTTTTCCCACCATCTGATCTGAAACCAGACTCCTTAAGTGTCAAACCAACTTTCTCAACAGATTTATTGTAAACAGAAATTAACCCAGGTTGCATAGGAGCCATGTACATTGTGATTTATGACTCTCAAGTGGGTTTTGGCTCTGGTTATCTGCAGCTTCTATGCAGGGGTATGAATTATCAGGCACCAGTGTACTTCAGATGGATGAATGATTTCTGCTGTTGAGACATGGAGATGTTAACCAGATCTACTCCCAAATAAAGACTAATAACACTGATTTTTAAACATTGTTCATGACAGATGGGAGCGAGGAGGAGAGTGGAAAGACTCTAATTAAGAATGTTGACTGTATGTTCTCTTTAGCTGTGATTGATTAGTACAGGAGTGCTATCTCTACACAGGAAATGATGCAGTGATACATTGCTAGGTGAAAGGTTAAATCTTAAAGTATGTTTTAATTTGTGTGCACTGCTGTTGGTAGTAATGCATTAGATTCAGAATTTACAGTGACACTGTTTAGTAAAGCTGTTTCTACAAGGTTCTATTTATAAACTTAATATAGTTAAATATGGTTCATGTCCTCATTGATAACAATGTGAACAGTAAGCAAATTTATAATCATGCATTTATGTATTCAGTAAAAAAACAGTATAACTTAAAATGTCAGGGTAGTAAGTAGACCCCTTTCAACTTTTATTCATTATTATAAGATTAAAAACAAATTATTTTAGATGCCATTTGTGAACAGCAGCATGGTTTTACATACTTTAAATTTTGTATCTTTGAAGAATGCTTCTCACATTTGTCTGAGTACTCTTAGCTTGGTCTCCTAACTTTTTCTGTGCTAAATTTTCTTGAACCAGATTTCAAAATTATGTATGCATTTTTGTGTGTGAGGAGAGTAACGCTATGTTCTTATCTCTTTCCAATTAAACTCCACGTGTTTATATTTGTTTTTAAAAATAACCTGTCCATTGGATGGTCAGTTTAAATTGACATCCATTTAAATTTTCAGGAAAGTATTTGTGTGTTATAGTATAGGCTAAAAACTGCTCTGCACTATTTACTTGAATCATTAAAACTTGCTTCATTTTCAGTTCTTGTTGAAAAAGATGTTGTATCTAGGAAAGCTACAATTACTTTTACCCTAAAACCTGGGATTTTTGCTACTATCTGGTGGGCAGTGTTCCTTTTGGGAAGTCGCTTATTGCTGAGGGAAGATCAGGATCAGCTTTGATGGTGGAGGTATTAGAAACTAGCATTACTCATGACATCATATCTAGGCTTGATTGAGAAAGCAGGGAAGGCGAAGGAGAGAAATTGGACAGAAAATACTCCTACTTTGATTGCATTTTTAATGTCAAAAAAGCTAAATTCTATGAGCTGATAAAGTAAACTGAAGTGTAGTTTTACACTGAGTTTTCCTAAATGTTGTTATATCGCATTTAAAAATATTTTGTGTTCTGTACTTCCATTTTTAGAGTCGATAAGTAATTTTGGAATTAATATATTTATAATTCTAATTTTACTCTATATCTAAATGTATATTGTTCATTCTACATGCCAATGAATCATTTAGTTAAGTCTTTATCAATTTTTTGTTTGAAGGAATACATGCTGAATTAATAAATTGTGAACAGAATGGGCAGGAAAGACCAGAACATTTTATGCCAGTCACACATAAAAGCTAAGCATAATCATATTTCTGGTAGAATAGTTAATAATATTTTCCCCATATTGTTTTCCTTCTGTCATTTGTTTGCCCATTTATTACAACTATTATTTGCAGGATGTTTTCTGTCCTTAGTCACATATCATTTTCCCATCCAGCTTTGTATTATCAACAAACTTGAATATATTAAGTTTTGACTCTTCATCTATGCAGGTTTGAATGCGCTTTATCAGGTCTGGAAAATGTATTCAGTTTTAGTCCCTTAAATTTTGCACTACTTTCTTACTAATTACATTAAATACAAAGTTCTTCACTGTCATTACATTCTTGGTTACGCTGTATTTCTGCTGACCTTGCCAGTTTGCTACATTGCTGGACTCCCCAAGGAGCTCCATGACAGGGTTGTGTGTTACTGGGATTGCCATTTAGGTCCTATGCTAGACCTAAATTGGTGTAGGGTCCTGAAAACCCACTGATTTCAGTGGGGATTCCAGGCCTACAGGTGAGGCAAAGGAAAAGTTTTAAAATTATTTGTTTTAGTTTAATGTTTTTAATTATTCATGTGTCTTTAATTAACTTCTGTCTCTTTAAAGTATTTAAAACCTGTTTAATTTTAACTTTCATGCAACACCATGTTCTAACCCTAGCTTTGGCTCTTGGGGGCTGTTACTGCATTGGGGTAGGGGCTTTGCACTTTGCTGCAATTGCTATCTGGATCTTGTAGTGGTTAACATTTATTATAGTGCCAGTGACCCGGGTTCAACTCCCGCCGCTGTCTGCAAGGAAGTTGTACGTTTTCCTCGTGTGTCTGCATGGGTTTCTTCCAGGTGCTCCCCTGCATTCCAAGGATGTACAGGTTAGGAGTAGTGGGCATGCTATGTTGGCTCCAGAAGAGTGGCGCTACTTGTGGGCTGGCCCCCAACACATTCTCAATAATGCAAAAAGACATATTTCACTGTGTGTTTTGATGTACGTGTGACTAATAAATAAATAACTTGTACCTTATCTTATATATCTTGTTAGATTGTAGAGAGATAATGAGATAGGATTTCTGCATCTGGCCCAGCTTGATGAGTGCAGTGACGACAAACACTCATTCAGGACAGTCTGTTCAGTACAGCCCTGCCCAATGCAGCCTGTTATTCCCACTGTCCTTAATTAACTGTGAATGAATCACTTGTGGAATGTATATCTTTGAATAAAATTAATGAATTTAATCAGATTAACAGTATATCTAATTCTTGATCCCTAGAAATTGGATTTATAGACTCTATAAACTCCATGTTATTAAGGAATAAAATGGGGAGGACATAAAATAATATTGGAGAATGATTGTTGCATATAAGTGATAGGCTATTGAGTCTTCAACAACAGGTGGCAAATTTTATAGAAAATTTTTCACCTCAAAACCAGTATCAGCTAGATACCACATTTGTTTAGTACCACATAAAACTTTTATGGATTTGGCACCAAAAAGAATCATATCAGTAAATGTGGTTTTGTATTGTGTACAGATTACTTCACATAATAAGTATTATTGCACCTGATAGTACAATTGCCAACAATGAGAACACAATGGGCAGTTTAAATTGTCCAAAAGGCAATGTCCTTTGTTGATTTGCATTGTCAGTTTCAAAGCTTATTATTCCATTTATTTTGGAAAGATGCAGCTGTTCAGTGAATTTTTCCTGAATGAAGTATACATGAAAAATACCATTTTACAAAAATATTTTTCTATTAATAAAATTAATACAATGCATGATAATCTTGGGAGACAAAATTTATTACTATAATTTGGGTTGTTTAAACATTTTTTTGTGAATTAGTTAATATTAGTGTTGCTTTCACTCTCCCTGGGTTTTACTGAAATGTTTTGCTTTGTAGTGGCTTCTTTCGGAATGATTCAGGTAGAGGAATAAGTAACTTGTCCCTTCAGCAAGAGAGTATAAATGGGCAAATCTTAAGTGAAGGGGAGAAAGAATTCCCCTCTTCCAAATAAACAAGTGATCATACCAATTACAGTAGAAGTAATTTATACAAATTTCCCCTGTGGCACTCTGTGGCTTTTGTAGTATTCCTATATGCTGAAGTACAACCATATTCCAGATCATTAAACTAATTTATTGAAATATTTTTACTGAAAAACTTGCTATCATGATATAAAGGTAAAATGAGACCACCATGTGGCCAGAAATAGGCTGGCTTCCTTAATACTGCCCAATATTTTAGAAAATTAAATTGACAAATATATGAGAAACTTATGCAATGTTGCTTTTTTTTACATTTAATGCATTTTTAAAAACATATTTATGTGTTAAAAAGCCAAGAAATCTCATGCTGTGTAATCAATGTGACAAATTAAAAATCTTCCAGAAATGGGGCCTTAATATAATCTTTCTGTAAGATGGGACATATCCCTAATTACTGATGTATGGCTTGCTGTGGGAAAGTGAAGATCATAGTTTGTACAAGAAGCATGATCTGGCATGTAAGTCAGCTTCTGTTGGTGGTTTGCTGATGATGTTGTTTCTGGCTCTATCTTGCATATCCAATGGTTGTATTAACAAACTAAGCAGCTATTTATTGCACCATTGGGAATAGTTATGCTACAATAGACATATGGTGAACAAAATGTGATGTAGTGAATTAGGTTAATCATAAATAGTTGTAGTTCAATGGGCTTTAGTGTTTGGCAGCATAGGGGAGACAACTGGTTGGTCTAATTATTAACTTCCAGTATTTTTTTAAAATATCATAAAGGGAAATGGGGTGGGAAATCAAAGTATCAACAGAAAAATGCTTTTATGTAGTTAATGTTGGTGGCTTTATTTTTCCAGAATGTGGAGTGAATATAATTTTCCAGAATCAGAAAATGTAGCCAGATTGTTTTCATTATAAGCATAAGTAGGAAGTCCCCCAGTGGATTCAAGTTTATCCAGAAAGTGGCCAGGTTTGATCCTAAGCCTGTGCTGAGTCAGGTCTTGGCATCTCTTGGTCAGAGAAAACAAAAATCAGCCATTGTTACAGTTGCTGAAATGTATTCAATGTAAAATAGTCCATTAAAACTCATTATTGATACTTAGAAGGGTAGTACGATGCAAGAATATAAAAAAAGTAATTGAATGTATTCATTGGTGCTGTGCCTGAGTCTATCCAAGTGTTCTTTTCCAGTTTGAATATTTTGATTTACATTATTAAAAGTACCCTAAAGTACTGTAATCTAAAGTGTAAATACCATCATTGCACACATTTTCTGACATATAACTTGATTATCAGTAAAATGCGTATGACTTGCTTCATTTCAAAAAATGCAGCAGTTTTGTCATAGGCAGTAAAATTTCCAAAGAGATAAAAAAGACATTTAACTTTTTATATTTTAACATTTAGTTAAGTGCATAGAAATAATGGTTAGAATAGATTTTTAAAAAATGATCTACTTTATTGCAAAATATTGCAAAATATTAGTCTGAACAAGTTATGATATATTTTCCATATATTGAAATAGCTTTAAAAGTAGGAATTCATGTCATCTGGATTGTCATTTTCTACTTCTGTTAGTGCTGCTGACATAATTATATGCAAACAACACCAAATTTTGTGTTATTATTTATCAGGATGGACTTAAAAAATCTGATCTTCTGTTTGAACTAATTTTATAGAATTTTTTCCTAAGTTCAAATTTTGCATACTGTAAAATTTGTACACTTTGTTTTATTATTCTTTGTTAGGTTTTAGTAGTTTTCCACTCCAAGGTTCTAAATGCTATTACTTGTAAGCCTAGAGTCTATATAATTGACCTGCTTTCCAATGTATACCTTTCACATTTTCAATGACATGAAATATGAGTTGTTTCTTTACTTTCTGAAATAGCAAAACAACATCATCATCTAATAGATGATTTGTAGGTCTGCAGTGCTGTCAAAAGTTTTTGTACATATTTTGACAATAATGATTAAATTCTTTAGTACAGTCTATTATGGCAGTAAAAAGTGTACAAGGAATGTTTTGCATTAAAAATCCTATATATTTTTATATTTGAAGCATACTTGAATATATTTTCTTTATTTCCATGATATTACTCATTTGTTATTGATAAACGTTTGAAACAGTAAACATTAGTCAGGTCTCTTCTGTACAAACAGTTCCCTAGACTTCTTTGCAAAAATCACCAGTATTAAAACAATTAGTGTTTTAAGTATTTTGAAATTCTCTCCACATTAAATATTTTAACTATGCAAGGTTTTGATTTCCTTCTGTGCAAAATTAAAGAAACAATATTATCTTCAAATTCTGATGATCTTATAAATTTTGTACTTTTTACTTGCATGAAAATATCCCTGTAGTTTCTTACATAGTATAGAAGTGTAAAACCACAACTTTAGTCAAAAACACAGAACTCATTTGAGAAAGTTGGTCATTTAAGGAAATTTTAATACAGTGATCCTGATTAATGACATCAGTTTGATAATTTTTCTTTCATTTAACTTAATCTGCCAAGATGCATGACATCTGACTTAACATGGTACTTTTATGTTTCAGATAACGTCAATTTGGTACCACACTAAACACGTTTCTATTTTTCCATTAATGTGAAATAAATGTTTTGTAAGCTTTTACATAGTATTGCAGAGTAATAGTACAAAAAATCATAATTACTACATTAAAACTGCAATTTTAAAACATTTCAAATAAACAAAATTACAGTCCATTGTTTTATCACTTGATCAGATCCCCAGGAACTTTTGCAATGTGTAGATTTTAGACATTAAAGGGAATAATCTTCCAAATTAGTTATAGTGCTCTTTGTGGTCACTGTCCTACGCAAAAAGGTTAAGTATAACTGGAAAATATTGACATTTGTGTTACTCAAAGAAAACATTTTTTGTAAATTTTCTTTTGATTTCATATTTACAATTGCATTCAATGTCTTCATTCATTTAGTGATCCAGAAAGCAAATATTGTTGCACGTGCAATACATAAGAAGTCTTTTTGTAACAACTTGTGTGGTATGTCATAGATCATTAACTTTGAGTAACCACCTGATTTGAGGCAGTCTGGCTGTATCATTATAGTTACACAGGCTTTTCTTTGACCGATATAACATGGTGATTTTAGGTAATGCCTCTGTTAACTTCTATGGAATCTCTTCAGTTTAAGTTGAAATAGAATAAGGTATACTGTAATTATTTGTATGAGATAACATACAAATTTTCGGCACAGCTTTGTGGACTGAAGGGCCTGAATTGTACCATAGTTTTTCTATGTTTCTATGAGATTGAGAAAGCAGGAGGAAGTGTTGCTGATTTCAAGCACAGTAAGTACGCTGTATTGAGTAGTAGGTTTTACTTTGGTAATGAAAAACAAAAAAACACATGAATCATGAAGATGCATGTTATTAAGACAAACATTGAAGTTATGTCGTTAAATGCATGCTCTATAATCTTGGCCATGGACCTGCCTTCAGTTATGCCTGAGGCCCAAGATGCTTACCTTCATACACTGTAGGAAAATATGCTGGTGGGTTCTGGTGTCTTAAGATGTCATTTTTGGGTTGAAAACCTTATTGAGGTCTTGGCTTGGGGATGGATACAGATGGTCATTGCCTGCAGGGTGTGGTGGGTAGAGTGCAGACACTGATACAG
>JARFYF010000052.1:78583323-78593373 GCA_030265395.1 Rhina ancylostomus
CAAAGAGATGAGGTAAATGAGAGCTCACGAAGAGATAAGCTGTTAGCGCAATAATTATTACATCTCAAAGCAGTCATTTCTCATTTCATTAAGAACACAGTAGTCTGCAGTATTAGGAATAAAGAATGCCAGCGTTATAGAGTGCAATGATTCCTTCATAGAAGGGTGTTTCTAATTGGTAGCATTAAAGGTTTTAATGTGTGCATTACAAACGACCAGATCTATGATTAGTGAAAGCCCCAAAACAAAAATTAATTAGATTTTATCATTGTAACATTTGATTATTCTTAATTTCAAATGCCAGACTTGTGGAAAAATATGACTAATTGTTAGCCCAAATCATACGTGATGGTCTTATCTGATGGTCTGACCTTTTTGCCTCCCTTGCCCTTTTCTTCTGCAGATTTATTTTACACACTGGTGAACATAACGTCCAAAGCAGATTAAAGTAGCCACCATTGCACTCCAAGTGAAAACAAATGGTAAAAAATATGTAAATGCTATAAACCTGGTGAAATAAAAATGTACTTCTGCACACACTCAGCGGGTCCACTGGTACATATGGAGTAGAGTAGTCAAGGTTTTGGGCAGGGTCAAAGTAAAGACAAGGAACTGTGACAAATTAAAAGCAGAATGGCCAGTGTTTGCCTTTTAATTCTGCCTTCATCAGCAGACCCCCCTGTAAGTTAACTACATTTACTATTTCAATATCAGGTCTGATTAGAAGCTTTTCTGTCTGTTCAAACATAGACTGCTGTTTTGCCTTTGCTAATTACTTTAACTATTAACAGACTGTTTTGTGGAAATAGGTTTGCCTTTCTTTACCACACTGACACATCTGTCCATGGCCTCCTCTACTGCCACGTTGAGGCCAGATGCAGGTTCATATTTCCTGTCATATTTTGTCTTGGTAGTCTCCAACCCAACTGCATCACATTGATTTCTCCAACTTCTGGTAAACCCTCCTCTCTATTTTCCTACCTCCTTCCCCCCCACTTTTGTTTTCCCTCATTGCTGTGGCCTCCTCCCCTGCCTTCACGACCTGTCCACCTCCTTCCCTTTATTCCATGGCCTACTGTCCTCTCCTATCAGATTCCTTCTTTCTCACATCACTCCCTTTCACCCCCACCCTCCCCTACCTACCTACTTTTCCCCTCTCACCTGGACTCACCTATCACGTGCCAGCTCGTGCTCCTCCCTCTCCCCTACCCTTTTATGTCTTCCTGCTTCTGCTGTCTTCCTTCCCAGTCCTGATAAAGGGTCTCGGCCCGAAAGGTCGACTGTTCATTTCCCTCCATAGATGCTGCCTGACCTGCTGAGTTCCTACAGCATTTTGTGCTCATTGCTCTAGATTTCCAGCATCTGCAGTCTCTCTTGTGTCTCTGATTAAATGTAGTTTTCTGTTTGTGCTTGCAATGAATATTTATTTCTCCTGCCACTTGTTCTCCTCCTACAACTTTCCACCTTACTATGAAGTCCGAAGGCTTATTATCCTGTTATAAAAGTGAAACGCATATCAAGAATGTAACAGCATTTGTGGCGGAACGATTGTGCGGTATGAAGAACAAAATGTTGTCAATGTTCATGAGGTATTAGTAGGAGATTTGGAGAGTTCAAGTCCTGAAGTCCTAGTGTTGGAGAGTTCAAGTACTAGCTCAGATACTTGAGCAGAAAATCTAAACTGTCACTGTAGAACATAGAGGGAATGCTTCACAGTCTGTGAGATGAGATGTTAAACTGAAGCATATCTGATCTCTCAGTTGAACATTAAAGATCACAGAATCATAGAGTCACAGAGATACAACACAGAAACAGGCCCTTTGGCCCATCAAGTCCACACTGACCATCAACCACCCATTTTACATTAATCCGACATTAATCCCATTCTTTTGAAGGAGCTCATTGATGTGTCTTTGTGAATTATTTTCAATTGACAATGGAAACAAATTATCTGGTCATGATCAATTTACTATTTTTATGTCTTCTAAGATGAGACTAGACCATACACCAAAAGTACTTCAATGGCTGTAAAATTACTTCAAGCAATCTGAGGCCATGAAAGGCAGTACTTACTTCGGTATCAGGCTTCAAAGACTTTTTTTTGCGATATTATTTTGGTTGATCTTTTGTTGCATTCCTGCTACACTATGCATGCTTGGTTAGTTCATTATAAATGCATGGTGGGAGTAAATCCAGAATTTTGATGGAATTGACGGTTATTCGGAATCTTAATTGGCTTTGAAATTGGTTGGATTTCAGTTTTGTTCAGTGCCATGAGTGAGATATTGTTTTGTCTTCTTCCTACTGACATTGGCCCTTTTTCCCACGACATTTAAAGGATGTACTTTAGGTATTTATGGAGGATGTCACGTCACATGGGGAAAGAAAGTTTGCTATTTCTCCACCCTGGGAGGAGCACATGTATAATTTGCTTCCACTTGCATATAGCTGGTCATGGATGTGTTTTACGTATGGTTTTGAAAAGAGGGTGTGGGGGTAGTTGGGGAAGTTGGAGAGAACTGGTTATTGGCGGGGGGTGGAATTTCCATTGCAGAGGGAATTGTAACTGTAGAGAAAGCTGTGGGGACTGTGATGTTAAACATGGCATTTGGGAATTCTGGCCTGTTAACTCGAATGCATAGATTTGGAGCTACAATCAATAGGCATATCTATCCTTATGGTCAAGTTCCAACTGCAAAAAAACATGGTATGGTTTGTGTGGGCTGCAGTGCAGTAGTCAATTTATAACAAGGAATTACATTTGTCTCTGCACTTCACACCACTCCTCCTCCATCATTTGGAGGCCTATTTTTATGTTTCCAGGCCTGCACAAGCTGCAAGTCAGTGATAAAAGTGCTTTCACTTGTCAGCATCAGCATGGTGGTAATTGAAATGCACAAACTTAAGATCACACAACAAAACAGAGGGGAGTTTAGGAAAGATGTCAAAAGGTGTTGGAATGCTGAGTTCTCTGCCACTAGACTTTTGCCGAAACAGAGCCTATAAAATTGAAAGAAAATTGGAAAGCTGCTCTGCCAAAAAGTGGAATATTAAAGGATCCATGGTAAGTAACAGGAGCATGGATTTAGACTAGATGTTCATGGAGAAAAATATCAATGCAACCTTGAAAACTGAATGGCCTGTTTATATGCCAAAACATTCAATTATTTATAAAGTTTGTAGAAAATATTGTTGTGGTTACACATTCACACATTGTTGGAATTGTGCTTGTTATGGATGAATGCTTTATCATTTTGTAGGAGATTACCAACAAGGATCAATTCTCAACATAGTCTAGATAAGAACAAATCATTTTTCACACAACTAAGTAGGCTCCATAAACAAACTGCTAATGAATCCAAGACCATTTTGGGTTTTCTGTAAACATGAACATTCTGACACTTGTTGCATCTGTCTCTGATCAGCTTCAGAAAGAAATAGTACTGAAAGCAGTAACCAAGCTTTATTATTATTACATAATTTTTTATTTGTAGGTCTGTATTTGTACAAATCTATACAGTACATAATTTGTTTTCTTCTGTCACGGTGTCCCAGATGATAAAATGCTGCCCAAAATAGTATATGTTTCAGGAAATTTGTGCTAGCCATTTAAGAAGTATTGAAAAAGAAATAAGCAGCGTTTCTGACTCATGATGTTACAAAGCTATGAATTATATGTATATATTGTTCAACCTTTAACTATTTTTAAATGTCTGTTAAACTTGGCTATCTGACCTGAGCCTGACAGGACCAGACTATATATGTCAGGTTTGGGTCAGGGAAATATTCTAATAAAATATTTCAGTGTTGATTGATTTGGGCTTTGTCATACTGACCTGGTACAATTCTTTGTTCAGATTAGGATGATTTCCTTATTAATACCATGTGTGCTCTATTCTTGATCAATATTTGGCATTTCAGCCTTAAGCAGGTCAATAACACTTTTAAAATTGTTATATTTGTGATAATGTTTGGATTGGTTTATAAAAGATTAAATACTTGGTCTTGGGGAGAGAATGGCCATAGTCAGAGCAGGTTCGATATGTGTCAGGTTTTAATTTTATATCCCAGCAGACCTCTACTACCAATCAATAGTAGCAAGTATTTGTGGCTATGAATCTGGTCTTAAACCACCATAAAAACAAAAGTTAATAAAACTCAATAAAACTAAGATACATCTCTTACTACTCACTAATTATGCAGCAGTCTTATTTAACCCAGTCACATTAGCAGTGATTTAAAAATAGATGATATCATCTTCTGGCAATTCTCTTCCATCTTGAAGATCAGACTATTCCCTTTTATTTGAGATATTGTGTAAATACTGCAGCTGTTTGTATGGCATGTTGTAATGGAGCCTGACCCAATTTGATCCTTTCATCCTCTAAATGACGATCAAATTAGGTAACAATTTGCTGAATGCTCCAAGGGATGTGCAAAATATACTTGTGGAACCTACTGAGCTTCCGCTTTTCAAAATCCTGGCAATGACGTATAGTTTTATTGTCAAGGTCGATATGTGATGTGTACAGACTTGATGTGTGTCAAGTATTGAGAGTCAGTTTTTTGAGCTCCTGAAAGAGCTCAATAGTACAATGACTTCCATACTATCTGCCTGCATGCCTGATATCAGGTTATGGATGAGCCTTGATTTCCTCCAACTGTACTTTGACTTGATCAAAGTTATTGTTTTTAATCCCTGTTATAACTGCTTCTTTATCAGATACTTCTCAGATGCATACTCAGTTTGAACAAGAACATATATATGCAGTTAAAGAAGTATTTTTTGCAACACTGAGCTGCACAGCTGATATCCTCCATCAAGACTGCTCATTTCCCCTTTTAATCATTTCTATCTTGTCTAAGCTTCTGATGTTTTTTTCATCTGCTCACTCAATTATTTTAATGGTCCCATTATCTACCTACTAGTCCAACAACCCTCCTAATGAAATCTCTTGTCTCTTCCTTCAGTTACCTACAGTCTGGCTTCCCATCCATAAATCTCAACCTGTGCTCAGCTATCCACTCACCCCAACTTTGCTGATTTGCATTGATTCCTTATTTCCAGGATACTGAACTTAACATCTTTATCATCATTTAAAAATCCTCCATGACCTTACCATTTGATATCTCTACATTCTTTCTTTTTGTATCACTTCTCATATATTTTCAGCTTTTGCACATTTATGATGAATTTCTGGTACTCAACATGAGGAAATTGGATATCAAGTTTGTTAGGGATTGAGAAATGAAGTAATTCCAAGCAAACATCATAATTTCACAGACTTATTCCAGCATTCTTATATTTTATTTATTTTCCCCAAAGTTACTGAAAGTGCAAGCTGATAATAGTGCAGTAAGGTCAATGTGTCATCTATGAGATAAACAGAGAATCTGCTTAATGAGATTAAAGGATTCAGAAGGACTGAGAGAGAGAGAGAGGGTGAAATAGAATTGATTGAGAGATCTGGTTCAGAAATGGAATAAAAAGAGAACACAAGGTTGGATTTCAAAATATAGAAAGGAAAAGTAAGAACATAAATTAAGAAAATTCAAACTTAATGTTTGAAAACTTACCTGAATCGATCTACAAGCCAAAGGAATGAGATTTCAGACATGATTTTTAATTTTCTTGGCAAGAAAAGTTGATTGGCATTCTTCAACAATAATTATATAATTACCTAGTTAATTACAAAACTTAATTTTCAGCAGTGTGTTTAATAGACAATTAATGTGCATTTGTAGAAACTACAAGAAAATTGTGGTTGATTAAGATGTCAACTTTGTGAGGATAATGGTAGATTGGTGTAAATCAGCCAGCAACTTTTTGCATCTTGAAACTCGTGAGATTTTTTTCCCCCTGAAAATTTCTGGTCATTCAAACACAGTTATTTTTGTTCCAGCAAAATCTTTTTAAGAGTGACAAGCATCAAAACAGGTCACATTTTTAAATAAAAATGAGTGATGGCCATTCCTAATGAATGACATTTGGAAAGTTGCTTCCGCTTCAAAAGGAGAGGAGAGGGACGCAAAGAGAAACACATGCTCTTGTGTTTCAACATAATGCTGAAGTGCTTGGAATAAAAACTATTTCCCTTAATCTTTCAATTTACATTTTATAAATAAAACAGAACACTGCATCGTGGAATAAATGGATTGGCTAATTTGATCTCAGTTAGAAGGTGGGTAGAGTTTAGCCTGGGTGCAATTTGGCAACCTAGAGACAAATTGCTCCCAATGTTGCTCTGCTCGTGAGAATAATTTTTCCCCCATGTTTGTATATTAGGGAACATAAAATCTTCCAAGAACTATTTGGACAGTGACTTAGAATGTCATTTTCTTTCAAACAATGATGTTTTAAAATTGTTCCTTGATATATTTGACAACAGTAACTTTTGTAATTTCTCTCAAAGCAACTGAAAGTCATTTTGTCACAAATGAAAATTTTCTTAGTGCCTAATCTGCCACAAGCAGCCTCACTTTAAATAACTTAAAATCATTTTGGATAAAAAAGCTAAATGAAATCATTTACTCATCTCATGTGTATTGTATTCAGTTTTTATTTAAAGTAAGAAAATGTAATAAAGATTTTAAAGATATACTATTGTCATTCTTGTGTGCATACAAAAACATAATTTCAAAGCCTCTTCCAAGTCCCACAAAAAGATGCAATTCACAGAAATTCACAGAGATAATTCAATTTTGAGAGTAGCTTCCAGTGCGATTTTCATTACACCAGAGCAAAAGAACGTGAAACTTGATGGAACTGGATGTAAGTAGCATCTGAAATTATATGTTTTTTTTTAACTAGTTTGATCCTGAGTGAATTGCCCTAGAATCAAAAATTCTTAGCTGATGGAAAGTCCAGGCTAGAATAGCCCGTCCATGGGCTGGTGGGCCTGTTCCTGTGCTGTACTGTTCTAATATTTAATATCTATGACTCTTCATGCTTAGAAAGGAGAGCTGTTAAAATGGATGTGCATTATTTTATGATTGGGTCATGTACTTTGACGGAGTGATATTTTGATGCTGATAATTACATCAGTGGGAATCTTGCTTTCACATTTCCTGAACATTAAGCAAATAAAAATATTATTTCTTGTATAGTCTGGTGCAGCTATACACTTAGCCTTACTACTTGAATGAAATAGACATTTGTTTAATTCTAAACATTTGTTTTTTGAAGACTAATCAAACTGTCTATTCTTACTCCCCTAGTTGACCTGGAGCACATTCGAACTGTGAAAACAGACAAGCATCAACGATTTTGCCAGGAGAATAACATCAGTGGTCATTTTGTCTCTGCCAAAACTGGAGATTCTGTGAGTTGGAATCATCTCCTAGATACATTCAAATCTCTTGTAGCATCTAACTTCCAATGGAAGAATTAAAATGGATAAAAGTTATTAAAAAATAGGTTGAGATTAAATCCAGATGTGCACTGAATCAGTAATATGAAAGGCATTGCCAACTAATTAGTGTACAGATTATTCATTTGCAATGTAATGGTGACAAAATAGTATATTTGTGATTACCCAAATGTTATTAGGCCTGAACTTGTGGGGAACTGGCAATCGTTCAACGTAAATTCACAGGTTCTCAACCTATGCTTGTTCTTCGCTGGTAATTTGCTGACTGCACGTCAACATTTAAATTCATAATTCCAGTGGTGGAGTATGTATTTCTGCGAATTTTGTACACTAGGGATTCTGCTCACTGAACCTGCTGTCATTAGACTTGGTGAGGAACTGTGAGTTCATTTGTTTCCATGGAGAGAGTCTAGGCATGTATTAGAATGTGAGAAATTGAAGCAGGAGTAGGCCATATGGGCCCTTGTCCCTCCTCCACAATTCAATAAGGTCATGGCAGATCATTTTATTCAGTGCCCCTTTCTTGCACTAACATCATATCTGTTTATTCTCCTAATCTTCAAAAATCTATCCATTTCTGTCTTGAATTTACTCAATGACTGAGCCTCAACAGCCCTCTTAGGTACAAAATTCCAAAGGTTCACTGTCTTCTGGCTGAAGAAATTTCTTCTTGCCTCTGTCCTGACCCCTTATTTTGAGACTGTAACTCCTAGTTCTAGACACCTTGGTCAGGCAAAACATCTTCCCAGTCAAGTCTTGTAAAACTTTGGTATGTTTCAGTGACATTATCTCTTATTCTTCCAAACTCAAGATCCAAAGATCTAGTCAGTTTAATCTCTTCTTAGAGCATAATGCCTCACTTCCCAGGAATTTATCTGATGAATCTTTGTTGCAAAAGCAAGTTTTTTGAGAAATCCTCGCGACTATTATTCCGACACTGGTCATAGAGTGCAGGGGTGGAGTGTCAACATCAAATGCCAGGTCTACTGAGTCTATTTCAATGGAGAGGGAAGTCTCTGAGGGAATATGTAAGTTTTGGTACATTTAGTTATAATTAGGTGAATTATTTTAAATCTGTTTATTGTAATTGTAGGTTTTAATTATTTTAAACATTATAATCTCTAATTTTATTGATTTTTATGTTTTCATAGTATGATCAATTTTTCATATTTTTAATTGTTTTTGAATGCTCCTGCATGGTCACAGACATTCAAAGTCTTCTGACAATTTTGTTTGGGGCTAAGGCTGGGGAATGGTTTAGACTGCTGTCAAGGTATTTTTGTGGCAGGATTTGCTGCTTTCAGCAGAAAAACCTCACTAATCAGGAGACAGATTTAGGGAAACGTTGCCAAGTACCAGCAAGTCTTCTCTTCTTAGGTTGTCCCTGAGAATCAAGGATAACCATTCTGGTGTCGTGGTTTCTGAGGTGGATAATGATGCCAGGCAACTTCAGACTCTTCCACAGATAGGGTACAAAGTGGCTGATGGAGCAGGCTGATGTGTAGGTTCTGAGCAGGTGTACTCACCTGCCACTTACGCATGGCTTCTATATACCCTGATGCATGGCCTTGAGGTTCCCAATACCATCTCAAGAGCTCCTTTTCCACTTCAAGCAGTGAACCAGAGTTCTCAGGAGCCAATTATTCTTCAAAGAAACTTTGAGAACATCCTTTCTGCCTGGTAATCTGCTCCCATGACAAAGCTCAGAAAAGAGTGTTTGTTTCAGGAATCTGTTGTTGCCTTCCCAATGCAATTGAGTAAGAGTAACAAGGGCTTTGATGCTGGGATGTTAGCCTGGTAGGATATATTGGTTCACTGATCCTTCCAGTGAATTTTGAGAGTCGGCATTGGTGGTAGTATGCTTGTGCTTGTCCATATTTCAGAGGCTGAGCTCAAAGACATGATTGACTTATTCAGCAAAGTATTTGAGAGCATGGTCCTTATAGTCAATGTCTGTAAGACCAACTTTCCCCTGCTGCACCACAATAAAGGCTCATGAAAAGACCTTGGTAAGCTTGGGTCACATCCCACATCTCAGAAGTCATCTCTCAGCAAATGCATTCATTCTTGATGAAGTTCTCTACTACCTTTGTTGGTCAGTTGAGGGCACGGGAATTTGAAGATAAAAACCTTAGACATGACACAAAACATGTGGTTTCCTGGGCAACAGTGATCCCTGCCTTCCAATATGCTTCTGAGATGAGATGCCTGCTGTAGGTAGATCACAAAGCACTAGATAAATGCCACTAATAAGCATGCAACAGTGCATGGAGGGCAGGGCAAAATCACCCATCAGGCCTGATCTGAACCATAGATCTACATTGTAGATTTGGAAAATTGCATCTAGATATTAGAACTGTATTGTTGAACAACAGTACATTAATGGTATGACAAAAATGTGGAGAAAAGGTGCAATAGAATGGTGAATTTTCATGGTAGTAGTGGCATCTCCCTTAGACCCATCCCTCTTTATTGAAATAATTCAGTGAACCTAAACCAAGTCTATCTTGGCACAAGCCCAGCAGGCAAAGGAGGTTGATGCTCCACTCTGAACTCCATGAGCAGGTGAATGCCAAAAGAGCTGTTTATGGGGCTAGATGAGAGTATAACTGTAGCATATAGCATATTGTATACTACATGAATAGAAATATCTGGAACAAATCAAATGTAATTGTAGTCC
>JARFYF010000052.1:78658701-78673052 GCA_030265395.1 Rhina ancylostomus
GTGTTTGGTCCTGAGGAAGTACCCTGACTCCAGTCCTGTACCTGTGTGCCACATTTGGGTTCTCTGTGAGCTTGCTCTTTGCTCAACATTGTGACAGTTCAAGCTTAAAGAGGATAAGATGAATGAATTTTTAAAGAACTGCTACTGCCCTACAGGGTGCATAATGAATTCCAATGGATACTGTTCAAACTTGACTGAGCCTGGATGCCATTAGTCAGGTCGTCATGTGATGTCCCCTCCCTTTTGCTGTTGAAGTAGGGGTGGGTAACCTTGATACTCTCATATCATATGCACACCCTAAAATGCCATTGACCATGTTCTGGAAGGGAGATAGTTTGGGAACAGAATCCCACCCAGGATGTTCAATGTTATAAAGCAAGAATCATTGGTGAGCCTATCATTTACATTATTATCTCACTGGCTCTTATACTATATAATTGTATATAGTATACACTGGCTATATCATTGATGCCATTCTGATAGTGCTTTAGGCTCAGACTTTTCCATCATTCTTACTAAAAATTGTCCAAAAGATCTTTAATAAAGTTAAAGAATTACAGAGCCAAGAAAGTAAGGAGAAAGAACAAGTTCAAAGACATTGACTACTAAAGCTGGACTGGTTAGGCTAAGTTATTATTATGCTGGCTTCTACTGATGCTAATAGCAGGATGTCAAGTGAACTGTCATAACATGTAAGGGATGACTTAATCCACCAGACAATGTTGGAAGATGAATCTTAATATATTAACATTCAAGTATTCAGCATTAAAAATTCATAACACTTAATTGGCAATAGTTAATTTATTATTGCATTTCACTTCAGGGCAAATCAAGAACATGAATTCTATAATAGAAAGATTTCAATCACAGCAATGTGAAACTGAATTTAGAATGAATATTTATAATAATTGAAATGTATCATTCATAGTAGAGTAGGTTAGTAATTACATCATTATTTCCAGGCTTTAGATATTCTAAATTAAATAATCAGTAGAGCCATCAAAAAATTTGACTGAATGTCTATTTATTTAGTGGTAGTTTAAAAGCTGAATAAACTCTGGACTTCTGACAAATAACTAGCTGTCATAATTTGTAGCTACTCTGGTATTTGCACTTACCAACACGGCTAAGTTTCATGTTCCACCAGCAATTGAGTAAGACTAATTATCTCTTTAATAATTCAAGAAATTAAGGAAACACAATCATTTTATTTTAACAGGATGATATATGAAATTGGCCCGACAGCAGTATAGAATATTCCACCAAAATAATACTTCCAGTGAGCTTTATTCCTTCTTGCAAAGGGGAAACATCAGTTATAATTGTTACATTTTCCTGGAAAAAAAGAAACATTCCACACTACCCTCCATCGATTGTTTTCCTGGAAAAAAAGAAACATTCCACCCTACCCTCCATCGATTGTTTTCCTGGAAAAAAAGAAACATTCCACACTACCCTCCATCGATTGTTTTCTCCTTATCCCTTTTGGCTCTGTGTTTATGTATAAACTACTTCCAGTTCTAATCGAAAGTCATTGACCTGAAATGTTAACTTGTTTTCCTCTCCACAGATCTCCTAGGCATTTTCCAAGATCTTCTATTTTTATTTCACATTCATTTCAGAATCAAATTCCAGAGATCAGAGTTGTTAATTATTTTAAATCATTGTTTGAGATATTATACATTGACTCTTATCTTCAAGACAGCAACATACAATAATAAAAGTTGATTTAGGATGTTATTCATCTTTTTCCATAAACTGTGCAGAATCTTTTCAGTCTTCATCGACAGTATACATGTAAATTCTACATCATTCTTCTTGTCCCTTTCACTAAAAAGTTAAATCAAATAAACCCCTAGAATAGCTGCATAATCTGACAACATGTTTTCAAATTCTCATCATCAAATGTGTTTAAAGGGTTTATGGGAATTTGAGAACTTTGTGTATTTTATGGCAAATTAAAAAGCCTGCTGTTGCTTTGGATAACCAGTGCTATTTAATAGATGGATATCTTAATATAAATAGGACAGTTATGAAGAATATTCACATAGGATCTCTGAAAAGAATATATGTCCAAGACCAGTTGGCCTTCTTGGTTCCTAAGTTCATAAACATTCAAATATATATTGTACCAACAAGAAAGCCTTCAGAGAAAATGTGAACGTATTTTGAGAAATAAAAATGCATAAAATGAAAGCAAAGCTTGCATAGAGCATTGGCTAGTTCCTTCCCCCACTTTATCCCACAAGACCCAATCACATTGGTGATATACTCTATTTTTTAACTGATAATTTTATACTGATTGTCCAGGTGAAGCAATTTGCTTGCTTTGATGTACTTAACGTTTCTAAGGGATTAATCCCGGATTAAAATGTTCCTAACTTCCTCCCAACTGTGAAGGTTACTTCTCTGAAATTAACAAGGGGCCCTGTTTACGATTACTTCCAATGAGACTTGCCTGGAAAGCTAATGTGATTGAATTATGCACTGTGGTTCAATAATGTTCAAAGTGGCTGTACTTACACATGGACAAATACCAATGTTGTCAGAATTTCAGTAGCTTTTTGGCAATCATAAAAAGTTGCAAGCAAATTTTGAAAAAGGAAAACAAATAAAATTAAATGGAAGCTTGGGAAATACCAAAATATTAAAACTTGACTGAAGTAAGGGAAATTGCTTTTATTTTTTTAGTAAATTAATTGTCTTAATTGTGAATGCTTTTAGTTTAGTTGTTTCTTTCCAATGCTTCAGGCAAACATAGTTACTGTATAAGACTGCAACTATTCAATTATCAGCTACCTACCTGGTTATGGATTGCAATAAATACACAGTGCCTAGTTCACAAATGGCTAATTATATCCATGGTTGCAAAGTAACTCCAAAGCATCTCATGTCTTTATACTTATTATGTTTAGTCCTTTTGAAAAATAAAAGAGACTGAATCATTTTCAATGGTCTTGATTACACTGTCAGAAAGCAACAATGGCAGCCATAGTAACAGAAGATCTTTTGACTGAACAGCAATAGAGGCAATTAAAAAAGATTGAATCAGAGATTCACTTAAGTAAAGCTTGATGGTTGTATTCAAGGCAAAATGCAAACTGCCTATAACAATCATTCAACAGAGTGTCAGCCAAATCGCGTCATGTTTTCTGAATATTTTATGAGGAGTAATTCATCAATATTTTAAAAGTATTCCCTATTGTTCATAGAACAACGTATCTGGGAAAGTCCTATCAGTTGACACATTTAGCATGTGGACATTTTTAACCAATTCATTGGCCTGGATATTGCAGTTAGTGGTGAAGGAGCAGCACAAACTGTTCACCTCACTTTCACCTGCCCATACACTTTTCACAGGTCTATTTCCACGAGGCCTGCTTTTCAGTGAAACATCACACATGGGGAATCATTAGCAGGGCAGATTGAAGAAGCCTTACTGAGACACATCGAGTTTACACCATGATGTATAAAGCACAAAATATAAATTGGATTCAAACATTGAATGGAAAACAAAACAAAGATTGGAAAGATATTAAAGGGAGAGGGATTAAAGATAGGGGTAGAAAGCATAAAAGAAAATTCTTTTAAATCTGCAACACTGATTTTCTTTTGATAAAATGAGGTCCCATATTTTTACAATAGACAGGATATTCAGCAGTAAACATTTAATTGCACGTGAGGGCAACAGTTCTGACTGTTCAGTTTACCCGCTTATAACAGCGCTGCCAGCTCCACTGTTCTTCTTATCACAATATCTGACCCATTATATTTGTTTATATAATCACAGTTTAATACCATACAGATGGAGGTCATTCAGCTCCCTGTACTTGTGCTGGATTTTGAATGAGCTATTCAATTTGTCCCACTTCTCTGTTCTTTCTCAATAGCCCTGTAAGTTTTTCCTTGTCAAATATTTAGTTAATTCACTTTTGGAAGGCATTACTTCCATTACCTTTTCAGCCAGTACACTCCAGAACACAACTTACTGCCTCATGTACTGATCACTTCTATCACTGGAAACCATTTCTCCTTAATTTTCCAGAAATCTTATTTTGAACACATTCCCGATCATCAGTGGAATAACCTGAGATTTTTCAGTTTAGCTATGTTACTAAGATCTTTCACCCCACTGCTGTTCTAGTAATTTTCTTCTGCTGCTCTCCAAACCCCTGAAATATTTTTCATAATTTGGCACCCACATGTGTCCACAGTATTCCTAACTGGGAACTAAAGGTTCAACATAAGTCTTTTGCATTTATAGTTCAGAACACCAAAAATGGATCCCAATAACCTGAAAAAAATTATTATCTCCTGCCCACTTCAAAGATGTTTATTTGATTCCACAGCTGCCCTAAAAAATTCACTATTAGTTTATTTTGCCTCTCATTATTCTTCCTTCTGTATTTCGCCTATAATGTAGGTGTCAAGCTTTAGAAATGTAAATTTCTGATTCAAAATGAATGAAGTTATGGCTCTCTGTGTTAATTTCAAGCCATGTGCCTGTCCATTTCAGCTGCGTTCTTCAGACATTTCTATGATTTTTATACCTTCCACAAACTTCAAAATGTTGCCTTATATATGGCAATACTGGCCAGTATATATATATATGAAAAGAATCAACAATCCCATGTGTCTTTATGCCTTGCACTGTACTGCTGCTGCAAAACTACAAATTTCACGACATGTGTGGTGAAAAACATAACGATCAACAAAATTCCCTTGTGTAACTATTAAGCAATCCTCATTCCATGGTTATTTTTCCAGTCTACACTAAGATATTTAAACTTTAAAGTTCTTGCATCTTTTTCCAATTTGCCTGTAATTTGCTTCTCTAGCTCATCTCCACTACTACATGTCCTATTGTATACGTTTCTACCAAAGCAAGCCAGGACATACACAGTCAATGGTAGGGTCCTGGAGATTGTTATTGAACAATGAGACCTTGGGATACAAATACATAGTTCCCTGAAAGTGGTGATGTGGGTAGACAGTGGTGAAGAAGGTGTATGGTATGTTTGCCTTCATCGGCCAGAGCTTTGGGTGTAGGAGCTGGGACGTCATGTTACAGCTAAACAAAGCATTGGTGAGGCCACAGTTGGAATATTGTGTGCAGTTCTGGGTGTCGTGCTACAGAAAGCATGTGACTAAGCTCGAGATGGTGCAGGGAAGAGTCAAGGGATTGTTGTCTGGACTGGAGGGCTCGAATTAGGAGGGATTGGATAGGTTGGGATTGTTTTCTCCTTTTGGGAGAAAAGGAGGCTGAGGAGTGACTTTATAGAGGTTTATAAAATGATGAAAAGCATACATAGGGTAGATAATCACAGTCTTTTTCCCAGGCAAGAAGAGTCTAAAATGAGAGGGTGCAAATTTAAGGTGAGATGGGGAAAGATTTAAAGGGGATCTAAGGAGCTGGTTTTCACACAGAAGGTGATGAGTATATGGAATGAGCTGCCAGAGGAGATCATAGAGGCAGGTACAATTACAATGTTTAAGACATATTTGGACAGGTACATGTATAGGAAAGGTTTAGAGGGACATGGGCCAAATTCAGTCAAATGGGATTAGTGTTGATTAGTACATCTGGAAGAGTTGGGCTGAAAGCCCTGTTTTCAAGCTGTATAACTATGAATCTCTTAGAATCTAGATGACTATTAATTGTCTTACAAGGACATCAAGTACCAAGGTCTGATAGAAGGAACACTTAGCCTAATCTTTTCCCAAACGATATGAATGGTCTCCTATTGAATCTGCCTTAATTATTTAACCTGTTTATGGAGAGGTTTACTGTAGGTCAACAAGCGATATTCCAGAATGTTTACCAATCCCCGCTTTTCTGTAACTCAGCCCTGCTCTTCAAGGATAAACAACTTCTCTCAATGCTAATTGAATGGAAACCTTTGCATCCCATCTCAGTTCAAAAATTGTAAACTAATTGCCTATAAATTGCATCTCACCTACTTTTGGTGTGTTAAGTATTTACTGCTGATGCTGATTCAGATAACCTGTAAATTTTGTGGTGTTGGCTGAAAAGACACGAGAAGCAACACCATGGTGATTTAGGTGAAGCTCCAGAAAGATTCATAGAATCAGGGCCAGTTCATTTCCAATGTGAGCTGCAGAGAATTGCTGTGTCTTTGTCCACTTGCATGGAGGGAAGGTTATCAGACCATGAAGAACCCACCTCCATGACAGACCGAGAGCAACTGCATAAAGGATTCCATGCGGGTGAGGGAAAATGTGGAAGAGGCGGAAAACTGTGTGATCTTCAATGTGTGTGGCCACCTCAACTCTGCGTGGCCCATTGCTCAGATGGAATCCCCTATTGTGAGTGGTCCCGTGCCACTGGGAGGTGTGGCAGAGACCATAGCCTAATTCACCAAAGTGCACAAAAGGAAAACAGGTTACAAACAATGATGGAGCAAGGAAAAGTGATTGTAAAATTAGTTTGACCATATTTTCAAATATGAATCTATCAGATATTGGTAATAAAACAGCCGCAACAGTCTTACTGAAGATTTCAGCATGTTGTACTGCTTTTTCTGTGACTGTCTTAATCATTCTCCCAATATTAGAATTCAATTTTCAGTCCAAACAGGGTCAATGATATGACATCATATTATGTGATCCTGGCCCCTTGTAAGGTGATGTATTAATGTGATTGGAAATGCCCAGACTAATTTCATGATGGGTGCAATTACACCTGGAAATAAGCTCAATGACTATCAGAACAGAATCACAGTGTTGAAAAGGTTAACGAAAAAAGGATCTTGAAAGGTGGTGATTTGAGAGAAGTCTGAGAAGTCTGACTGCTGACTGGAGTTGGTTGAAGTAATTGGAGATGATGGATGGAGGACTCTTTTCAATTATTTTTGAAAGTTCGAACTGAATTGCAGGTACTGTGTTGACATTGGCTGAGTGAATATTACTTACACTTCCTGTTCCCTCCAGAGAGGGTTTTTACAGGACAGCTCATGATTTAACATAAGGAAATGTATGGCTATTGTGTTACTCTAGGCATCAGTTGTAACCGGAAGTGCCTAAGCAATGCAGATCGCTTTCCTGCCATATATTTTCTAACTGGATTATTGCTAACATAGTATAATGAGCAACAGGTGATTGTTCTTGGTTGTGGTATTAGTGCTGCATTCGTTCATTGTCAGTATCCTTCCTTTAAAATAAAATCACCCAACTTGTAGAATTATTACCAGTTATAATTGCTTTGCATTCTCTTTCATTATTTTTCTGAAGTTCAAGTTATTTTTGGTTAGTTAATCAGAAAAAGATGGCTGCTTTGTTACACTAATTGGAGAAAATCTGTTTAACATTATTGTGGTCCGCTTCAAGTAGATATTTCAATGAAAATAACACATTTTTGTGTTTAACCCACCTCTCCCTGACCCTGTCCTCTTCCCTCACCCTTCCACCTCATCGCGATAGTTAAAAGGATACTGTGGAACCAGCCCAGGCCATGTGATCCAGAAAGAACTCAATGCATTTTTAACCTAATTTCTTTGCCTAATCAAAAACACTTACAATTGAATGTAGAAAATTCCTGATGAGAAGTTTTAGGACTTCTTTTTTGCATGTTTACTCTGGTGTTAGCCATGCTGCTGCTGAGATTACCATAACCATGTACTCTGGTAACCGACACTTCATGGTAACATAAGGATTGGAGTAGACCAAAACATTCATTAAATGTTATTATCAAGGCACAAAGAAAACATGAACTCATGCACAGCATTTTTGGGGCTGCACATATTTTGATAACCTTACTACCTTTATTAATGGAAATACAAAGCTGCAATTAGGTATGATAGTATACTAGTTATCATCAAAGCCTACTTAGTTGTACCAAACCGCGAGCCATTGGTTCAAGCAGGTGTACCAGGACCACTTTGTCAGGATAACTAGGAAGAGATAATCCTGAGAATGAACAGTAAGTCTGTCATGAAATTTCCAAAGGGCAAACTTTCTGCTTCATCAGCATATTAGTGTAACAGATCCATAAATAGGTTTGAGAGGCTGAATCACCCACTCACATTGCAGGCATCTGACGTTATAGAAATCAAAGGTAGGATGTGAAGGTACTGTTACCTTTGAAACTGCTGTGATTTGCACAACCAACAGGAGTCATTATTGTTAAATTTAAAAATTGTGGAGGAACTAAGTAATTTGATTTTTCTTTTACTCATTTGCTAAAACAAACCATAGCCTGAAAAGTACTGTAAAATGTACGGCTCTCCACTCAACTAAGAATGATTTTTGAAGAAACCTAAAAGAGTCACCTATATTATTAGTATTTAAGGATTACTATCAGGATTTAAACTTAGTTAACCAGGTACAGACACTATACCAACTCTATTTTTTTGGCAATTACTTTTAGGACGAAATAAAAAATGCTGGTAACACTCAGCAGATCAAACAGCAGCTACGGCGAGAGAAACAGTTAACATTTTGGGTCAATGACCTTTTGTCAGGACTCTAATTAGAAATATTAGTTCTGTTTCCTCTCCACAGATGCTGCCAGACCTGTTGAGTATCTCCAGTACTTCCTGTCTTATTTCAGATTTCAAGCAGTTGAATTATTTTGCTTTTGGAGCTATTTTTAGGCAACGGCACAACATTTCCAGGTTAATAATCATATCTCACTCAAGTAGATGTTCTCCACATGTTAGATTAGCTATAATTACTGGGTGTCTATCAAACCATGAGTGATAATGGTTAAGTTGAATCCAGTCCTCTGTCAAAAAGCAAGCATACATTTACATGCAGAAGTCACTGATGTTGATCAGGAACTGGCAGCTATCTACTGGTACGGAAATACAGAAGTTGTGACAAGCCTTCGGTTACGCTGGCTGGGAGCAGCTACCTTGGCCCAGAGCACAGGCTGACCATGCAACTTCCCGGTCAGCAAGAAGCAATTAGCCTTATGCATGGAGTAGGAACAGCATGAGTTAAAAGAGGATGAGGAAGAGGAGGAAGAGAATCAATAGCTTGTATTTAGAAAGCTCTTTTTATTTATTAACAAAAGATAAAGTACTTAATGGAATATAATACAAGAATCAATGCCAAGCTACGAAAGCTATTAGAGCAGATGATCAAAAGCCTAGCCTCAGGGTACTTAAAGAGCATCTTAAAGGAGAAAAGAAAGGTGGAAAGGTTTAGGGAGAATTTATTGCAGCTTAAAGCCTTGGCAACTGAAGGGAACAGCTGCCAGTGGTGGAGTTATACAAATGAAGGAAGATTAAGAGGTCAGATATGCAGAAGCAGAGTATCTTGCAGGGTTTAGGGCTGGAGTAAATAACAGGTGCAGGAAAGGCTGTGGCATGGAGGGATTGATTCAATATTTTGCAGCGTAGGTCAGCAAGCACTGAATTGGTGGTGAATGGAATTTGTTGCAAAGGAGGTCAAGGACACTGGAAGTTTGGATGACCTCAAAATTAAGGAAGGTAGGAAAAATTTTACAGAGGTGGGGTGGAATTATCGGGCCTTTATAATAGTGTGGCCCATGGTTCATTGGATGTCAGCTAAGATAGTAAGGTGCAAACAGATGGTTTCATCTCAGAGAAAATCTAGGGAAGTTTCTGAGTCAATGCTAGGGAATGTCGATCATGAAGGGAGCTGAAGAAAATAGTGTCAGTCTTCTCAACATTTTGTTGCAGGAAATTTCTACTGAATAGTTATTGGAAGTTAGACAAGCAGGGACAGTAGAGATGTTGAGAGAAGCGTTATGAAGAAGAGCTTGGTATCTTCAACATAAACTTGGAAATAGATGCATTTTTAGATGATGTTGCCAAGGGATAGTGATATGAAATGTATCCTCAGATGACAGCAGAGACCACAGTGCAGGAGACAGAGGAGAAATGGTTGCATTCAATTCACAACTGGATGGATAAGAATAGAGGTAGTTGAGAGTGCCTAGTGTTCTACATCCTCTGATCTGGATTGAAATGCAGTAAACTCGAGTAAAATGCAATTCCACTTTCCTGGATTATATCATTTCCACTCCCTATTTGCGATGAATTACTTGTCACNNNNCACAGCAACTCAGTGGGACATAATTTATCCAGGGAAGGTGGGATGATTTCATTCTATTAATAAAGTCTGCATTTGCAGTCAGATATTGGAGAATGGTGGGCAATGTCATAACTGATTGTGCCACCCAATTTTTTGAGTTTTTAAGGACAATCAATGAATTAAGAAATAAAAGGCTCTAAGTAATAAAATGCCAACTAATCATTTATACACCTCTTTAATAATGCTTGATTCGACTTGCAACATTAAAAGCACAGCAGGAATTATGTTTCAGCATGTGGTAGAGGGATTGAAGGAGGTGGTAAAATACACAAATCACTAAAATAGTGATGCAGATTAGTAAATCAATTAAAAAAAAGCAAAGTTCTGGGTTCATTTCTATAGGGATATATTTGAAAAGCTCAGATGTTTTGTTACACATGTGGAAAGTCTTGGCATAGATCATACTTGAGAGTACTATGAACAGTTCTGGTCTTCATATCTGAAACTAACACAGAAATGCCAGAGAAGTTGTAAAACAGAGATTTATTTGAAAGATACTAACAATGAGACGTAATACCAATCAGTGAAGATTAAACTGCCTGGGATATTTCTTTCTCTGCAGAAAATCTAAGCAATTATTTGACAGAGATCTTTATGGTCCCTGTTAGCTGACCCCTTGTGGTAAATTACAGATGTAGAGCCATATACAGGGAACTGATGCAGAAATCTTCCTTACTTCAGATGTGAAACTTACTAACATAAGGAAAAATTGACGCAAATGATGTAAATGTATATAATGGGGTTAGATAAATAAGAAAAAGAAAGGAATAAAAAGATGTGCTCATGGGGTGAGACAAAAGAAGGTGGGATGGGCCTTCTGTTGAACCACGACACTTGTATTGAATATCTGATCCCATCTTGTTAAGTGATAAATGATAGCAATGAATGTTGATAACAATTGCAGTCCAGCTTTCTTCATTCAAGTTCTGTGCACGAGATCTATACCGTCAATTTTGCTGTTCAAAAGCCTAAGTTACATGACTTTTCTTGGACAATGACTGATAAAAATAAGAATCATTTTAAAGGGGGGATGAGTGAGTTGAAATAGAGGTAAGAAAATCATAAAATGATGTAATTTGATGAAAGACAGATCTGCTTAAAAGAAAATTTCCTACATAATTGTAACAGTGCCAAAAAAATAGAAAATATTTTTATATTTCTAAAGCAGGGCCAACTATAAGATAAATCAGATTGTATAAAAGTAAGCACACAAGCCAAAGCCAAACCCAATATGTCCAAATGACAAACAAAAGGTGACCTTGGCTCTGTCTTACATTGCAGATCTCTTAACTATTAACACCTGTGCACCCTTTAAAGATTTTTTTTCCTTACTGTAGTATGGTTTGGCTTTTCAGTTTCATTACTTTGTTTTACTTGGTAACTTATACAGGATGAGGATACTGTGAAGTGAAGATAAACAATAAGTCAGCTTCCTGACAGAAAAGATTTTCGAAAGGTTTTTGTGAAAATGTCAGAGAGGAAAGCTGGGCTGTCAAACTGTTGTGTGAGTGTGAAGTGCACAGTACAAGGTCTTTAATCCTTGTATTGAAGAAAGTCAAAACAACACTTGTAAGTGCAATCTAAGAGACTGAAAACATTCCAACTTTCCTGTTGGCAATGTGTCTGCAAATCCTACCTCGGCCACGATATTAAACACAGAAGCAATAGAACTTTGATTGGTGTGGAGAGTGTGTGACACGAGTTAATCCTTTATCTTTTCGCCTTTGGGACCTGGATCTAAATTTAGCCAAGATGAAAGCCTCCATGGTCTACCAGCATTTAAGTACGAAATTCGTTTTGCATTTTCAACACAGTTACTCCTACATAGCAGGTACAACAGGCCTAATCTCAATCAGAAACACTGCAGTGTGACCTATGTGTGAAATAGGAAATAGCACAAGAAATAATGGTGCAAAGGATGTTCTTCTGAAGTGAAGTTCAAAATGTTATTGGTGCGGAGTGGTATAAAGGAATCCAGCCAATGATAGGCATGGAGATCTGGACACACAAATGTATCTTCTCAGATTGTTTACTCAAATAACTGCTTCCAGAAGTTCTCATTCAGTATCTGAGTTTTTTCATGGCAGCAATTATACAGGGTAGTCTGCAACACATCTAGATATTCAAAGTCAAACTTAAATTATCTCGTTAATTAATGCCCTCATTTAGGTTATAACCCGTAAAATGTAATGATTTGAAAGATAGCCATTTAAAAACATTGCTAAGAAAGGCACTGGTGAGGCATTAGGGGAAATGCTTTACTCTGGAATATACTGTCTGATGTGATGGCAAAATCAGATTCAGTAATGCATTTCAAAAGGGATTTAGAAACATAGACATAAAAGAACATTGCAGGGCTATAAGAAGAGAATAAGAGAGTGGGAGTAATTGACAGTCCTCTCTGAGAGCAAACATGGGCTGAATGTGCTCTCTCTCTGCGCAGATTGATTCCAAGGATGTATATCACAAGCTTAAACTGCAGTGGAACTTTTTTATCACTGCAGAAATGGCAGCAAAGTGGCCTCTGCTTGTTCTTATGGTCCAAGTCGGGTGTTATTCACCAGAAATATGCGATTCAATAATTTTCATGACTCCTCCTTAATGTTCCATTCAATATCTTCAAGAATCCCTCCAAAGCTGTTGTGCTGCCTTTAGGCACCCTGCACCATATCCTGCTGTTCAACGTTTTATTTCAAACACTGACCTGATTTTGCAACATGTTACCTCCTATATTACCTCCATCTGTGTGCAAGTTCCACGCTTGTTGACAGTTGTTTATTGGGAGATTTCCTGACTGTGCTTTGATGCTGGGGTATCTTCAAAAGAGAACCACAACATTGCAGCAATCCCCTCACGTTTACAATCTCTTTTGAATCAGATCTGATGTGAAGAATTTTTCTCCGTTAATTTCAATGAGGAGAATGGCTGGAAGGGATCAAGGTCAGTGTTAGTATTGCTGGATTTTAAAAAAAGTACTTTGTCATATTCAATTATTTAAAAGCTCACATTTTTGTTATTAAACTTTTTACATTTTTAAACTTGAAGATGAATTTTAATGTTTTAGAATGTGAGACATATTCATGTACTTGCAAAGTATTTTAACAATTGGCAAAGCAGGAAGGATGGCTTAATCAGATGTCAAAGTGTGGACAGGGCATGTTCTGGCCCTATTGCTTATTGGGATTTGGAACCCAGACCGTTCAGAGCATTGGGAAGGCTGCTGCAAGACTGTGGCCAGCAGACTCTGCAGGTGTGGATTGTCACCTTCCCCAGGAACTTTTGGGCCATGATAACATGGCGAGGCAAGACAGCCAAATCCAATTAAAGATGGAACTATTTCAATGATCTATCCAATATTATTTGATCTACTCAAGTCTCCTGTGGAATGCAGTATCTTGCAAGTGGCTATAAAATTAATTGAAGTGAGGATCACAGTGGAGTATGGTCAACAACATCAACCTGCTGGACTTAAGTCCATGATCCTCAAACTGTGCTCCCTCTCACTACATTTGTCTGTGAACGTAGTGAATGTGAGATAACCAATACGACTTCCATTAATCCTGATCCCATAATAGAGTGAAGGTTAAGGCACAGGAGACCGCAGATGCTGGAATCTGGAGCAACAGACCATCTGCTGGAACAACTCAGGTCGAGCAGCACTTGAGAGGGGAAAGTAATTGTCAACATTTTGGGTCAAAACCCTGCTTCAAAGTGAAGGTGATTGACTACATGACTGATTTCAGTTGGGTCAAGGAAATCTGCATGAACAATAGACATGCAATGGCCCTTAGGTGCTACAGGGACTTCTCTCTGACACTCGTTAACCTTGGTTCTGAGGCCACATTCAACCGAATGCAATTCAAATGCACTCTCAGCAGGCAATCAGCCTATTCAGTCCAACATACTGCCAATTGTTTTACTCCACAGTTTACTCCTCTGTGGCTTGTTGCAGGACCCTTCAGCAAATCAAGCAAGTTGCATCAAGTAGCAACAGTCCATAGGATACAGGATTCGGCTGCCTTTTCTCTTCACATGTACTCAAGGCAAAAAGCCTCCTGGCAATAAATTTCTATGCTGGAAAATCCCACATTCTAATCAGCCTCTTGTTAATGATAATTTTTTGACATACCCTTAAGTTTGTAGTCTGTGACCAACAAAAACGATACACCAGTACTGATGACTTTGCCCTTCCAAACCAAGCCCTGCAGCTCAGCTGTGAACCACCTCTCAGCTTTGGCAAGGAGCACTATAGTCTTTGCTCATCTGGGGAC
>JARFYF010000052.1:78801512-78817550 GCA_030265395.1 Rhina ancylostomus
ATCCTGACTCCAGTCTTGTATCAGTGTGCCGCATTTGGGTTCTCTGTGAGTTTGCTCCAGATCAACATTGTGACAGTGAGAGTCATGGATTCATTGGGTTTACAGCAGGGAAACAGGCCCTTCGGCCCAACTCACCATGCCGACCAACAGTACCTTCTTGAGCACTTACCCATGTTTGACCCATATCCCTCTAAGGTTTTCCTTTCCGTGGACCTGTCCAAATGACTTTTAAACATTGTAATTACACCCACCTCCTCTGGCAGCTCATTCCACAGACCCAGCACTCTGTGTGGGGAAAACCTGCCCCTCAGGTCCCCTTGAAATCTCTCCTCTCTCACCTTCAACCTCTGCCCCCTAGTTTTAGATTCCCCTACCCTGGGGAAAAGATTGTAATAATCCATTATACCCACGCCCCTCATGATATAAACCTCCAAAAGGTCACCCCTCAGCCTCTTTCACTACAGGGAAAACAGTCCCAGCCTGTTCAGTCTCTGTTTACAACTCAAGCCCTCCAGTCCCAGCAACACCCTTGTGAACTTTTTCTGCACCTTCTTTAGCTTAATCACATCTTCCTGTAGCATGGTGACCAGTCCTGTATATGGTACTCCAGGTACGGTCTCACCAACACCTTGCGCAACTGTAACCCGACGTCTCAGCTCTTGAACCCTTGTGACGGTTGATCAGGAGCTCAGCCCAAGAGGGAGTTTAAAGAAACATCTTGTGAGGTGAGCAAGGTGGAGATTTTCAGGAGAGAATTCCTAAACATCAGCCGTCAGCTGTGGAGGACAGGCTCCAGAGGTGGAGAGGACAACTGGGATGGAGGGAATGCAAAAGTAGAGGCACACCAATCTTGGAAGGCTGGCTGAGGCCACAGAGATAAGGGGGGTGAGAACAACGAGGATTGAAAAATGAGAGCCAAAGTTTAAAATTGAGGAGTTAACGAACGTGTGTGTCAGCGAACACAAAGTGATGGGTAACTGGGACACTGCATGTTTAGCTGACAAACAGCACAATCTGCCAAACCCCACAGCTCGTACTCTGGGCTGCACTGCTGTTGGTACTTCCTTCAGAAGGAAGTGACAAGCTGCATTAGTCTAAGGGAGCAGCAACAGATCGTTCAGTCCCTGCACCAAGCACACCCAACCCACCATTCCTCACCCTGCTCCTTGTGTTTTTCTCTGGAGACAGACAAGAAGTTCTCTTCTGCCAGTGATATCGCAGGAAGTAGGGAACCACCAGACCCACACAGACAAGCAGTGAGACACCAGCCCCACACAGCCCACTCACAGCTCTGGAACCCAAGCATTACAATAGCTCTTCCTTCCACTGAAACCAGGGGGGGGGGCCACAAATCAAATGAAGGCCCACTGGAGAAAATGCTCCCTGACCAAGAAGGTCCAGTGCAGTCACTCAAAGGAATTCCTCAGTCCAATGGGAAAAGGACTACTCCTTGACGTCACACGAGCCTGCCTTATACTTCACCCACAAGCCCCTAACCCCACCCCTGACCTCTCCAACCTTCTTCATTGGAAGAAGCTGACAGATAGAACAGAGTCTGTTCCCTCTGTCATAAACCTCAGTCAAACCACCCTGTCCACACTTCTGTGCAGCCCACCTTACCAACTGAGATATTTTGGATTCCGGTTTAGTGCAGACACTCTCCCTGCACCCTTTCTAAAGTCTGAGCTTCACTTAGTGAGCACCAGCACACTCACCCGCTGGGCCTTCACTGTTCTTGGAGCCTGCTCCTCCCATTAGCCGTTAAATTGTCCACCAGCATTCATGACAAGACATTGCAGCTGCAGAGCTTCCATCTGGTCTTTTGGTTGTGAGATCATTCAGCTGTGTCTATTATACGTTGATTTTGGTTGTTAAGGACACATGTGGTCCTGTCTTGTGCTCCACTTGGCTTTAGACCAGCTTGCTGCTGCTTCCAGCATGTTCTCTGCACTCATCATTGGACCAGGGCCCATCCCTTGTTTTCTGCTCCTTGGTGTTCCTCAGTTCCAGCCGAACTGATTCAACTTCATTGTCATCTGAGGCAAGATCTTCCTCTCTGCTGCCTTGATCCCACCATTATCAGGGTCACTCTGTGTCCTTCTCCATTTTGCTGATTTCTTCTAAAAGTTAAGGGTCTGGAAATTTAATTCCAAACTTAGTGACTGTGCAGTCATGTCCCTCAGTAGTTAGTGTATGGTACCCAGTTATTTTTGTTTGTGCCATTATTTATCTACCTTGCAACAAATGCTGTGTGAAGTCAGAGAGAGAGACTTCATTTTGTCTTTTCACTCTGCGTCAGATCGGAAGTTTACTCCAATGTTTGTGGGCACTGTCCCTTCCTGGACAGTTACACATTTCACCGCCCTGCACTCACCCTCCACTCTCTGCTCTCATCCACACAAGCCACAGAACCTTGTTCCTGTTAAACAATTACAAGGCCTACCTTCTGATTTAGCATACCAAGTCCGCTCACAGTCACACCTTCCTCAACCTCCTGACTGATCTATTGTACAGTACCTCATTTAAGGATTGTGACTGCCTCCTGGAACAAAGTGATCAAGTAACTTTCCCTCCACTGATGCATCCCAGTGTCCACACCTTGGACTCCAGCTCATCGACTGGGAGCTGAATTCCCTGATTTGCAGCTCTTACTGCTGATGTGGTTGCCATGGATTCCTATGGCTTCCATCAACACTTGTGTACTGAAGCTGCAACATGTCACCTGCTGTGCCGTGCCTGTCTAAAATAGTTATTAAAGCTAATCAATTTATAGAATCCTGTCACTATTGCCCTAACTTCATTGGTCTATAACTTAACAAACTCCACACTCTGTGGATGAACTCACAGAATGTTGTGCTAAAGTAACTCGATGTGATTGTTTATATTGTGTAATAACATTACAAGTCACCTACCTTTAGTTAATCACTTCTAGTTAACTGGGAAACCATAAGGTCCTTGGCGATATCATTGCAATTCTTACATTATCAGGCACACATTTCAGTTTTACCAGGCTTGGTTTTGAATGGTTAGCAATATGACCTCTCATTTAGTATCTCACCAGTTGTACAGTACTTTAGTGATCTGTAGCAAAAATTAACTCCTGACTATCAGCTGGTTGTACCTGACTTTCTTTCAGTGTACAATAAAAGTGAGATGATCATACTGTCTCATGGTGAGCTATTTATTTGGCAGAGCCATCTATGTTTCTGGGCATTTAATTCTAGGTGGAAGTCCTGCACAGCGGCCTGCAGTACATTTAAGTCATTAGTTATCAGACAAGCAGTTTGTGGGTCAAATGGAATGTTGGAAGTATCATTGGCAGGAGATAGGTTACTGTACCAGTGATCAACTTCTACTGGGAATCATCTTCAATTAACTGTGTGAGGTCTGCTATCTGACCTGGTCACAATCTCCCTGGCTTGAAACCTGATTGGTCTTGGGTTCCCTAGCATTTTTTCCATATTAGCCAATGAGAACTTCAACTTGCAAAAGTATATAATGAGCTCATAAGAAAGTCAGGCAGCTACTGTGGAGAAAGAAACATTGTTGTCTGTTGACCTTTGCAATAACAGAATTGTTTCCAGATTTTCTAAATGACTACAGTGATGGGACATTAAAATAAACTTTCTGGTTTATGATATTGTGCAATGTAGTATATAAATGCAGGTGTTTCTTCTTTAGTCGAAAATAGAGAGGAGAAAACCACCTAGAAATTCTATGGCTCCTGGACAGATGCATTAAATCGGTCATATGTGGCAGGTCAATGAATCATTTATTTGAGGATCAACTGTTGCAAACTTCAAGAGCCTATGAAACCTGACATATTGCATGCTATAGGATAGGTCTTGCACAACTAATGCTGTGAGCAAACTTTCCTTTGTGCACCACACCATTGATTGTGTGAAAGAAAGCAGATAGGTCATGGATCTGATTCTTGGAGGGATGGTAGGTGTTGAAGTAGAGAGGTACCCAAACGTGGGTGCAGTGTGGGAAAGGCATTAGCTGGTGGAGATGGTGAGATCAAGGATTGAGTTGGAGCCCCATTTGTCTGTTGGCTGTGGTGGATAGCTGGATATTACTACAATTGTGTTTGGAAGGAATTGTTAGGCTCCTGATCCAGGGAAAGTGAGGTTGCAACAGGGATGGAGGAGACTGGGGGCTTGAGAGAAGATTCTTTGTGAGGGACAAATATTTATCTTTGTGGGCCCTTTATGAAGCGTATTCCCATTGTCATAACCCATGGTCTGGACCATGCTCAGCTCCATCTCCTTTAACTTTATGCTAAATAGGGTCACATGTGTTCTGAAAGCTGGCTTCCATAAGATTGGCCCAGAGTCCACAAAGGACACCATTCTGGGTACTTCTATGCATTAGTGCCTCAGAAGCATGGAGCACACAGAATTAAAATCCTAAGCTTGTCAATTTATACGTTAGGTCCATGATATTTTTTCATTGGAGTTGTATAGCACAATGCAGATAAATGCTAGAATTTCTAAGCCACCTTCATTCAGGACAGTTAAAAAACATCAGACCTTATGAATAATCTTTGATTTGAAATGCTAATTGTTTCTCTTTCCACAGTTGCTGTCTGATCCTCTGAGTGCTTCTGGCATTTTCTGTTTCTATTTCAGATTTCCAACATATGCAGTTTTTCTTTTGATTCTGAGTGCTATTTCAGTTATATTGTATTTAATAGCCAATTCTCTAAGATATTAAAGGGCTTCTGTGTTTTAAAGGTTTTTGTTTCATTGTACTGCTTAGAAATGTGAATCTAGTTGTAGTGAGTTCTGTATGTTTATTTTTTAGCATTTAACATCTTAATTTAGCATTTCACATGAAACCATTAATTCAGAGATTGTGTTTCCCTTTCATTAGTTTCAAATGTGAAGATGAGGAATCTTAAAATATACCTTACATTAAATCCTGGCAACACTTTGCAGCATCCCCATTTTAGTCTGAGACTATTGCAGTTACTGGAGTATAGTTAAATTACTGTACACAAATAGCTAAGTAAGAGAGTGAATTGTATGAATATTCTCAGATATGTTATTGATGTTGGTGTCCTTAAAACATATATTGCAAAACAGGAAGCAAACCCATAATAATTCTCTCCAATGGGTTGGTAGACAAGTATAGTGTCAGCCAGGATACTAAGACACTAACCCAATTGTGTTGAGTAGGAAAAGCTGCTCGTGGGCAAGAACACACACCAATAGTCTATTCAGTGTGGACACATTCAATATAGCGACCTTGCTCAGGAACCAAAAGCACTTTTTTGCCTCAGCTCATTTATATTTGTTTGCACTTGATGGATTGTTGATGGAAATATAACCAATTCCATCGCCAACAAAGTTAAAATCAGATGATTAAAAAGTTCAGACAGCAAAAGCTTTATGCAGTTATGCTGGCTTTGGCAAAATAGTCACTGCATAGTATTTTCAGGTAATTGTGAAACATTTAACATTTGCTTGGATTAACGGATATGCATGTACTTCTGTAGAGCTTTGGCTAGTCATTTCTCTGTTGCAGCAATTGAATAGAAACACTCTTTGGAGAACCTACTTAAGACATGATTGGCAAAGTTTAATCTCAATTATTATAAATGAAATGTTATTTTACAGTTCGCTAATTTGAGAGAAAACATTGTCAAATTAACACAGATCTATTCAACTGGCATGTCCGATAATCTATGTATAAAGTTGTGAGTATGTCCTGGTTAAAGCGTTTAGAGGGGAAATTCATTCTATTGAGAATGTGGTTTTATATAATGTGGTTTATATAAGAATTTTGGCTAGAGGTTTAATAGTTTAGTACTTTGGAGTTATCATATATCACAATTTAAAATTAAGTAATTGAGCATGGTGTCCATAAATCATGTGTTAAGGAGTAAGGGAAATCTATAAATAATAATGATTTATTGGCCCAAGCAGTGTGTGTGTGTAGGGGGAGGGGGAAGTGGGGGGGTGGACAGTGAAAGGAAAATATGCAAATATTTAATTTTTAGAGGGATTTGGGTGGAATAAAAGACAAATCCACCCAATTTCATCTTTGACGAATCTGCTGTTTTACTTCTCTCTAGAACAGACCCATAATCCTAATAACTTCCTTTGGAGAACCACTTCACTAAGGACAGGTTTAAGCTAAGAGAGCAGCCACATATTTCCCAGGTGGTTTAGAATTAGTGCCCATTAAGCAACCATTTTTTAAAAAGATTTTTTTAATATATGTATAATCTGGGATCTCAATTTGTTCAATCATTGAAGGTTTCATTTAAGTCAGGCACCTACACCCACTGAAAAATGGTCTCTGTTAGGATAGCAATGTCTGAGAACTGAGTGGGAATGAGTATTTTTAGGCCGTACTATACTACTATACTCATTTTTACTGAACACCTGCTCCATTACAAGACAAGTTGGGTAACATGCTCCTTGCATTTCTGTGCTATGAGAATATAACGAAAATATTGAAAGCCACCATGCAGATTGGAAAGGGAATTGAAAAGAATAATCATCTGACCTATCTATTCAGGCCCACCTTCTAAAAAGCTACTTTATCCTGGAACCAGGGAAGAATCATTATTAACTTCTCTGCAACAGACAGATGTGGCATATTTTTCATTTAATATATATACGGGCCATGCTTTTAATTTACCAGCTCCTTCCACACTAAAGTGCTGTGGAGGAACACTGTGGCTTGTTTTGTGGAGATTGTGAACTTGGATGGCGTCAGTGCTGTGACATGCTGTTTTGACATACAATTTTATATCAACATACAGCAGCTCTGAAAAATGCTATTAATGCTTCAGGTCATGGTCTGCAGCCATCCTTTGTATTCATGCAATAGAGTAAAGCAGACTTTATCTCAACTATTCTTAAAGTTTTCTCAAATCATGTGTAAACATTCTGAGCAAAACACCTGTGCTATAAGTAACTAGCAACCCAGAAACTGTTTTCTAATTGATTTCACTTGAACCATGCCCATCATTTATTTCCCTAAATGACGAAACCACTCATCTTCCTTTTCATAACATCAACCCAACGCTTCGTAACAGCAATAAGCCTGTTGCACACTGATCATAACAGTGAGTGGTGAAATATGTCCAAATTGCATTTGGCTTCATTCGTTTCCAACAAGTCTCGTTGATGTTAGAGTACAGTTTTCTTTGTTCAAATGCCAAGTTCGCTTATTTCTGAAATGTGACACAGTTAACAGTGAAGAAAGATCATTTAATATATGTCTGCATTTGTTGTTGGTACAGATTCAAATTTTAAGAAGGAAATCATTGAAGAGAATGACCTAAGAAACAGCACTGGGAGTACTTCTAGAACAGTGATGATGGATTGATGCTCCAGCAGCTGGTGGGATAATAATCTGCTAAAGGAAACAGATACTTCTGTGAAAAGCATGCTATGCAGAAAGAAAGGTGTTTACATATTCATTAATCTAGCCTGACACTCCAATGTGTTACAAAGAGAACACTGCATTGTTGCAGATGCCATCCTTCAGATGAGATGTTAAGCTGATGTCCTGCCAGCTCAGGTGGATGGCTGGGTGGACCTGTTTTCTTTATACATCCTCATAATAACATGGTATTATGGTGGGTGAGGACAGGGTGGGTGGAAGCTGCTTTTCTCAAAAATCATAAAAAGGATCCTAAAATTGTTTCTATCTTATTCATTTTGTCATTCCTCACTTTCACCCAGCATTATTTTTTCCAGTCAGATCAAAAGGTCCAAAGCACAAGAGCTCTCACACAAGAATCACAAAGCTGCCTTTCCGCATTACATTGGGTGTATGTGTGTGAGAGGTGGAGTGTTGAAGTAAAGAGTGTTCTGACAGTCTGTTTGTCTGCATTGTTAAGTCATCTAAACAGACAAAAATACAGCAAGAGTCATTCTCCTTAGATGGCGGCTGTTTTTCCACAGATCAAACATGCACATGGGTGTACACACAAGCATTTGAACAATTAAGTCACTAGAGAATTATATGAACTGCTTTAGATTTCTTGTGCACTGCCTATTTTCAATGCATTTTTTTTGCATTTTAGCCTATTTAATTACACATGTTGCAACTGAAACTGGGAGTTGCACACTGTTAAACAAATTCTAAATATATCATTCATATTTGTTTTTAGTGTATGCCATTTACTGAAACATGAGATTTGGAATGTTCTTTTGCTTATCTATATTAATATCATACCTACTGAGACACTTACTGACTAGCTTTCTGCAGCATGATTTAATGCGTTTGTCCTCCACACTCACATTAAGAATACATTATCCAGAGACAGCCATACTTTAGTTCTGTAATGCAAAATCTCTTTTGTTTAGTATTTTGCTTTGCTGATAGTGAAGGCTTTCCTTTTATCAGTTGAACTCCAACAACTAATGCATTTAAGTTGTAATTGAAATTAAGTAGTGGTTAGCATAACGCTATTACAGTGCTAGTGACCCAGGTTCAATTCCGCCATTGTCTGTAAGGAGTTTGTACGTTCTCCCCATGTCTGCATGGGTTTTCTCCGGGTGCTCCAGTTTCCTCCCACATTCCAAAGATGCACAGGCTAGAAGCTGTGGGAATGCTATGTTGGCACCAAAAGAGTGGTGACACTTGCACAGGACATTCTCAGTAACGCAAAAAGACGCATTTCACTGAGTGTTTCAATATACATGTGACTGATAAATAAATATCTTATATTAAAACATCTGGGTCACAAATGTCTTTAGTGTTTGCTTTTATCCTGAATGAAGTTCTTGCCTTGTAATGTTGCAATGCTTTCATTATGTCTGATATTTCTGCCTGTTGCCCAACTAGGAGGGAAGGATGGAAATTTGATTTTTTTAACTATGAAGAGTTTTATTTTCTGTTAACAATGGTGTTGGGAATTGTATCAGTTTTACTCTTAACATTATTATTTCAGACTTATTACTGAATTGTTTGTTTCAGCCATTAGCTGGTTTGTAATAGATTATGAATAAAAAACTGAAATAATTATTTAAAGTTGTAGTGAAATTTTCAATTATAATCCTGGAAATAACAATGAATTGACTTTAAGTAGTATGTACATCTGGATGTACGAGGTGTAAGTAAAAAATTAGAAATGGATTGTGTACTATATATAGACACCAAAATATATCTCAGTATAAAAGAGTTCCCTAAATTCTTCAACTGACTTCTCACTCAGAGAAGAGTTGTGGTGTATGAATGAGAGGTGTGAGGATATGTGTGTGCATGGTAAGTATGTGTGAGGCTTGTGTGTTTATGAGGTGTGAGTGGCAGAGGAGGTGTGTGAGGTTTTTATGCATGTGAATTTTATGTGAAATATGTGTGTGTGTGAGGTGTACGTGGTGTGTGTGAAATTTGCACATGCGCAGATTGTGCATGTGGGATTTGTGCTTGTGTGAGATACACGAAGTGTTTGGGTGCCTGGTATCTATGGAGAGTGTGGTGATACAGGTATGAGGAGTGAGGTGCATGCTTTAAGTGTATGCGGCATGTATAGAAGTGAGTGATGAGAATTGGGATGAATAGAAAAGCAGCATTTTTTAAATAGTAAGAAACAAGCAGATGTACAGAAGATCTTGGTTGTTGGTTCATCGTTCATGTGCAACAGAAAGTAGATATGCAGGTGTAGTTGCAATTAAGAAGTTGAACTTAATCACAAGAAGGTTGGAGTATTAAAGTAAGAACACTTGCTCTGAATGTATTAGGGTTTATAATCATTTGGATTACTGGGTACAATTTTGGTCTATAGAGTCAGTGTAGCAAAAATTCACTGGAATAATTGTGGGGATGAGAAGATTGTCCTGTGAAAAGGATTGAGAGAACTTGGAGTATACTCAGTGAAGATTAAGAGAATGAGAGTTAATCTCATTGAGACATAAAGAATTCAGAGAGGATTGACAGGGTGTGTGCTGAGAGGCTGTTCCTCAAGCCAGGGAGACTAAAACTAGGAAAGATCAGCTCAACACAATGGGTTAGCAATTTAGGAGAAGTTTCTTTACCTAGATTGCTGTAAATCTTCAGAATTTCAGACCTCAAGAGGACTATGGTTGCTCAGTCATTATCAAGGTTGGTGTCGATCGATTTTTGGACACAAATGGAATCAAATATGAGGATATGACAAGTGGACCAGAATGTGAGCATGAGGTACAAAATCAAACACAATCTTATTTCATAGCACAGCAGATTCAGGAGGTAAATAGCAACCTCAGTTTTTATTTCTTGTTCTAATGTTCTTAGAAAGGAGATTCTTACATTTTGTAAAACTTTCAAATCCTGAAGGGTCATGACCAGTTTTCCATTAATACACTGCCCCCAGTGAGTGAACTAACTTGGCACAAATGGATGAAAGTTATTAGGTATTTCTTTGTGGCTGGGATCCAAGTGAGAAATTTTTTGTTAATCAGAATCACAAGGTTTTTGTTGGAAAATTTGCTGATTCATTTGAGAAGGATTCAATTCTGTTACCTTTAAAGTTACATAAAGTATTTAAATACTGCCCTTAATCAAATGTACATTTTGGTTCCAAATGAAACACATTGATAGAATCGGAAGGGAAGGAGATCCAAAGACCGAATAGAGAGATTTTATTTCAACCAGTTCAGAGGGAACCCATGAAATCTTCTGCCAACAATAGGTCATGTGACAGCATGCTGAATAAAATCACAATCCAATTAAAATCTTTGGAGAATGTTCTCACCTATTTATCTTTCTATCAGGCATTTGCTTTAGATACTTTTTTTTAAAAAATCCTGATCATAGGGTCAGACACCTTTGGGTCAGGCCTGTTTCTCCCAGGATTTGCTTTACTACACACATTAACAATTGCACAAAAGAAACCTGGCTGGATTGTTACAAAGCAAAGAATTTGTCCATTCAAACCTGCTTTAAATATTTCTCTGTTGCTAACAATAAACAGGGAAACAAATCGTTTTGAATGCCCAGTGAGTACTTACTTGTACTTTGTTTTTTTTGTGCACTCATCTCATGCTCATCTGTACACCTTCACAAAGATTTCCACAGGTGTGCAGAGCCATAATGGAATAAAAGTTTCTGTTGTTATTGCATAAAATAACAAAGAACCTGAAAGTTGGTGATGAAATGCCCATTAAAGTGTTGAAGCATATATTGTATCCTTGTGACTACTGTATTGCAATCTAAAGTCTACACTCTGCACGTTGTCCTGTTAAGTCATGCAGTTTCTTGCTCCCATCCTGATGATGATTTTTCCTGGTTGAGATTGAATAGGCTCACTGATTTAAATTTAAGGTTCAAAGTATACCCTGGAGCCAGATTATTGCCTTATTATTAAATTCCACTTCCCACAACATAACCACTGCTGCTGTCTGCAAATAGACACTGCTGGGAAAGGAATTAAACTGCCAGATATGAATGGTAAGTTCTATACTTGAGTGGCTCATTTGAAATTCAAGTGAAAAATTGTGGAAAATTCGGAGTACTTAATTTCAACAATGATCATTATGAAACATTAACCCAATGTGAAGGAAAGGAATGAGTGCTATTGCCTATGGGTTGAACGATTTTTGTTCTATGCAGTTTAAACATTCTAAGGAAGTATTCTGTGTCACTGATGCATGCAGATTCCTATCCAAATGGTGGTATTTAGCTAGGACTAGACTTGTAATATCTTTGAAAGCCATTAGCACTATGCATTTCAGTAACATAGCTCAGGATTTCATGCCAGACCTTTGGATAAGTGGTGTGTGACTGATCTTCAAAATGTGCACCAGTTTTACCAGTGTAGTACCTCATTATCTGAACATTTGTAAAAATTTGGTTACACATGGTATCTTGTTTTAAAATTTAAAAAATACTCTTAGAATAAATTGATCACCTAATGGTAGATAAAATGCATTCAAGATTTTTATGCTTTTAAAGCAAGTTCCAAAACGTTTGGTATGTAGAGGGAAACATTTTCAAATCAATATTGCTAGTGTCAAAATGGTTAAAATGAAAGATGTTATTAATTTTATAAATATATACATTTTGAGTTGGGGAATTTTATGAATGAATCCTCTTGTGAATGTCAACATTTTCTTTCTCCCAAAGGATGAAAGGCAATAAAAAGGTCCTCTACTGATTAATAAAAATCCTGTTTATTCATATACAGACACTGTTTAAAATTAGTGGCAGCCAGTGTGTCTGCAGATGAATTTACATTGGGCTGTTTAGATTGGCTTCAGGACTGTAATAATTTATAACAGTTAAAACATAAATGCTTGCTAACACAAATGGAACCTTTTTTTAGGTTGCAAAGTTTTTCTATTCTGGATTGCAGAATGAAAGCTAATGTTTTGTTATTTTGGTACGAGCTCAATAAGGCATTTTCTGTAAAGGAGACCTTGTTAATCCAAGTTTTCAATCTACAGCAGCCTGGATAACTCAACATGTACAGTGATATTTACGCTAAACTGACCAGCTACTTGCGCAACAGAATACGCTCAGGGAAAATGAAAAGCAAGTAAATAAGGGTTTTATTTATTTGTTCAGGCATAGTAGCATTCTGATATAATTAATTTAATTTCTAGTGTAAATTTAATAACATAATTTGCACATCACAAGCTATAACTGCTTATATTTTACTCAAGGTGAACCATTTAAATCAGTGGGGATATTCCCTGTAGAACATTTTGCACCTGGAAATGTTTGTTGGGCTGTTATATGATGCTTAACCATTTAGGGTCATGAACACAATCTCCATTTTGAGTAAAACGCTTTCTGTGGTCCATCCCTTACCAGGCTTAAATGAAACAAAAACACTTTACTAGAAGTTCTTAATGTGGAAATAACTTGCTTATGTATTGCAGATTCTCAAATAATCTTTATTGGGCTAGTTAACACACTGCTGATTATGCCAGTTTTTGAAAAGAGGGGTGTCAAGTAAATTTCTTGAAACACACCTAGCTTTAAAAAGCAATGGCAAGGAAACTGGGCAATCAAATGGTGCCTTCCACCCCTGCCATACCCGCTGCCAATTTCATTTGTTCCCAAACTCAATGCCACAGGCACAACTGAGCTGGTATTGAAGTTGAGGTCTGGGATGAAGACCAAGTCTGAGAGTTCCAGTGGAGTGAGAGTTGGTAGCTGGAGGAGGAAGGTCAGGTTGGGTCACTGAAGAAAATAACTGGACAAGACAGTGATCTCTGTCAATGACTGGGATTGGACATGGTGTTTGGGTAAGTAGTCAGGGTGGATGCGAGATAGCGATTAGTGGTTGATGAGGAATCAGTACTGTGTCGGGACACCTGAAGGATCTAGGTAGGCAAATGACTTGTGCTGCCAGGATCCCAACAAGCAGTTTTAAAATATGGATTGTCAAAGAGTAACCAAACTCTGCAGCTTGAAGGATACTTTAGTCTAAATCCCCCCATGATATTTCAAAAGGAATGTTGCAAGGAGAATGATATTGAGTGTGAAACTGGTAGTGCCCCAGTCAAATTTCTGTAGTGATGTGAAATGACTCAAAAATCTATGTTGTTGTGCTTTATTCAATAATTCAACTTTCAGTCACAAGGCACTGAAATAAAGCAGTGTTATGCAATTGCTTCTGTTTCATTTCCCCAGTGATGCTTCAATGCAAGAGATATGGCAACTATGTTATGCACAGCAGGAACTCACAAACAGCAATGTAACAATGAACAGACAATCTATTTTGGTAAGGCCAATTGAGATATAAATATTAGTTAGAAACAGGATAGTTCACTTCTCATCTTCTAAATGGTGCAGGTGATCTTTTAAATTCACCCGATAGAAAAGCCAAGACCTCATTTAATATCTCAGATATAAAGCAGCCCATCTCTCAATCCCAGGATACTGAGAGAGCCAAGGGAAGAGATTGATGGGCGCTTGACAGTGATCTTTGTATTCTCCTTGGCCACAGGCAAGCAACCAGAAGACTGGAAAATAGCCAATGGTATTTTTTTTAAGAAGGTCAGAAGGGATAATCCAGGAAATTATAGGCCAGTAAACTTTACTTCAGTGGTTGTGAAATTATTGGAGAAGATACTTAGGGAGAGGATTTACTCACATTTTGAAAAGTGTGGACTAATTAGGGATAGCCAGCATTACGTCGTGCAGGGGACATCCTGATTCACAAATTTGATTGAGTTTTTGAGGAGTCGATGAAACTGATTGATGAGGATAAGGCAGTGAGTGTTGTCTACATGGAATTTGACAAGATCCCTCATGGTAGGCTGGTCCAGAAGAGTAAGTCATGTGGGATTCACAGTGAGTTGCTAAGTTGGATATAAAATTGCCTTGCTTATAGAAGACAGTTATAGAGATGTGTTTTTCAGACTGGATCTCTCTGATCAGTGGTGATCTTCAAGGATCAGTGGTGGGACCTCTGTTGTCTGCAATATATATTAATGATGTGGATGAAAACGTAGATGGTCTGATTGGTAAGTTTGCACACACAAATTGGTGCAGGTGTGGATAGTGGGGAATGTTGTCAAAGGATACAGCAGGATATAGATCAGCTGGAAATTTCAGCAGAGAACTGGCAGCTGGAGTTTAATTTGGACAAGTGTGAGGTGACGTATTTTGGGAGGTCAAATGCCAGAGTATACAATAAATGGTAGGACTCTTAGGATCACTAATATACAGAGAGACCTTGGGTTGCAAGTCCATAGCTCCTTGAAAGTGGCAACACGTGGGTATCGTGGTAAGGAAGGTGTATGGCACACTTACCTTCATTGGTTGGGTCATTTGTATATAAGTTAGGAAGTCATGTTGGAGCTGTGTAAAGCTTTGGTTAAGCCATGTTTGGAGTACTGTGTGCAGTTCTGACCGCCACTCTATAGGAAGGAGGTGGAGGCTTTAGAGAGGGTGCAGAAGAGTTTCATCAGGATGTTGCTTGGATTGGAAAGTACTAGCTATAAGGGAAAGTTGAAAGAACTTGGATTATTTTGCTGGAGCATCAGAGCCTTAATGTCTACTCGATAGGTATGTAAAATTATGAGAAACATATATAGTCAGAATTTTAAATTAAATTAAATTTTATTTTTAAATTAAATTTTATTTACAGTGTGGTAACAGGCCCTTTTGGCCCAACAAGTCCACGCCACACATTTTAAACCCATATTAACCTACCTGTATGTCTTTGGAATGTGGGAGGAAACCGGAGCACCCGGAGGAAACCCACGCAGACAGGGGGAGAACGCACAAACTCCTCACAGACAGCGGCGGGAATCGAACCCTGATTGCTGGCACTGTAATAGCGTCACGCTAACCACTACGCTAGCTTTACACAAGGTGGAAATGTTAAATACTAAGGGTCATAGTTTTAAGATGAGAGGTGTAAATTTAAGGAAGATGTGCAAGTTTTTTTAAATAGTGAGTGGTAGGCGCCTGGAATGCGCTGTCACGGGAGGTGGTAGAGGGCGATATGAGAGCAAGATTTAAGAGGCATCTAGACAGACACATGAACAGGAAGGGAATGTAGGGCTATGGACCATGTACAGGCAGTTGGGCTTACTTCAGATTGGCATCATGGTAGGTGCTGACATGGTGAGCAGAAGGGCCTTTTCCTGTGCTATGCTCTAGCTGATCGTGATGCATTCTCTCAGCACTAAATGGAGTAGTTGCCTTGAGTTCACTGCAAATTAAGTTGCACATGAAGGCTCAGAAATGTTTACAGTATCTTTTATGAATCTGGCAGGGATAATATGAGGAAAATGAAACAGACCCTACGCTATAATCAATCCATGTTCCCTTAAATTCTCCTTGCAACCCATTGAGTTACAAGAAACTTTACTGTTTGCAAAAAGAAACAAACTGTTGGAGGAACTCAGCAGGTCGAGCAGCTTCTATGGGGGAGGGGGAAAGGAATTGTTAATGTTTCTGCTCAAAGTCCTGCATCTGAACTGAGAGTGGAAAGGGAAGAGGGCTGGTATGAAGAGGAGAGGGAGAGAGGTGAGACAGGGGTCACAAGGTGATAGGTGAACTGAGGAGGGGTGGGAGATGAGGGGCAGATGCAACCAGGTGGGGGAGGGGAAGGGTGGAGTTGGGAGACAGAAG
>JARFYF010000052.1:78974402-78984449 GCA_030265395.1 Rhina ancylostomus
GCGCATTGACCTAGCACTGAGCGTCAGGACTATGGTCCCCTTCTCTCGAATTCAGTGTCACAAGTAGTTTAATGTTTAACTTAATCAGGAAAGGCGAGCACAGTGACACAAATGACCCTCAATTGGCCTCTAATATTTTCTCACACCACTTCACACTGCAGATTCACCCATCTGTCTCAGTCTATGCACCTCCTTACACCCTGTCTTGCAATCATCCTTATGCAATCTCAATGTGATTGTAAACAGATTTTCTCCATCGATCCACTCAATAGATGGCATTAGTCTCACTCACTGGTTTCATCCTGCTGGATAAGAGGATAAAGGACAGCAGGAAGAAGCAGAGAACAGGAGGTAGTCATCCAGCATCTAATAAGTCAAAAGATAAAGACACGTGAGGTGGGAAATGGGTACCTCATAGTCACCCAGTTAGAGAATTCTCTCTTAGACAACCATGGTACATACAGTGAGAAGCCAACAACTGCAGATGCTGTTAATCTGAAATAAAATGGGGCATGCTGGGAATATTCAACAGGTTAGACAGGATCTGTGGAGAGGGAAACAAAGCTCTTATTTCAAGGAAATAACCTTTTGTTTGACTGGATTTTTGATGAAACATCATTGACACAAAACATTAACTCTGTTTTCCTCTCCATAGATGCTGCTTGACTTGCTGAGTACTTCCAGCATTTCTACTTTTATTTCACACTACATAGAACACTCACTAAGGTGGACTTGAACATAGAATATAGAACAGTACAGCACAGGAACAGGCCCTTTGACCCACGATGTTGTACCAAACTAATGAAACTAATAATTAAACCTTAGCTAAACCAATCCCTTAACTAAACTGAAGTCATCAATGAATGCTAAATGATCTCACCTATCATGATAACCTTAAACATTCTTACTTTGCACAACTCTATGTCTTTGACCAGCCCCAGAATATTCAGCACTGCCACTGGGTGTAAAGAGAAACATGCAAAGATCACAATAGTGTGGCTAAAATCTCTGTCTCACAGCACCAGAGATCTGGGTTCAATCTTGAGCTCGGGTGTCGTCACTGTGGAGTTTGCATATTCTCCCTAACACCATGTGGATTTCCTCTGGGAGCTCCAGTTTCCTCCCACATCCCAAAGACATGTGGGTTGGTAGGTTAAGTGGCCACTGTAAATTGTCATTAGTGTGTATCTGAGTGGTGGAATCTGGTGGACAGTTGATGAGAATGGGGGTAAAATAAAAAATGGGATTAATGTATGACATCAGTATAACTGGGTAGTTGATGGTCAGCAAAGACTTGGTGGGCTTTGTTTCCATGTTGTATATCTTTATGACTCCATGATCAATGTTTCTCAGATGCACCGACAATGGGCTCTAGCCTAATATGCACCTGTTGAGTTGGAGATGGAACAACCTATGGTGGAATCATCAAGTACTCCCAAGCACAGGCATCTGACAAGAGCATCTGTCTTCTGCTGAAGAATTAGATAGGAGTTTCAGGAAACAGCTGAGCAATAATTTGTAGCCCCACAAATGTAAGCTCAAGGGTGTATAACACCATACAATCTGCTGGAGGAACTCAGCGGGTCAGGCAGCATCTGTGAAAGGAAATAGTCAGTGTTTCAGGTTGAGATGCGAGACCTAAAATGTTGACTGTCCACTTCCCTTCACAGATGCTGCCTGACCCACTGAGTTCCTGCAGCAGGATTTTTTTTGCACCAGATTCCAGCATCTGCAACATCTCGTGTCTCTGTTTTATACCATATTTGATATGTGTTAAAAATACACGTGCAATTGGATTAATTTTGGATGGTGCAGTACAGGTAGAATTTTAACTAGCTTGGACTGGTAAGACATATTGCCATGGAGCAGTGGGGAGAGTCGGGGGGGGGGTGTGGATGTTGGTGGGTACTTGGCACCTCATGCATGACTATTTCAGTTTTCAGGATTGGCTACGAGAAAGGAAAAGAGATTTTGACTTCCAGATCTCAGATAGATGGCTATCTGGGAACAAAATTGAGAACCAGGCTGATTGGAAGAAGTTCAGGAAAAAAAAATTGTAAATTAAGGAAATCTGAGGCAAAGAGAGTGGGAGAAAAGATTGGCGGCAAACATGAAGGAGAATCTGAAAATATTCCATAGGCAGGTAAACAGGGAAAGGGCTGTGCGAGAAGAGTTGTGTGACTGATCTGAGACCAAAATGAAAATCTGCTTGTGAAGGAGGAGGGCAGGGCTTCAGTAGCATATGACTGCATCAGGCTTCACTAAGGAACAAAACTGTTGCTGGGATCTCAGCAAAGGAAAGTGTAATAGAGATTATGGATGGGGTAAAAATTGATAAGAGGAGCTATTAGAAAGGCCAGCTGTACTTGGATAAATCACCTGGTTCAGATAGGATGTGATCTAGGCTGCAAAGGAAACTGCAGAGGCCCTGGACATAATCTTCCAAACGTTGTAGATTCCAGGGTGGTGGCTGAGAACTGAAAGATGGCAAATGTTACACTTTCATTAAAAAAAAGGACGTGGGGGATAAGTCCAGTATTTACATATCAGTCAGTTTAACATTATGACCACCAGAATAAGGCACTTGGTTTGTGGAGATAATAGAGAAATCAGCATTGCTGTGCTTGAAACGAGTTGGCATGAATGAGTTAGGCCAAATTGTGCTCTATTTTGACTTGTAGTGGTGAAAGCTCCAGAAACAGGCATCGGGGTAGAATTAGTTGTCACTTGGATAAATGTGGATTGAACAGAGAAAGTGAGCTGCCCCGAGCACATTCTCTGTAATGCAGAAAGCTGCATTTCACTGTGTGTGTTGATGTACATGTGACTAATGAATAAATAGATAAATAAATAAAGTGTGTCTGTCTAACTGACCAGATGGAGCTCTTAGGTGATATAATAGAGAGGGTTAATGAGGAAATGTGGTAGATTGAAACCCAAAGATACAAACCCATAAGGATTGTAGCAGGATGGAGAGAAAACTGACTACTTAACAGAAACTGCCATTAGTAGTGAAGTGTATTCAGGGAAGTCTACAGTGGAGTCCCCAAGAGGTTGGCATTGGGACCACTTTTGTAAAGTACATACTAATGACTCGACCTTGGGTGTACAGACACAATTTTCAAGACTGCATATACCACAAAAATCAGAGGTATTGTCACCCGTGAGGAGGATGGCAGCAGGCTTCATGAAGGTACAGGTAAGCTGGCGAATGGGCAAAGAAATAACAAGTATAATGCTGAGAAATGTGAAATGTTACATTTTGGTGGAAGGTAGGAAGAAATATAAACTAGGGGCCACAGTTCCCAAAAAGGCCGTAGGAACAGAGGGATTTGTAGATATCTAAATATAGTTCATTGAAAGTGATTAAAAGCATATGGGACTCTGCGCTTCATAAGACAAGCAGAGAGTACAAAAGCAAGAAGGTCATTATGACCTTTATAAAACACTGGTTCAGCCACAACTGGAGTATTGTGTCTAGTTCTGGGTGCCACACTTTAGGAAAGATGCAAAGCTCTGGAGAGAGTGAAGAAGAAATTTACCAGATGATCCCTAGAATATGGAACTTTGGTCATGTGGATAAACTAGAGAAAGTGATGTTACTCTCCTTGTAACAGAGCAGGTGGTGAGGGGATCTGAAGACTCCAGTCAGAGTAGATAGAAATAAACTGTTCCCATTGATGGAAGGGTCAAGATCCAAGGTACATATGATAAATGTAATTAGCAAAAGAGCCAAAAGTGACCTGAGGGAAAGTAGGTGATTAGGCTCTGTGGTAATAGTGGAGGCAGAATGGATTATAAGGGAAATGGATAAGTATCTAATAAGAATTAAATTTCAGGGTAATGCGGAGAGGGCATGGATCAAAGACTAGCTAATTGCTCTTATGTGGAACCTGTATTGACTAAATGGGCTGAATGGCCTCCTTCCATGTTATAACAATTCTGTGATTCTGGAGCTTAAGTTGATTACTTCTCATGCATTGCCTGCATCTCCCTCCCTTTCCTTCTCCAACTCTTCTTGCATTTCTCTCGTCCCTCTTGTTTGTCCAGCCCCTGCTGGTGTGCTGTGTTCTCCAGAGCACAGCACATTGTTTGGGAGAAACCAGCTGCGGCATCTTGGAAGATGCCTCCAGACTGGTCAAGGTTTACCTCAAGTACCCGATCAATTGGAAGCCTTGAGATCCCTTGCTGTCAGGCGACCAAAGTTGTCCTATCCTTGGTTACACTCATTGTGTTCTTCACAGGTGTTGTCAGTGATGAGCTAAGGGCCTATCCCTTGTCTCCAAGCAGCCAGTCAGGTGTGAAAAGAGCAGGTGTGAAACCATCGCTGTCCCAGGACAAAGGCAACATGACAGATTCTAGGAACATTGAGCATAGCTGCTTGCATACATCTACTTGCAGCTGGGTGCCAGGTTCACATTGAAAGAGTAGGCTTTTGGGTTGATTACTGTTACTGGGTGGAATGTGGTGGTGGCTTGACAGCTATGGCAAAAGGCCAGCCTGGACACCTCCCCATTTGCACTATTCACACCACGACAAAGCTGATCTAATGGGTTGCCTTGGAAAACAAGGCATCAATACCCGCCTCATGTATATCCCTGCAGCTGACAGTGAGATTCTGAAAATTGCTGCAACTGTTATGGAAGGATCCTGAGGCAAAGAAAGTTCAAGTAGCGGTCACTTTGACAAACCCTGGTAAATTGTAGTCAGCAGGTCCACCGGGCAATAGGTCTTGTTCCAGTAACTTGTGAGGATCTACCAGAGTCTGACATGGTACCAGAGTTTCCTCAGACAGTGGTGTACAGACATATCCAGGGAACTCAACCTCTGCTTGTGTTCTTTGTGGGGTGGGAATGATCTCCTGTCAAATTAACCTCTCTGATGATGCTCTCTCTCCCACAGACTTCTAGGCATGTGAGGAGCAGCTTGCTTCTAGTCCAAAGACTCTTGTTGTTCATTGTCCTCTTTGCCCTTGTCCCAACTGAAGCAGAGCGCTTGGTGCTGTGGCTGTGAGTGGGTGCTCAAACTGCAGTCAACCAGTGAGCAGCTCTGAAATTTGCTAACAGAATTACACATTTCACAAACTGGGCTTCAGTTCTAGTAAAACTTTCACCACAGTTTTGCTGCAGTCTTTCAATATCATTCCGGAGAGGAGAGAATCACAATGAAACTGCAGACTTTATCAAGAAATCTGCAGCTCAGCTCCAGATATTGTCCAATTTTATAGGACTCTCACTTTGGTTTTACTGACAAATTCCAGAACCTTTTCAAGATTTAAATGTTCTTGTCTGTAGCTGGACTCCTGTTAATATTCCTTCTATATGACCACACACAACCTTGGTGTTAAATGTGGAAATTGGCATCACAACTTTTAGTTCACTTCACCACTGTTTCATTCTGAAATCCACCAGCTCACAGGGTTAAAATTCCCTCATGTCCAAGGACATTACATATCAATAGGGATAAAATTAATGATTGGTTAAAATATTCAGCCAACTGCTAAATTGCTAATAAAACCTCAAAACTGCTCAAACTATAAAAATATTCCTTCACATTGATTTCATCCTTCAGTTTCCACTACTAAGGTTAAGATTTATAACCTAAGTGATACATATAAAAATATACAGTTAGGAAACACAATCTCCAAACTTGCACAGAAAATTGACTAATGTTGATTAAATGCAGTAAAAAGATTTTCCCAGCTGGTTGTACTTTTGTGTTGGAAATTTCCCATTGTCCTTCACCATTGTTGACATCTGTTACAACTACATATTGTTCACAATGTTGCCCTGTTGTGGATAGAACTACGATGCACCATGACAACTCATCACAACTGGATAATAAGGTGTTGTGGCTTCTTTGGTAAACCTGTAACATTTTTCCTGGGCTGAATGGTTCCAAACAGCCTCTGAAGTAGACTTTGCAGTGTGACTTACTCCAGGTTCCATACTGGTAAGGGCATTACAAGTTTGCAGAGAAGGCAGATTATGATGTCAATTAATGTGCATATTTTGTTCAATACCCATCTGTGGAAAGATCTGTGCTTTTCACATTGGTCTCATCAGAACCCATAAAACTGGAGTAATAGCAACTCATGCTTAATTCTGGGGCGGGGAACGGGGACTCCATAAGAAGAAGAATATTTTCACAATCATGCACAGCTGAATATGCCTGAAGCAGCAAGAAGGGTCCCCGATTTCTCCCTAACAAACCATCAACTACATTGGTGCAGTTACTGATTAATTTCTATGGCTGTCATTATGAATCTTCATGGATTTGATGTTTTCTGAAGTTATTTAAAACTGCCAAAAGCTACAGGTTAAAGGCTTCATATTGACTTCAAGGCTTTTACACTGAACCAATTACTTCCTGACATTGGTGCAGTGGTTGGCATTCCCCTTTGCAATACATCGTGACAAGGTGAATAAACAAAGGACAGATAGAACTGGATAAGCTATTGGAAGAGGGAAAAGCAGAAGAGGAGAAGGTTTCCCAGCTGGAATTCCTATCAAACTACAGCATTCAAGGAACAACTTCCAATTTGAATCTCAGTGACGGCTATTGAGTGAAAAGCTGTGCTTCGGTAAGACATACTTAAAACTTTAACTATAGCATCAACCTTTTATGTATTGGTTCTCAGTGAATACACGTTGTTATGATATCATACTAAGGTATAGGGATTAATATTGTTACAGATGCAAGTATATTACTTGTATTTAATACACTGCATCACCCACTGATGCAGTATATTTTGTGTTGAAATCACATTGTATCTCTCAACAGCACATGACCTGTTATCTGAAAATGAACACACAAATCAGATTTGAGTTTTAGCATGTAATTTAGAAACATGAACTCTGGAACAACAAGGCAAAACATAGAGGCAGTGATCTAGTCAGTTAAACTCCATACAAGGTAAATAAAGTTTATGCTGAACTTGACACAAAAAAAAATTGATACCCATCTACAATGAGAGCATGTGCCAGGAGTGAGACAGATGAGTGCGATATCAGTAGACTTCCAGCCAATGATCTGAGAGAGCAATGACATTGTGGAGGCATTTGGAACATTTAAGCAAATATGTAAATTGGCATTCAACAGTTTTCTGAAAGGTATGAGTGGTGAAAAGACAATCAGCTATGCCCTGCTGTGGCTGAGGGAGAAAGCATTTTTTTAATAAAAATGAGAAATAAGTGCATCAGAGAGTGAAGGTCATAACTGGATCTTTAAAAAGTTCAGCCCATGATCCACCAGATCCACTGATATGATCCCACACTTGAGAATGAACCAAGGTGAGTATGTTGACAATTTCCTTTCAGGGCTGAGGAACTTCATCAATGCAATTTCAAGGACATTGGTGGAAGGTCAGTGGACCAACTCATCTCAGGCTTAACATAGTCAGGCATACAGAAAGGCTCAATGGGAATGGAGGACCTCACTATTACAGATAAACTCAGAGCACAGGAAGCAACAAAGAGGCGGTCAAAAATGCTGATTACTGAAGCAATAATGAGTCCTGGCAAACAAAGGAAGAACGGCAGAGGTAGACAACAGGAAGAATAGAAAGAAAATTTGACTGAAAGAAGACAGTTCAAGGGCTGTGGATGACCACACATCTTTTAAGACAATAGAAAATGTCCAGCACATGAATCAAACTGCAGGTTATGCGGCAAGTTCAACCATTGGGAGAAAATGTGATATTAAGAGTGAAAGTCTATAAAGGAAATGCCAATAAAAGATGAAACAAAGGGCCAGGAGAAAGAAACAAAGCCAGAGCATCCATTCCATTGAGGAGGACAGAAAGTTTGAGATATTTAAATGTATGCAAGGATATTTATTCAGAAGATACATGAAGTCCAAATGGGTATAGAGAAGGTAAAGCTGAGTGTCAGTTCAATGTCCTCAAAACACAGCAAGGATGTCATCAACATAATTCCATGTGAAAATCATAGAGATGCACAAAAGCAAGAGGAGATGATGGTTGCAAAGATACCACCTAGGCCATGACATGCCATGGAAGCCAATTTATTCACACACAACCAAAAATGGTATCTTGCAGTTGTAATTTACAATTCCATGTCTCCCGTTTGATAAAAGCATAGCAATTTTGAAAGCATGGCCATCACCATGGCAGATAGAATGCTGTTTGTGGTGAAAGTGATTCTGGTGTGTGATATCAAAAGTCAATTCACTTCTAGAAAATTTGAAGATTTGCAAAGCGATGTGCATTCACCATTTTGAGCTTATCCCACATTATCCCAGAAGTCACCTTTCATAAAAAGGCTTGTCCAAAGAGTCAAGAGAATTTGGAGTTAGATTACAATTTGAGTACAGTTCTGGTCACCACATTAAGAAATATGTGGTTATGTTGGAGGTGTAGAGGAGATTTATGAGTACATTCGCAGGACTGGAAAATTTTAGCAATGAAGAAAGATTAAATTGACTGAGATCATTTTCTTTGGAACAGAGTAGATTGAGGTGAAACTTAGTTGTGCTCTATAATTTTATGAGTGGCCCAGATAGATGGATTTAGAAGAACATATTTCCCTTGTCAGAGATGTCAAAAACCAAAGAGCATAGAGTTAAAGTTACTGATGATAGGATTAGAGGACAGGTGAGGATTTTTTTAATCCTACTCAGAGGATGGGAGGGGTCTGAAATAGACTGCTTGAAAGAATGGTAGAGACAGAAAACCTCATCACAATCAGAACTATTTAAATGTGTACTTGAAGAACTGTGATCTGCAGGGCCACAGACTGAGTGCTGGAAGGTGAGATTTGATGAGGAAGCTTGTTCTGGATTGGTACAGGTACAATGGACTGAATGGCCTTTTATATGATAGATATACTGTGATTCTATGACACTGTCTATTAAATACAAAAGGACAATGGAAGTCACAAAGCAACAAACAGTCTGCTGGAAGAACTCAGCAGGACAAGCACTGACTGAATTCTTCCAGCAGATTGATTGTTGCTCCAGATTCCAGCATCTGCAGTCTCTTGTGCCTCCATGCAAGTCACAAACCCTTTCTTATTGATATTCTCTTGGGCACCAGGTATATGTGGACGTGTTGTGATCTGTCCGTACAGAAGAATCCTTTGGTTTTGCAGCTCCATAACAAAACTGTGGATTGGAACACAACAGTCTACAGCTGGAGCTTGAACACTCTACATGTACATGGGTTAAATATTCTACATTGCAAATAACCCACTAGATTTTTGATGTTTTTATAATGCGCCTCAATGCATTCAGGACCATGTTGCAAGTTGGTGATAAACACATGAGAACCAGGAGCAAGAGTAGGCTAATTGGTCCCTCAGGCTGCTCAACCTACTTTTTGTTCTTATGTTTTTATCTATGTTCTCATTGACAATTTGTAATGTGGTCGTATTCAATAAAATGATCCAATCTTGACCTCAGTCTAGTCAGATGAAATTTCTGGTAGTTTTGCTTCAAGGTTGCTGATTGTTTCAAGGTTTGGCAAGTTTTAAGAGAGTCTATAGCATTACATTCTTTTCTGCTGTGTTTTCTTGCAATGATTAGCATACAATCTCATTTGTTTAAGGCTTCCATGTTTACTGAGGATAGTGCATAACATCACTGTATTGATGGAAATGACATCCAAGAATGCAAGAGAATTGTGTCCACCACAAGCAATTAGTATGGTTGCAGCCCACTGTCATACAGTCATTGCGAAGTCCAAGTCTATGAAATTGTCCCTGAAACATACCATTGAAATCATTGATTACCACAGTCTTCTTGTGTCATGGTTCTGGGTTCTGGCCCTCAATCTGGCTCCATTAATGCCTTGTTGTCCAGCATGTGGATTCCATGCTGGACTGATTACATAACAATACACACCTGAGCCCCATCGGGGCCTAGCATAAGTATCTGTGTTTCTCTGGCTCTAGTTGCCAGAGTTTTGGTCTACCTTTGGGTATACTTTAGCTCCTAGTTGCTTAGAGTGATGTACTCTAGAACAGTCCTGTGTTCTCTATTCCTTTGTGAAGATCCAGTTCGTGTTGGGATTCCTCTTCTGATCTCCGA
>JARFYF010000052.1:79002099-79012873 GCA_030265395.1 Rhina ancylostomus
GTATCCTGACTCCAGTCCTGTACCAGTGTGCTGCATTTGGGTTCTCTGAGCTTGCTCTTTGCTCAACATTGTGACAACTCCCTCCTGCCACTGTAAGTCTGCAGAAGCTCCAATTACATGGATATCCACCTGACCATCAAACATCTACTATACTTCTGTTGGAGGGAAGAAATGATGAAGAAAATCACTGTCCTGCCTTTGTGAACAGGAGCAATAAATGGATCTGAATTTTATTGTGGCTGATCACAGTCACTGAACTTGACTTCTACAAAAGGAATAACATGGGTCAGGTATGCTAACAGATGTAGCATAAGACAATAAGGAAAAGGAATAGGCATGTTGTCCTTGGAGCTTGCTCTGCCACTCATCAAGATCTTGGCTGATCTTCTGCCTCAGTGCTGTTTTCCTGAGCTCTGTTCATATTATTAGATTGTATCAATATCTGTTTTCAGTGAATGTAACAACTGAGCTTCCAGAGAACAGAATTCCAATGGTTCACTAGGCTTTGAGTGAAGAAATTTCTGCTCATCTCAGTGGTAGACATCCTACCCCTTATTCTCAAGCAAATTGGACTCTTAAAGCAACTGTGCCCTCTTCTCATTGGGGCATCATGCAGGGGGTTCAGAAGACTGAAGACCCACACCTCAAGGTTCAACAACAGGTTCTTCTCCACTGACGTCAGGTTCTTGAACCAACTTGGAAAATTCTATTTCAACCTCGGACTATATTTTCCTCAACTTGCACTAATGTCGTTATGTTCTTTTTCATTTATTGCATCAAGTAATTTATGTTAATTTAACCTATGTAATTTATGCTTGTCATGTTTGGAATGTACTGTGATGCTACTGCAAAGAGCAAACTTTCATGGCAGTTATACCTGGGTAATATATACCCATGCCAATAAAATTGAACTTACACTTAAAAGATGACTTTAAACTTGGCAACCAGAGAGAATACCTCTAATTAGGCCTGGCTATATCATGTTGTAATTGGAAGAATCAGCTGGAGGCCTGGTTGTTAACTCTGTCAGCTCCCTACAACCCTAGCACTCAGGAGGAGCAGTGTGTGGGTAGGGTTGACATTAGGCCAGGCTATTTCTTGGCCTGTGATTGTTCACTTCCTGTCTGGTACAGTACTATTTTTGTGTGGTGGAAGCTCTCTTTAAATGGAAAGTTGAAGTCCTCAGCAGGAGGCTCATTAACATGCAGTCTGACAGTCCCAGCATGAGAAAGGACTAACTCGCCAGAAGAAGCCAAGGTGCAGGTTCAGAAGTGTTAAACAGTAGGTAGTATAGAATATTTAGAAAATAGATACTGTACACTTTTTTATTCACAGTCTGCTCTGTGTTTAAGATGGCTGCTGGTCTCCTTATGATGGCCACTGGGCCTCTTTCTTCTCCAGCCCGAGCGCAGGAAACTCTCAGTGCGGGAACATGTAGATCATTAAGCAGATGGTCAGAGCATTCCTAGGAGGACACTGTTGGTTTATTGTGCAGCTAATGGCTGTTATGGCCAGTGTGACTAATGATTTTATAGCTGTTTTATAGCAGTTCTGTAGCTGAAAGTTTTGATAACTGAGAAACCTGGTGCCAACAAGTCTCAGGACACATTAGCAATGGTGGGACATTTTGATGTTTTATTGATGATAACCTTGTAGCTAATAAGCTAATATTGTTCTATAGCTGATAGTTCTGTAGCTTAGTACCCCAATGCCCATAAATAATTGGTCACCCTGTCATTAAATCAGGAAGGTGCCTGTGACAAGAGACAAATGGTTGAAAGATGGAATTGTGAAAGTGTAGTTGAGCTATGAAAAAGTTATTTTAAAAAAAAAAGCCCCCGAACAAGCTTGTGGGCAGCCAGAGAGAGCAGTAAACAGAGGGTAACTGGTGGCTGTCTGACTGTCACAGCTTTTGTATGCAAATAAAAGTTTAATTTGTTGGAGAATCGTCTGTGCCTCCTGGTCATTTTCAGATCTCGGTAAACCACGACAGTAGCTCGATCCTTACTCCTGGTGCCTTCCCTCAGGACACAGTATGTTACCCTCCTCCCCAGAAGCAGGAATGCACCTGTGAAATCCTTGGATTTTGCTCAGTGTGTAGGCTGAAAGGTTAATTGGCCACTGTAAATTACCCCTGGTATTTAGGATGTCTGGGGAGAGTTGATGGGAATATGGAGATAATAAAGTGGGATTAATGTACATTAGCGTAAGTGCTGCCTGATGGTCAGCACTGACCTGGTGAGTCAAGTGACCTGTTTCCATGCTGTATGATTCTGTGATTTTTTTTTTCAAGGAGGCCTTGAGAATATCCTAGAGTTCTTTCTTCTGCACATCTGGTCATTTTTTTTTACCATGATCGAGCTTGGAATAGAGAGTCTGCTTTTGGAAAATGGTGACAGGCAAAGTGAACGGTGCACTGACTGAGGATGATTAGGGCTTCAGTGCTGGGGACCTTGGCTTAGGAGAGGATGTGGATGTTGGTTCTTAAAGTCAAAGACGAAAGTTGAGTTTGCTGTCATGTGGACAAGTACATGTCTGCGCAGATGCAATGAAAAACTTACTTGCAGCAGCATCACAGGCACATAGCATCAAATAAGCAGCATTCACAAGAAAACAATGTAAATTAAACTTAAATTATGCATAGTTTTCACTAATTAAGCCAGTGGATTTGGAGGATTTTGTGGTGACAGCCTTGGTGTTATCTCTTCAGTGTGTTGAGGCTCCTGCAGTCCAGATCTCAGAAGAGTAGAAAAGGGCAGGAATCACTTTTGTCTGATTCTTGTGTTGGTCTTACCAATCTACAAATTACAAACAGGAGTAGGCCACTCAGCCTCTCAAGCCTGTTCTGCTATTTAATAAGAACATGGCTATTCTAAATACAATCTCAGCTCCACATTCTTGCCTAATCACAGTCATCCCCTTGCTTATTTACTTCTGTCTTAAAAATAATTAAAGACTCTTCTTTCACCACTCTTTGATTGAAGAAAATTCCAAAGATTTATATGAGAAAAGAAATATCTCATGTTTGTCTTACAACCCCTCATTTTAAAATGGGAACTCTGAGCTTTATATACCCCCACAAGAAGGTAGAGGTGATGAAAAACACAATGATGCTGGAGGAACTCAGCAGACTAGGCAGCATCCATGGAGAAAAGCAGGCGGTCAACGTTTTGGGTCAGGACCCTTCTTTGGGACTGAAGATAGGAAAAGGGGAAGCCTTTTATAGGAGGTCCCAGTATGGGAAAAGCTCATTTCCAGCACGTGACTGAGCGAGCTGAGTAAATGGTGGCTAAATTGCAAAGCCTTTGAGACTGGCCACTGGGAACCAAATGTATAATTAACCCATGCCATTTGACCAATACATGTTGTGCTGTCAATTCATTGTAGTGATTTCAACATCCACTCAGCATTAGCTGCTCTTTTTTTCAGCTCAGCGCATCAGCAGGGCTCCCAGGCTGATGATGGCAAAGCCAATTCAAGGCAGGCTGAACTGCTAAAAGGGCGACCACATGCATCTCTTAAAGCAGAGGTGTGTTGTAGCTCCACTTCTTAAGGGGAGGGCTTTTTTTGTCTGTGGTAGAGGGTGGACGACATTTTTGGATGTCCTTGTGGCACATGAGACAACATGGGAGAGTATGGCTCGTGTGTGGGCAAAGTCAATGAATTCAAATGCTGTATCTTACAAACTCCACTGCTAGACCCAAGCACTTCTCAATGACATACAGACCTATCACTCACTTATCAACAACCTCCAGTAATTTAGGAATTGGGCCAAGTATTTATTATCTCCATCATGGCCTCACATACTTTGCAGCCTGCAAGCCTCATGCCATATCTGACCAACAGCCAGCTACTCGACTAGGACTGAATCTACCTAAGATATGAGACATTCAGTGCACACTTGTCCCTTCCTCATGGATCAGAGGCACTAGCAGCTCAATGCCAGGGGCTTAGCATGGTTTCATCACCTCATTTCTTTGAGGATGTGCTGTTTGCTGTTACAATACGAGTGGGGTGGAAACCTAGATGACGATGACATCTTCAAATCTTCTTCTTCTTCTTCTTCAAGCTCATTTTCTACTTATCCCACAATTTCCCCAGGTCTATAAAGCTGCAGAGGTGTGAATGCTTTTTAAATTTTCTCCTCCCCTCACCGCAAACCACAAGCTGTCCTTTTCTCCTTTCAAATTCCTGAAACCCAGCTGTCGGTTGAGAGAATGGGAGCCCTATGGGCTGTGATATATCTCCGAGTTGACATGTAGCGTGCAGAAGGCCACTTAAATGTTCCTCTTGCCACTTGAAATCCTGCAGTGCTCATTCACACCATCAGTTGTTCTCAAGAGAGAATAGTCTCCGTTCTCTTAGAACAGGATGCATTAAGCACCTCCCATCTGCAATCAGCACACTCCACACCTTCAGTGGAAGTGGGTGAATGGAGGCTATATGTCGCTACTCCTGCAATGCACTTCCAATTAGCAAATGAATGCTGAACCTGTGGATATCTTTTATCACCCTTCAAGTCAAGTTTAAGTTAACCTAATCAGAAATCTGCCCCAAATTAGCATACTAAATCCTAAATTTTAACTGGTGTGTCTTATTTGCAGATCCCCCATTTGGAGCCTGTTTTCACCCTTATGATGCCTCAATTTATAACTAATGTTAAATCACGAAACACAAAGAGTATCGTAGACATGTGCTTTACATGGACTTCAGTGAGGCCTTTGACAAGGTCCCACATGGGAGCTGGTCCAAAAGATGAGGGATCCAGGGTAAGTTGGTTAATTGGATCCAAAATTCCCTTGGCAATTGGAGGCACAAGGTGATGGTAGAGAGCTTTGTGATTGATTGTCTGTGAATAAAGGTGTAACATAGGGGTAGGTGCTGGGATACTTGCTGCTTGTAGTATACATCAAACATTTGGATGTGGATGTGGGAGGTATGATCTGCAATTTCACAGATGTCATGAAGATTGGTGGAGTTGTTGACAGTGTAGAAGGTGGTCTTGGACTATAGGATGATATCAATGTGTTTCTTAAATGGGCTGAGAAATAGCAGATGGAGTTTAATCCAGATAAATATGATGTGATGCATTTTGGGAATACTAATGAGGGTTGGACATACACCATGAACGGTAGGGACTATTGAGGAACAGAGGAATCTTGGTGTACAAAGATCCTTGAAGGTGGTAGGGTAAGTAGATAATGTGGTTATTAAGGCATATGGGATACTGGCCTTCATTTGTCAGGGTACTGAATACAAGAGCAGGGAGGTTATGTTCCAACTTTATAAAACGTCAGTCAGACATCAGCCGGAGTACTCCGTGCAGTTCTGGTCACCACACTATCGCAAAGAAGTGATAGTGCTGGAGAGAGTGCAGAGGAGATTCGCCAGGATGTTGCCTGGGATGGAGCAGCTCAATTATGGAGAGAGACTGGAGAGGCTCAGTCGATTGTCAGAGAAGGTTAAGAGGGGACATGATAAAAGTGTACAAAATTATGAGTGGTATAGATTGGGTAGACTGCAGGAAACCTTGCCCCATATCAGAGGTAGATAAAACCAGAAGACATAGATTAAAGGTAAGGGGTAGGGGATTTAGAGGGAATCTGAGGGGAGCCTTTTTCACCCAGTGTGGTAAGTACCTGGAATGTACTGCATGAGAGAGTGGTAGAAGCAGAGTTTTCTGACAGCATTTAGAAAGTGTCCAGACCAGCACTTGAATTGACCAGGCACAGCAGGGCATAGGCCAATTATTGGAAGATGGGATTAATACGGATGGGTGCCCACTGGTCAGCATGGACACAGCAGCCAAATGACTAGTTTTCATGCTGTAAGACTCTATGACAATCAAAAGTTAATGAAAAGAATCAATCGATGTCTGCAATGAACAAAAGTGTGGGACTACACAATGCTAACAAGCTTTTTAAAACCGTTAATTAATTTCAACCTTCGTGGAGTTAACTTACAAGATGCATAGACATGAAACTGGATGGGACAGTTTCTAAATGTCAAAAAATTATGAGAGACCTGAAAACTGATTATTGAACAAAGATTATTGTACATCTCAGAAACAGACCCTTCAGTCCACAATATCTGTGCCGAATATGATGCCAATTTAAACTGCACCTCTATCTACATGACCCTCAATTCCCTGCCTATACATGTGCCTGTCAAAATGCCTCTTAAACACTACTATCATATTTGCTTTCACCATTTCCCCAGGCTGCATGTTCCAGGCACTCACCATTCTCTGAGTGATAAAAACGTGTCCCATAAATCTCCTTTAAACTTCCCCCATCACCCTAAGCTTAAGCACTGTCATATTTGACATTGCCATCCTGGGATAAAAGATTCTGACTATCCATACTCTGTCACTTTCATAATTTTTCATAATTTTATATACTTCAATCAGGTCGCTCATCAGCCTCCGATGCTTCGGAGAAAGTGACATGCAATTGAAAGTAAATATTCACAGCCCGATAAAAGCAATCAAAAAATACTGAAAAATGTGGTTGCCATATTCCATTATTTAACATTGTTGTTTATGTCATGAGTAAAAGCTGTTTCACTTTCCTTCTCACCCAGGCATGTGGGGAAGTCAGGTAGTGTGAACCTTAGGTGAGCTCCACCTGACTCATCCATTCTCCGCCTGCAGCAAGATCAACTTTTTAGGTTTTTATTTGTACCTCAGAGTACTAGCACTCTTGCTTTTGAATCAAAGGTGGTGGGTTGAAGCCTCACTCCAGTCACCTGAACTCATAAATCAAAATCAAAATCAGAATCAGATTTATGATCACTAACATATGACATGAAATTTGTTGTTTTGCGGCAGCAGTACAGTGCAAAGACAGAACAGCTATAAATTATAAAAAGAAATAAACAATGCAGAAAAGAGGAATAATGAGGTAGTATTCATGTGTTCATGAATCATTCAGAAATCTGATGGCGGAGGGGAAGAAGCTGTTCCTGAATCATTGAGTGTGGGTCTTTAGGCTCCTGTACTTCCTGCCTGATGGTAGTAACGAGAAGAGGGCATGTCCCAGGTGGTGAGGGTCCTTAATAATAGATGGCGCCTTCTTGAAGCACTGCCTCTTGAAGATGTCCTCGATAGTGGGGAGAGTTGTATCTATGATGGAGCTGGCTGAGTCTACAATCCCATGCAGCCTCTTGTGATCCTGTGCATTGGAGGCTTCATAGCAGGCTGTGATGCAAGCAGTCAGGATGCTCTCCACCGTACATCCATAGAAATCTGTAAAAGTCTTTGGCATCATACCAAATCTCCTCAAACTCCGAATGAAGTAGAGCCACTGGTGTGCCTTCTTCATAATTGCATCAATGTGTTGGGCCCAGGATAGATCCTTTGAGATGCTGACACTTAGGAACTTGAAGCTGCTCACCCTTTCTACTGCTAACCCCTCAATGAAGACTGGTGTGTGCTCTCCCGACTTCCTTTCCTGGTCCACAATCAGTTCTTGGTCTTGCTGACGTCGAGTCTGAGGTTGTTATTGCAACACCACTCAAGAAGCCAATCTATCTCACTCTTGTAAGCCTCCTCATCGCCATCTGAGATTCTACCAACAACAGTGATGTCATTAGCAAAATTATAGATGGTGTTTGAGTTGTGCTCAGCCACACAGTCATGAGTGTAGAGAGTAGAGCAGTGGGCTAAGCACGCATCCTTGAGATGCGCCTGTGTTGATAGTCAGTGAGGAGGAGATGTTATTGCCGATCTGTACTGACTGTGGTCTCCCGATAAGGATGTTAAGGATCCAGTTCAGAGGGTGGTACAGAGTCCCAGGTTTTGAAGCTTGGTTATTAAAACTGAGGGAGTGATGGAGTTGAACACCAAGTTGTAATCAATAAACAGCAGTCTGATGTATGTTGTGTGATTGTCTAGGTGCTCCAAAGCAGAATAGAGAGCCAGTGAGATTGCATCCACTGTAGACCTATAGTGGCACTAGGCAAATTTCAGTGGGTCCATGTCCTTGCTCAGGCAGGAGTTAATTCCAGCTATAACTAACCTCTCAAAACACTTAATCAAAGTAGATGTGAGTGCCACTAGGCGATAGTCGCTGAGGCAGCTCACCCTGCTCTTCTTGGGCACTGGAATGACTGCTGCCCTTTTGAAGCAGGTAGGAACCTTAGCCTGCAGCAGTGAGAGGTTGAAGATATCCTTGAACACTCCAGCCAGTTGGTCAGCACAGATTTTCAGTAAGCGGCCAAGTACACCATTGGGCCTGACGCCTTGTGAGGGTTCACCCACTTGAAGGATATTTGGACATCGGCCTCCAAGACAGAGAACCCATGGTCATCGGATGCTGTGGGGATTCACACATGTGTAGTGTTATTCTCCCTTTCAAAGCGTGCATAGAAGGCATTGAGCTTGTCAGGAAGAGAATCATCAATGCCATTTATGCTGTTAGGTTTTGCCTTATCGGAAGTAATGGCATGCAGACTTCTTCATAAGAAGGTGCCTTTCCAAATACTAGTAAATCCTGTTCCTAAGAATCTTTCCCAATAATTTCCTTACCAATTATGGAAGGTTCACCAGCCTATAATTTCCTAGTTTGTCCCTGTTGCCCATCTTAAATACAGGAAAATAGAACATATAGAACATAGAACATTACAGCATAGTACAGGCCCTGTGGCCCATGATGCTGTGCTGACATTTTATCCTGCTCCAAGATCTATCTAACCCTTCCCTCCCACATCCTCCTCCATTTTTCTATCATTCTTATGTTTATCTAAGAGTCTCTTAAATGTCCCTAATGTATCTGCCTCCACAACCTCTGCCAGCAGTGCATTCCACAGACTCACCACTCTCTGTGTAAAGAATTACCTCTGACAATCACCCTATACCTTCCTCCAATCACCTTAAAATTATGCCCTCTCGCATTAGCTATTTTTGTCCTGGGAAAAAGTCTCTGTCCACTCAATCTATGCCACTTATCATCTTGAACACCTCTATCATGTCACATCTCATCCTCCTTCAGTCAAAAGTGAAAACCCTTAGCTTGCTCAACATATCCTCATAAGATATGCTCCCAATCCAGGCAGTATGCTGGTAACTCTCCACTGCACCCTCTCTAAAGCTTCCACATCCTTCCTGTAATGAGGCAGCCAGAACTGAACACAATATTCCAAGTGTGGTCTAACCAGAGTTTTATAGAGCTGCAACATTACCTGGCAGCTCTTGAACTCAATATCCTGACTAATGAAGACCAACACACCATATGCCATCTTAACAACCCTATCAAACTGTGCTGCAACTTTGAGGGATCTATGGACATGGACCCCATAATCCCTCTGTTCCTCCACACTGCTAAGAGTACTGCCATTAACCTTGTATTCTGCCTTCAAATTTGATCTTCCAAAGTGTATCACTTCACACTTTTCTAAGTTGAATTCCATCTGCCACTTCTCAGCCCAGCTCTGCATCCTATCAATGTCCTGTAGTGACCTACAGCAACCTTCTACAATATCCACAACACTATCAACCTTTGTGTCATCTGCAAACTTACTAAACCACCCTTCCACATCCTCATCCAAGTCATTTATAAAAATCACAAAGAGCAGGGATCCCAGAACAGATCCCTGTGGAATACCACTGGTCAACAACCTCCAGGGAGAATACGCTCCACCCACAACCACCATCTGTCTTCTATAGGTGAACCAATTCTGAATCCACACAGCCAAGTTTCCCTGGATCCCATGCCTCCTGACTTTCTGGATGAGCCTTCCATGGGAAACCTTATCAAACACATTACTAATATTCATGTACACCACATCCACTGCTCTATCTTCATCAATGTGCTTTGTCACATCCTCAAAGAATCCATGAGGCATGACCTGCCCCTCATAAAGCCATGCTGACTGCCCCTTATTCAGCCTATGCTTCTCCAAATGCCCAATAATCCAGTTTCTAAGAATCTTCTCCAGTAATTTGCCCACCACTGAAGTATGACTCACTAGCCTGTAATTCCCAGGGTTATCCTACTCCCTTTCTTAAACAAAGGAACAAAATTTGCCACCCTCCAGTCATCTGGCACCACTCCTGTGGCCAGTGAGGACACAAAGGTCATCACCAAAGGTGCAGCAATCTCTTCCCTCACTTCCCATAATATCCTTGGATATATCCCATCTGGCCCTGGTGATTATCCTAATATTTTTCAAAAGTTCCAGCACAGCCTCTTTCCTCATTTCCCAGTGCATCAGCCTGTTGTATGCATCCTCACAAACATCAAGGAATTGGCTTGTTCACAGAAGACAAAGGAATTAGAATTGGTTTCTTATTGTCACATTGACTGAGGTACAGTAAAAAATTTTGTTTTGTATGCCATTCATACACTTCACTTCATTACAACAGTGCATTGAGGTAGTACAAGGGAAAACAATAACAGAATGTAGAATAATGTGTTACATTTACAGAGAAAGTGCAGTGCCAGCAGACAACAAGGTGCAAAGCCATAATGAAGTAGATTGTGAGGTCAAGAGTCCATCTTAATGTACTAGGGGATCGATCAATAATCTTATAACAGTGGGATAGAAGCTGTCCTTGAACCTGGTGGTACATGCTTTCAGGCTTTTGTATCTTCTGCCCGATGGGAGAGAGAAGGGAGAAATATCTCGGGTGAGTGGGGTCTTTGATTATGTTGGCTGCTTTCCTGAGGCAACGAGGTGTAGATGTTCATTGGAGGGGAGGCTAGTTTCCATTATTTGCTGAGCTGTATCCACAAGTCTCTGTATTTTCTTGTGGTCTCGGGCAGAGCAGTTGCCA
>JARFYF010000052.1:79180254-79190560 GCA_030265395.1 Rhina ancylostomus
TTAAATGAACATTTCTTCGATGTATTTAGAGGCAAGGTAGTGGGCAGTGTTTGTTTCGTCATATTTTGGTTTGCTTACTAATCTTAAATGACATTTTAGTTTGTAATGCATCTTAAACCTTAAGAGGAGCATTTAAAGTAGACAGTATCCTGTTCATTTCAAATCTCGTCCAAGGACTTCAAAAATTGAACTCATTTATGAGTTGATGGCTTGTCAACTGGTATTTTGTAGGTAAAATGTTGGTTAAATTTATTGACAACTGTTATAACATTCGGGAACTTGGCTTCATTCCATGAACACATACTGTTAGTGTTTCTGATCATGTGATTTTTTTTTTTTATTTGATTAACTACTCCATGGATTAGGCATAAAAGATTTAATCAGTATTTAGTTTGGGCTTAAAAGTTGCTGCTGCTTTTTGTTTGGCAACTCCTTGGAATAGTTGAGGAGTGATTTCGCAATTCCCACTTGCAAGCCCTGTTCATTCACCTGCTGTAATCTAATCGTCTCAAGCTTTCTTTGTTCCTGTCGATAATTCCATGTGTAGAATCACAGGACCATTTTCTGCCATAAGAGCAGGAGGTGGGAAAGGACACATTTTATCCAGTCATTTGGGATTCCTTGCGTTACCAGTGTCATGGTTAAAATAACAGCTAATACTTCTGTCAAAGCAATACAGTTGAGTACCAGGTGAGTTTACCAATGGTTGTCAGGAGTTCATTAAGTAGCTAATGATTTGCTATTAAATGTAAAGACAAATATCTTTGAAGAAAGCTAAATTAAATGTCAGCAATTACTTTCAATGGAATTACTTGTGTAAACAGTTGTTTCAGAGTCAAAATCTATAGTGGCAAGCATTAAAGTCTGTGAAGTGTCTGGAAAGGAAGGAAAAATTCCTGACCTTTTTGTATTTTACTCAACAAGTAAAAAGTTTCCCAAAATGATTGCGATCATATCTTTTAAGAGCTCCCCCATAGAAAATGAGAAAAGATAAGGGGAAAAAAGGCAAGGTTCGATCATCTGCTCCTGCTCCAATGTATCTCCGTAGTAGCTGTCTGAAGAAATGTTGATAAAGGATCAGGTTACCAACCTGCAGTGTATGGGTATTAAAAGTCTAATGAAGGTTGTCCCCTTGAAATAGGGGGCTGGAACTTTAAGAAAGGAAGTAGTTGTGCAAATGGATAAGGCTTTTAATCGGACTGAAGTTCCTCTAATCCAATTTCAGTCCCTTGGCATTGATCTTTGCCACAGCACCTTTTCGGGCCTAAATTTGCCTACATTATATGAAGCACTGCCAAAAAATTGCAAAGAAATATTATTAATACCTATAATTTGTAGAAGCCAGTAGGCATGTTTGTTTCTGGGATGTGGCTGGAAAGGGGAGCAGCTTAAACTACAGAAATACTACTTACAAGTTTTAAATTATATTCTACTTGTTGATGATGTTGCTGCCCTGCAACCCCAGTTGAGGACCAGCTGCTGTCCTGCCTCAGCCATCAAACATCTTTCTGCAGCAAGGACTGGGGAGTGAGGGGGAAGACCTCATCACCAACGGCCTGGAGGGTGGTGGGACGGTGGTAATGGCTGCATTGTTTTGTTCTCTCTCATGCCCCATGCTGAGGGAGGCATGACCCCAACACTCAGTTCGATCAGCCCCAGGAACAGGTACCACTGTCCCATCGTCTGCCTCTCATCAGCAAGATGCACTGACTCCCCGAAATTCCCATGGACAGACCACAGGCCCACCACTTTCCCTGCTCTCTGTTAGTCACTGTCCCCTGAGTTGGGCCCACATGGCAGATGACTCTGGAAACTCCTACTCATGCTCCTGCCACTGTTCCTCTATCAGTTTTCTCTCTCTCTCTCTCTCCCCATTCTGGACTCCAAGTTGTCTGCAAACCTTAGTGAAATGTCAACCACAGCAATCCTATTCTCCTGGACAAATATGCCATCAGGTAACCACATCTTTCCACCGTCATCTTAAAACCTTGGTTCCTTAAAAACAGTAAAACTGACACAAGGGAAACCTTCTTACATAAAAGCTCTGAAATCTGATTGTTCTGGGTGTATCATTTTATCCCTCGATTGAAGAGAGGAGGGAGAGAGGGAGATAAAGAGAGCAAGAACGAGAGAGATGGAAAGAGAGAGAGGCAAGAAAGAGAGAGTGAGAGACAGAGGAGAGAGAGAAAAAGAAAGAGACACAGAGCATATGTGTGTGCATGCAACTCTGTGTTACAGCGTGTGTATGCATGTCTATGTGTTTGTTTGTGTGTGTATGCCTGTGTGTGAGAGAGAACATGGGAGTCAATACGTGATGGCATGAATGGACCAACACTTTGCATCGATGACCCTGCCGAAAAATTGACACGGCGACCTAATGCTGTGGAATCCGAGGTTTCCGTACCATCTCAGTTTAAGTAGTGCTTGAGTGATACGTGTTTAATGGTTGTTTCCTTGCAAACCAACATGTTCTGCTTGTCAGAGTTTCTTTGAATCAGTCACAGGATCAACATCTTATTTGCATGATTTCATACCAGATAAGCTGTGTGGGTTTGATGATAATGTTTATGATTCAATTTTAGCTGCACAACTTAAAGGTATATCACAAGAAAGACATTTGAGGAATTCCTGGGGCAGATGTTATATTGCCAATGCAGAGGTAACGCCTTGCTGGCATTCACACCAAGACTTGTAAATCAGCAAAAGGCTGTCAGAAGCATGCAGAGGAAGTGCTGGAGGAGGCTGCAGAATAAGCATCTTAAGTTGTGGTCTCCTTCTCTGCTTTGAGGAGACATGGGCCAGAGATTCCCAGGAGTCAGTGGGAATGTTGCATTTCTTGAAGGTGTTTCTGAGTGCATCCTTGGATCTTTTCCTTTGTCCCCCAGATAACTTCTTCCCATGACAGAACTCAAAACGCAGTGTATGGTTCAGGGGTCTATTGCCAGGAATATGAACAGTGGGACCTGCCTAACAAACCCAACTAGGTGTAACCAGCATTCCATTATTGGGAATATTGACCTGAGTCAGTTTGCTGATATTGGTTTGCTTGACTTTCCAGTGAATTTGGAGAATTCTAAGGAAACAACATTGGTATTTCCCCAGAGCCTTGTAATCTGAGAAGCATATATCAGGGCAGGGATCACTACTGCTCGAAGGACTGTGAGCTTCATACCAGGTTTGAGGTCTTGATCTTCATATACCCTTTTCCTCATCAACTAATGCTATGATGGTGCACTGAAGGCAGTAGGGAATTTCATCATTGTCTGCCTTCACCTAGAAATGGCTGCTGAAACATGGGAAGTAGTCCACATTTTCTAGGGTCCAGAATGAACTGTTTTTGCTGGAGGGTAGAATGATGCAGTGAAGACAGGTTGGTGGAGCAGCTTTGTCTTGTGGAATGTGATTATATGGCCCACTGATCCATATGCTTCAGTGACCATGTCAATGATAACTTAGAGCTCAGCCTGTGAGTGTCTGAAAAGACAAGTGTCACCTGTACATTGCAGTTCAACTATTGAAGTTTGGGTAAACTAAGGTTAGTTGCTGAAATCCTAAAACTTGGCAGTGAAGAGCTTCAGTTACAAATCCACAGCATTATGACCCACATTTGGGTAGAGGAAGATCTTCCAGCGGACTTCAGATATAGCATAATTGATATATCTTCAAGAAAGGAGACAAGTCCAACTCTGGTAACTACAAAGGAGACTCCCGGCTCCCACCACAGGGAAAGTCATTGCCAGGGTTCTCCTCATCAGCTTCCTCCCAATGCTTCCAGGTGGGTCAAGGCAGGTGAAGAGCATTTTAAATATGCTGATAGCATGCTCAGTAAGTTTTTCTGTTGACCTAAGACGTTTGTTGTGCTCCTTCTATACTTCATTGATTGAAGTCTTCAGGTCTCATCAGCCATGTTTTAAGATGGCAGCCCCTGTTGCTGAGCAGCCATTAGGTTAGGTTACCTCCAAGTGAGGAGAAGTCAGTGAAGCTGAACTGCTGCAGGACAAAAGCCTCATGGGGATTGCAGAGGAATCTAACACACAATGGCAGAAATATTGTCTTATGGAGTAGACCAGCTCCAAGTCAATGGAAACTGCTGAGGATCTCTTCCTGATCACAAGTGTGTGGCTGATGAAGCCCTGGACCAAAGAGAGGACAGGCAGGGCCACAAGCCCAAGTGCTGGCTTATTCTGATTGACCTCACTGGTGGGAAAGTTGATATGATTATCCCTCCCATTGTCACCGTTATCTGCTCCCTGAAATACCCATCAGTCACACTTCTGATGTATTTGCATGTGAGATTGTGCCAAATCTCCAACAGAGCCCTGAAATGATCCTAAGACAAAGAAAGTGAGGGCAGTGATGAGTTCATCGGCCATTGGCATGTTGTGGCCACCAAGAGTACTTTACAGTGTTCTGTAAAGTACATTGCTTCAGCCTCTTTGGATTCTGGAGCTCAGACATGTCAAGGTAGCGTGGCTTCAGCCTGTGCACACTGTGTGGTGGGCATGGCCAACTGTGAGCTGCATCTCCCTGCTGATCCCCTTTCTTCATAAAGCTGTGAGGATTGTGTTTCCGCTCTTCCTCAAATCCTTGTTGTTCCCCATCACCGGTCCCCTGCTGGGTCCTACAGTATCACTGCATAAGCAGCAGCCATGAGGATGAAGCCATGGAGAGCTTCAAAAAGCAATTAACAACTGAGCACATCTAATGCAAGCAGCAACATTTACAAATTTAGCTCCAATTCTAGCAAAGCTGTCTGCCAAAATCCTGTCAGCAAAACTTTTGTGAAGGAATCCTGTGACAGAGGGAAGTGATTGTATGGATGCCATTTTTATTGCTAGATTTTTCAGTCAATCCTTCTGCCCTGTCCAGTGTTACTGTGCTCTTCCTTTGGTTTCATGGATAAATTCCAGAAAACCAGAGAAATGCCTATGCACTGAGTTAAAGTCCCAAACCCTGCTTAACCCTGTTTTTGATGAGGGATTACCATATTCAAATTGCCAACCTGCCTCTCATTGGGAGAACGCTGGTGGTGGTGAGCTAGGTTCCCACATGCGGTCTGATACACTCAAGATATGTTGTATTATCACTTTTAATGCCTTTCCCAACAAGTCAATTTGAAACACATCCACTAATTCAAGTTAAAATTCTCCAGTATCTCTCTTGACCAGAGCCAAAAGTTGCATTTGGCAAAAACATTTCCATTCATACGCTGACAAGAATTTAATAGTCATCCAAGAACAATATTTGATGTATCTGAATGAGTTTCTTGGAGATTATTCCTCTCTTACATGGGCATTCTGAGTTTCATGTTGCTCTATCATTAACTAATAGTCAGTGAACTAAAGAACCATTGTGGAAATTAAGTGAACAAGATTTAATTGTCAGTCTGTCTAGATAACATACCAAAAGTCTGTCTGCACAGATTATTCTGCTACTTTTTTGTACTTTTGCACCTATTTTCTCCAGTTAAAAAAATGCTTCATTATTTCCATTCCTAATTTTTGTTTTGCTGCACATTGGGATACGTCCTCCATGAAAGAGATTACTATAAGTGAAGAGTAAAGTTAGCTATGATTGAACAATCAGGCTGTCATGGTTGAACAAAGTTTTGAAATGTTTCCTAATATTTTGTGGTTAACTATTTCTTTCTCAGAAGCCAGCTATCTGAATGTCCAAAGTAAAGACTTATATAAAATAAAACAAAGAATAAAGCCCATGTTTCATGTATGGAAAATACCTTCTAGTTTCTCAAGGAATCAATTCTGCATTTGCATGGAACCTCTGAATATTCAGGAAGCAATGCTGCCATACCTGAACCCAGTTTGGGATATCTCCCACACCCCAATTTTCCACTCTCCTCTAATGTGCTTTGTGGGATCAGTGCTTGTTTACCTTACACACTCTGGGACCATGTCAGTGCATTGCTGATGAACTTCTCCAGTACTTCTGTGTGGAGTTTGCATGTTCTCCCTGTGATTGCATGGGTTTCCTCCAGGTGCTCCAGTTTCCTCCCACACCCCAAAGACGTGACGGTTAATTGGGCACCGCAAACTGCCTTTAGTGTGTGGATGAGAAGTGGGATCTGGGAGGATCAGGCTCAAATGTGGAGAGAATAAAAAAATGGGAACAATGTAGGGTTAGTGTAAATGAATGTCTGATGGTTAGTGTAGACTCAATGGGCTGAAGGGCCAATTTCTGTGCTGTCCCTCTCTATCACTATGAGTTTCATAGCCATCCAATATTCACCTGTATTTGTGCAGTGAGCTGTATAGGGATGTTTGTTTGGTGTTTGTGACTTGCTAATAGTACTCAGCTGAGAGTAAATGTAAAATATTACTCAGGGCTCAGGCCATCCCAGTTCCAACTCAGACCAATAACTTTGCTGCCTTGCTGCTCATGTTAGGAGCAGGTCAGCCTTCCCCTACCAGTGATCCAAACCATCTATTCGGCTTCCATGTTCAGTTGGAAGCCCTTGTTTTCCTTTCACACTCCAGGTCCATGTTAGTGTATTGTTGTTGAACCTCCGCGATACTTCACAGCCTGAGTACCCCATACAACCCCATCCCCACAACTTGCATATCATCTAGCTGCATAACCCTGGGTTTTAAACAAAGTTAAGGGTTGATTATTAACTGTAAAGTTAATACATATAGCAAGCTTAGCATATCAATGTCCAAAGACACTTCACAGGACTGTTATCAAAAAGAAAGTGGACACCAATCTACATGGGGATACAACTGCTGAAATTTAAAGTTAGGGTTACCTTGACAACTTTGATCTACTCCCATCACTGACCTTCTCTCTGTCTCCCTCCTCCTCCCCCTTCTGTGACTTAAAATTTGCTTGTTTTCTCACTTCTCCAGTTCTGACAAAGGGATTTTGACCTGAAGCGTGGACCCTGTTTCTCTCCCCATAAGGTGATGCTTGACTGGTTCCAGCACTTGCTGCTTTTGTAGCAAGAAGTCAGGCTGCTGGATGAACTCAAGTGGGTCAGGCAGCATCTATGGATGGAAATGGACAGTCTACGTTTTGGGTCTGGATCCAAAACGTGACTGTCCATTTCTTTCCACAGAGTTCCTCCAGCAGCTCACGTTTTTGCTCCAGACTTCAGCATCTGCAGTCTCTTGTGTCTCAGTTTTCTGTTTTTTTGTTTTGGAACCCAGAATCAGAAGTTTTTTTTTCGCTTTACATAAGGTGATGTCAGAGCTGGTGATCAGAAGGTTGATCTAAGATGCAAATTTTGAGGAGGAAAAAGAGACGAGGAGTCACAAAGATTTAAGGAGGGGGTATCTAAACCCAGGCAACTGAAGTTGTGTTTGCAAATAATAGAGAAACTAAATACAGGAATCAGCAAATGACCGGAAAATAAAAAGGAGTGTTTTAGTGTGAGAAGAAATTAGGTAGAGGGGAATGACACAGTGGAGAATTTCAAAACAAAGTTAAGAAATCTGAAATTATCTTAACCAAGAGCCAGTGTAGGTTAGGAAGCATTGGCCTACTGGGTGAATGAGAACACAGGCAGCTTAATGGAAATTAGCAATAGTTTTGAATAACCATAAATTTATGGAAAGTAGTACAAGGAAAGCTGGTCAGGAAGATGTTAGAAGGGTCAGGTCAAGAGGTAACAAATATAGAGAAAGCAATGCATCAAAATTAAGAAAGCTAATATTTGAATACAAGAGTAATGAGCACCACTGATTTACATCCTTCACAGAATAATGAATTGAGCCTTTGCATTTAATCCCCAAAGCAATGATAAGGATCTCAGATTACCATATAATGAAAAAGGAATTTAATGTACTGCAGATCAGTGGTTCAACTAGACTATTGAATAATACTGTTATGAATGTTATTCTTCTCTCAACCAACACTGCCAAAACAATTTAACTGGTAATGTAGACACAAGAGACCATGGACTCTGGAATCTGGAGCAAAAACAAATTGCTGGACTAATTCAGCCAGCGAGGCAGCACCTGTGGAGACACTGTTGATTTTTCAGGTCAAAACCCTGCATCAGGACTCACAGATGCCTCCATGGATGCTGCCTCACCTGTTGAGTTCCTCCAGTTTGTGTCTAACTGGTCATGTAGCTCATTTGCTCAATGTGTGATCACATTCTGCAAAATTGATTGCTAAATTTACCTAAAACAAAGCCAAACATTTTATCATTGTGGAATACATTTTTGGAAAATCCAGTGAAGTTGAAGGGAACTAAATAAATCCAACAGCTTTCCTATTTGTTCGATTACCTGTGAGCAATGGGCCATCCATAAACAAATGTTTTCTACCTTGTCTGTTACACTTTGGCTGTCACAACTGAGAAACATAGCTAAATGGCTCAAATCTAACTTGATAATACAGTGGCTGATCATTACTGAGGAAAACAGAAGTGCACCAATCAGGCATGGGAGTGATTACGATAGACTGATACACCCACTAAGGAGGAATGAAATCTTTTTATCCCAAATTAGTACTCAGTAAATTCAATAATTTAAATCCAAAGAAAATAAACCAGACAAAAATCAGTCAATCATTTGAGCTTTTAGATTCAATGAGTTTCGTGGTTGAAAATTCAGTGGAAAATCACTGGCTGGTAATATGGGATGTAAGTAAACCTTTGTGAGGATGAGCATTGTCCCACTGCTGATCTCTTAATGAAGCATGGAACTATAATTCAAGAAGGTGACTCACCACCTTCTCATGGGCAATTAGATCTGACAACAAATGCTGGTCTTTCCAATAAAGCCCCAATCCCATGTACAAAGAAAAATCCCCATGGAGTTCCATTAAATCTCTTTGGGCCTCCATGGTTTCTAGCTATTCAGTGTTATAAAATCTATCTCTTTTTGGTCCAAAAAGACTTACTTGTATTTGCATTGTATTTTATTTTGCATTGGTTTTGTACAAATTGTGGTTATAGCATGAGTCCTCATGGGAGATGACTAGTCACTCTTTCCTGTTCAAATAGATCTTCATTCAGTTTTTAAGCCAGGTCGATAATTTGTCCTCAATTCCATGAGCATTAATTTTAGCTAACAGCCTCTTACATGGAACTTTATTGAATACCTTATGGAAGTTTCCTTGAACTAGAATTGCAGACAGTGTGTATCTACTTATTTTAAAAAGTAATTAATTTTGTTGGACATGACGTATTCTTTACAAATCCATGATGAATCTCTCTAATCAGCTCAATTTTCTCTGTGCTTAGTTATTTCGGTATAGAAATTCATTTCCAGTCACTGATGCTACATAGTGTTTGAAATGTAATGAATGAATTTCAAATGCAGAATACAACATGCTAAGGTGACCAGATGTCACATAGAGTGCTACTGATCAGGAATAATATTCTAGGCAGTTCCCATCATTATAGACTCCAATAACTTCTCCACAACAGATTTTAGCCTAACATGCCCATAATTTCCTGATTCCTGTGTATCAATCTCTTTGACTAATGGAGCTACATTTGTAATTTTTCAATCTATTGCAGACAATTCTTGAATCAAGATGGATTTGGAAGATTATGGTTAGAGCATATGCAATTTCCTCACCAACTTCCTATAAAATAATCAGGCCCTGGGGATTTATCAGTCTATCATTTTTCATAATACTGCCTTCTTGCTTTTGTTAACTTTAGTGGGTTTTAGGCCTTGAATCATAAGTATTTTCCCTGAAAAGTCAGGTGTAATATCCTCCTCGTCTACAATGTAATTATCCAACCAATTTGTTATTTCCTTGTCTTTATATGCTATATTTATATTTTCAGGGATTCACCTTGGTTAGCCATTTTTCTGTAATTTTGCTTTTTGTTTATTTTGATATTCCTCATAAGCTACCTTTCATAATTCCTTTTTGCTAACATTGTCTTTATGTCTTCCTTTGCTTTTCTTTAGATCTCTCAAAGTCTCCTGGATATAGGCTTCTCTTTGCACTTTTACACACTCTTCCCTTCAGCATCATGGGATTTCCAAATACTTTTGCCACCCACAGCATCATGATTAGTAAGTAGAACTCTATCCCTTTTGGGATACACATTGTCCCTGCATTACTCTGTCCTTTTTTAAACAAGTCTCTTATATGTAGTTTCGTCCAATTACAATTCTGATCAGTTTGCTATTGTCGGGATTAAAATTTGGTACTTTTAAACTCAATTAAGCTGTTCCTTTTGAGCAGAAGATTAAATTGAGCCCTATTCAATTAATCTTGCCTTGGACTTAACTTTTGCCTTCATCTTAGTTTATTGATAATTCGAGCAATGGGAGGTGCAGAGGAAAATGGGTGTGAGGAGGCAACCATATTGTGTGATACC
>JARFYF010000052.1:79290869-79305883 GCA_030265395.1 Rhina ancylostomus
ATTACTACAGCAATTCTGTTGAAGGTATATCACAGGGTGTTCCGGGATTTAGACCCAGTGTCAATGAAGGAATGGTGGCAAAGGAAAATTTTGGATAATTTCTTCAAATGCCAACAGTTGCTTCATTATAGTTCCTTTTTCTCTTGAGCTTTATGTTGCCTTCAATTAGAAAAAACAATATTTAGCAGGGTGTTAGAAATTACTTGATCAAATTGAACTCTTCCTTTGCACCTACTCCACATCTCTCCCTGTGTGGGGACATGGTAGCATGGCTGATGTTTATGGTATTCAAATGGAGAGAACTGTTGAACTGTTAAAGACCGGGAATAACTGTCATGCGATAATTTGGCAGCATGGCTTTTGTGCAAGGAAATAATACTAAGAACGGAGACTTGGGACACAGTTTCACTGAGAATGGAAAAACTGTTAATTTAGATTATTTCCTGTCGTTTGGCACTTTTATTGATACTGCTGAAATTCTCCCACAATTGTTCCCAGATCCAATGTAGTTTAGACATCTACTATAACAGGAAGATGACTTTCCCCTCCAGAGAAAATTCCTTGCTTTCTATTGCATAACCAACAATGTAAATGTCTCCAAAAACAAGGGATCCTTCCCACTAACCATTGTTTCAAAGTGAAACAATTTATACTACTCCACAGACCAATGACTCCTTTTAGTCATGAGGTCAATTTCTTAAAAAGCACTCCCTTATGGTTCTGAACTACAACTCCTGTTGGCATAAGTGTCTTATCTGAATTTACTTTTCTTAATTGGTTCCTTATTTTCTTGTACAAGATGCTCATGCATATGAAGCAGGTGGAAACTTGGACAGATGTTGATACACTGAGTTGTATGGATCAGCTCTTACTGCTATCAATGTAGGAGCTACAAGTGAATGTGGTTCCACTTCTAGCAGTCCCATGAAAGTTGATCTGCACTGTAAATTTCATAAAGAAAGTCTGAAAGGATTAAGATATTAAAGTTTGTAGTGGTTATTAATTATTGTGTGTAAGAAACCAAACCAGTCATTTGCATATCTTCCCACTAAGAAATACAAGGCTTCTGGATATGACTGATGGCTCCAAATGGAATCACTGGTGTTCAACCATTTTTATGCAACTAAATCCACGACTTACACACTACCTGTCACTCTGCTCCATCGCTGGATCCATCTCTGCCCCAACCCTACACTGGTCTGTCCTGGCATCGTAACAGAGATGCCACCCCAATGGGCATTCTCAGCCTGGAGAATCAGGATGGTAAGTGCTTTTATTTAAATTATTTTGTTTAAGGTAAATGTTTATTTTTTTAATTGGGTTGTAAATGTTTTAATACTCTATAATTAGTTTTTTAACTTCCTTGATTTAAAAAAAATAGTTACATCACTTTTAATGGGTTGTCAATGTGTCTGAATTTCAGAGCCACTTAAAAACTGTAAAGAGACTCACAGATCAGATCAGGAGACAAAGCTCTGTCGCCAGCATTGGTTCCTGTTCTGAGACCAGGACTTCAAGTGTACATCACAAGGACTATTCATCACTGAGACCAAACTACAGTTCACCAACCAACACCAGACTGTGGGTGGGAAGAAGTGGGTGGTGAGTGAGATCAGTCTTCCATATCCAGCCTGGGTGTGGGAGCATTTTCCAAGCAGTGGGCTGGATTCAGACTGTAGTTTGAATAATTGTCAACATGTGTGTCGTCAGGTATGGTTTTGAGGTATCAGTGATGCTAAATATATGAGGGTCCAGTGGAGCAAATGAATGTTTTGGACAAGTCTTTGATAGAAATTAAATGTAGGTAGCTGACAGAGGGGGTGGAAGATGCACTGAGCAGTAATTGTGGTTAGTGGTGGGTAGCATTGGAAGATGTATTTACTGACCTTGACCACAGTGCAGCAGTGGTGATTGGTGATTAAAAATTAATGGTGATACATTAACCTATTACAAACACGTCCACACCAGACTGAAGGCTGGTGATGTATCACTATGTTATTGCAGATGAACTTCCTTCCACGTTCCTGCATAGCCAGTTTCCTTCAGCTGGCTGTTCCTGCTAAACGTTCAGTGTGGTTTCCTGTTTCAACTGCCTAGTTTAAAGCATGTAATCAAGATTCGATTGCTGCTACAATGACCAATGTATGAACAGTGATGAAAAAGGCCAAAATAAATGTGCTCTTTCAGTTGTCAGGGAAAAGCATGACAGCAGGTGGCAGGTGTCAATAGACAGTTGTGTATTCGTGGGTGCCAGAAATGGGGCTGACCCAGCAGTCAGGTGTCCTACTGTGGCCACTGACTGGCCAGCCTCAGCTTCCTGAGTCCTATGAAAATGGCCTGACTCCTTCACACAAACAGCAGTGAATAATGAGCATTACTTGGCCATTTTAGTTCTAGGACTTTTGATTGCAAACTTTCATGAACCACTGGCACTTGAAGGCAAGTATCACACTGGAGTGACTGACCATACCTTGCACCTTTAAAAAGTAAGTGTTGTAGTGATGTTAATAGCTAAACTGTTGACTCTACAGGTAAGAGGTTAACTTGGTTGGGTTATATCTTAGTGGGTCCTAATGACCAGCTGCCACAACAAGGCTGTACTGTTTTTTTTACTAAATAACTGTTAATCCCTGCTGCAGCCGTAATGCACCTACCAGGAATGTAGTCTCACAAGTCATGTGCTTTTGTTTGAAGGAGTCTAAGCCACTCACAATATGGGACTTCTGTTGAGGCAATATACCAGTGCAGAGGGTGTTTGAAGCTGACTGTATGCAGAAATTGTGTAAGTGGTCAGGCAGCACTAACTTGGCATGCAGCCTACATCTGGAGCAATGGGTACAAGTTAATTGCACCCTTACTCTTTTCGGGGGATTATCCAGTTTAAATCTTTTTTAGTTCCTGTATATCAAGTGACTTGTATCACTCACTTTTAAGTCTTCTCTTCAAGCAATATTAAGTAAAGAAGGTAAAGGAGGAACACATTCCTTTTGTAAATTTTACATTGTCTCTCAGAATTCAGGATTAGTCATTTCTAGGTGATGTTTAAAGTAGGGATTACATTACTAAACAATAACACCATCAAAACTGTGTTGTAAGCCATCCAAATGCTGTTCTTAAAGGTACCATGAGGGTAGTGATCTCCAATTCTGTAAGGCTCACAGAATAACAATAATGGTTTCTATGGTACTTGTGGTACTATTGTGAGTTTGTGCAGCCGCTGGCATACAGCTTTGCAATTTCAGTCTCGGCAGCCTGCCCTTAAAAGAACATATCACAACAAAAGCAGCACTCTTCTGGAACATAGAAGCTTACAGCACAGTACAGGCCTTTTGGCCCATGATGTTGTGCCAACCTTTTAACCTACTCTAAGATCAATCTAACCCTTTCCTCCCACATACCTCTCCATTTTTTCTATCATCCATGTGCCTATCTAAGAGTCTCTTAAATGTTCCAAATGTATCTGCCTCTACCAGCACCACTGGCAGCGTGTGACCGTGCACCCACCACTCTTTATTTTGAAACAATCTTACCTCTGATATTGCCCCCCCCACCCGGTACTTTCCCTCCAATCACTTTAAAATTATGCACCCTCGTGTTAGCCATTTCTGCCCTGAGTAAAAGTCTCTGATTGTCCATTTGATCTATGCCTCTTATCATCTTGTACACCTCTGTCAGGTTACTTCTCATTCTCCTTTGGTCCAAAGAAAAAGGCACTAGCTCGATCAACCTATCCTCATAAAACATGCTTTCCAATCCAGGTAGCATCCTGGTAAATCTCTTTTCTAAAGCTTCCACATCCTTCCTATAGTGAGGTGACCAGAACAGAATACTAAGTGTGGTCTAACCAGAGTTTTATAGAGCTGCAACACTACATCATGGCTCTTGAACTCATTTCCTCAACTAATGAAGATCAACACGCCATACACCTTCTTAACAATCCTATCAACATGTGCAGCAACTTTGAGGGATCTATGGACCTGGACCCCAAGATCCCTCTGTTCCTCCACACTGCTAAGAATCCTGCCATTAACCTTGTATTCTGCCTTCAAATTTGATCTTCCAAAGTGAATCATTTCACACTTTTCTGGGTTGAACTCCATCTGCCACTTCTCAGCCCAGTTTTCCATCCGATCAATATCCCATTGTAACCCTCAGCAATCTCCTATACTATCCACAGCAGCACCAAACTTTATTTTATCTGCAAACTTACTAACCCACCTTACCACTTTCTCATCCAAGTTATTTAATTAAATCACAAAGAGCAGGGGTCCCAGAACAGATCCCTGCAGAACACTACTGGTTACCGACCTCCAGGCAGAATACACTCCATCTACAACCACCCTCTGCCTTCTATGGGTAAGCCAATTCTGAATCCACACAGCCAATTTTCCCCAGATCCCATGCCTCCCGACCTTCTGAATGAGTCTATCAGGGGGAACCTTGTCAAGCACCTTATTAAAATCCATGTACATCACATCCACTGCTCTACTCTAATGTGTTTTGTCACATCCTCAAAGAACTCAATCAGGCTCGTGAGGCATGACCTGCCCTTCACAAATCCATTCTGACTATCCCTCATCAGACTATGCTTCTCCAAATGCTCATAAGTCCTGTCCCTAAGAATCCTTTTCAATAATTTGCCCACCACTGAAGTAAGACTCACTGGTCTATAATTCCCATGGTTATCCATACTCCCTTTCCTGAACAATGGAATAACATTTGTCACCCTCCAATCATCTGGCCACCCTCCTGTGACCAGCGAGAATGCAATGATTATCGCCAAGGGCTCAGAAATCTTTTCTCTTGCTTCCCATAGTATTCTGGGATATATAACTAATGTTTAACTAATATATAACTAATATAACTAATTATAAATAACTAATGTTTTTCAGAAGTTCCAGCACATCCACCTTCTTAACATCGACATGTTCCAGCTCATCAGCCTGTTTTAAGTTACATTTCTAGTTAAAGGGGATCTGCTGAAAGGATGGATGTTGCCAAAGTCTTCCCCAGGAGATCATGGAGATCTGGTGAGTTTGATGAAAACTGAACCACATGAGTTATGATCTTTGTGCAAAGAGATACTCCAGGGCTGCAGCCAGTGCTCCAGAAGAAGGCTTCAGGGTAGCCTTCATATGGAGTACTACCACTTTATGGCAGCAGTTTGGGGGAGGACATGATTTGGGGAGGACAAAGAATGTAAATGAACATTTGTCCTTAAATAGCACAGTTTTAGGGGAAACGGGGTCAGTAAAATCTGGCTTTCTCCAAGTAAATAAGAACTGTCACTTTTCAGACCAGTGAGATTGAAAATCATTTGGGAGACATGTATTGACAGTTGGGAGAGTTTTATGCCACAGCAGTTGTGCTAGTGCAAATGGCAATTAGACTGAAAAGTCAAGAGTCAAATCAGAATCAGGTTTATTATCACTAACTTACATGATGTATAATTTGTTGCTTTGTGGCAGCAGTACAATGCAAAGACACAAAATTATTATAAATTATAAAAATAAATAAGTAGTGCAAGAAAAGGAATAACGAGTTTGTGTTCATGGCTTCATAGACTGTTCAGAAATTTGATGGTGGAGGGGAAGAAGCTGTTCCTGAATTGTTGAGTGTGTGTCTTCAGGTTCCGATATTTCCTCCCAGATGGTAGTAATGGTGCAAATTTGCTCTCCTCTGGGTTAAATCAATTTTCAACTACATAACTTCTACATTTTCAGAGTTGTGCCAAAGAGTTTCAGAGGCATAGCATATGCCAGTCTTGTATTATTGTGCCTCATTGGCAATGGGAGGAAAGTGCTTTTCTCCTTAATAGCCCACTATCAATGTCAAGTATTTTAATGTCCTAAATAAATCACTGCCATAGCTTTCAAACGTCAAATATGGTTAATTCATGAATGCCTGAATAATTTGCGAACTTTTGAACATGATTATGCATGGAGATCATGCACCGTAAATGGCCCTGTTACTGGTAGAGAGCTGTATTGGGGACATATTTTGAAATCATTAAACTTCAGCATTTCAGAGCTGATGTTACAAAGTCACATGCTGACAAGAAACTTCAGACCATGGGCAAACTTCTGCATAGGAAGCATTTCTTCAGTTTGTGGTCAGTTATGTACACGCATCAATATTGAAATATTAGTTTTTCAATCCATGGTCATCCATAGTAACATGAAAGATAATTAGCATGCAAACAATTAAATCAAAATTTCTTCCTTTCTATTTCATTATATGAACTATTGAACACTTGGTTGCCATTACTATCAATGAAGATATTCATGTGAAGATACAATGCACATCAAAGCATGACTAAAATGTCAGATACTAGTTTGTCTATGTACTCGTCACACACAATCAGGTCAAAGTCAGTTAAGACCTATTGTCCTTGTTAACTCTTTGTTCCTCTGTTATAATTTTCCAAGTTATATTCATTTAAAAACACATTTTTAACACTCATATCAGTTGCATAATTCATTCACCTGAAAGGAAAAAATGTGACATTTTTAAGATGCATCATGACTGTCACCCTGACTTTATACTGGTGGTTTCTACAGATTTAAGAATTTAACAAATATTTTGGGCTTAATACAGAGAGTAACTTCACAAAGTGCAATCTGAGAACTTTTATCTTTCAATCAGAAAATTAAGGTAGGGTGATAAAGAGGACCTTCTTCAATGATGTTTGTGGAGAAGCACATTGGCAATCATCGGATAGTCATTGTTCATCACAGTGCTATATCAGGTATTACAGCACAAGGTCCTCCAGATGAAAGCTCCCAAGCTGATGGGGTGTATCCTCCAAAGCCCTGCTTGCAGTTAGTTCCATAGCTACCCTTACCTAAAGGCTTTCTTTGTCAGAATATCAATGAAGAGTCTGAGCCTGTTTACCTATTTTCACAATCATCATCTGTCGATGACACAGAGCCTTCACTGCGATGCTGAGTTGTCTATGAAACTCATTCGCAGTGGAATATACTACAGCACCAATCTGAGGTGGCATGCTTGAACTGCAGGTATTGGTGGTGGGGGGTGGAGGGGAGAGGCGGAGATGCAACACAATGTCAATTTCATCTGGATACTCTCCTGCTCTACAATGTCAGATATTCATCCTCACTTTTAGCTTGAAATCCTCTTTATTGCAATCCACAACTTTCATTCTACAGTGTCAGCATGACACCAAAATCCCTGCTGCGTCACTTTGAAAGTCTTCTGATTTTCAAATGAAGCAAATAGACCCTGAGTTGCCACTAGGTCTCAGGCGGTGGATCCTGAGGCCCAGTCCCTACTACCTTCTGATGATCAAAGACGTAAACCTGTTCAAATAAACTTAAAAAGTTATATGTGATTTAAACCACCCTAAGATACTAAAATCCAACTGAAAATAAGGTAAAGTAAACTGCTTGCTTGCATTTACCTTTATACTCAAGATGCCATTGAAATGAATCTGATCGCAGTTCTTACCTCACTCACCTTTTGTGTAAAGCTTGGGGATGGGGACAGGGGTGAGCAGGCACAACGTCAATCTGCTCAGTATATCAGTATTCACCACCAGACACAGTGGCAAATCCACTGATTCTAATAAATCAACAGTAAAACAACAGCCACACACTTAACTCACTGGCTACAATCTTGCTTATTGTAGCTGTGCATCAGTGCCTTTTCATTTCTCTATTACTTGAAGATGTCCCTCTTTGGTTCCATCTGCAGTGAGAATTCAGTCCATGGCATTATCAGGTAATGAGTCTCGTGGTTCTTTCTGGCTAACATCTTGAGACCAATATCCAACTGTCCAGATTGTCTAAAGTTCTGTTCAATGACGACCAGGTTTACATGCGTGTTTTTAATGATTTGCTCAAGTCTGGCATTTGCAGAAATGCTTTCATTTTGTGGTTTCAAGAAGCCAGCATTCTATTCTTCCTTCCCTCTCAGAAGGCTGTAACACCTTGAGTTCCTCAGGGGGAAATGCCATGTCTACTCGGAATAAACATTACTAGTTCGGGCATCTAATCTCCCTTGAGGATTGTCGTATATAGGCCAGATAAGAAAAACAGATTTCCTGCCCTAAATAGTGCCGGTAAACAAGGTGGGTTTTCACAGCAATCTGTAAGTTTCAGCATCACCATTAAGGTAATAACTATGAGAAGGAATGGATACAAAATCACATAGCATATGTGATGGCACGGACATGTGGCCCATGCCTGAGGTTAAATATTACACCAATGAATACTTTCGGACACTTGAAAGGTTTAGAAGGTTAGAGTTGATATAGAGACATAGAGTCATACAGCGGAGAAAAAGGCCCTTCAGCCCAACTCATTCATACCAACTGTGTTGCCCAGCAAGCTATTCTCATCTGCTCGCGTTTAGCTCACTGCCCTCTAAACCTCTCCTATCCATGTACTTACCAAGGTGGTCTTTAAATGTTGCTAAATGTATATAGTGAATTGAGATTATGATGGCTTTGGTATTTCCAATATGTATTTTGGAGGAAATTTTGCCCCATCCAACAATGGATGTCAGACAATTTAGAGGCAGAGTAAAGCAGTGATGATGCAGTGCCATGTGGAGACTGACATAATGCTTCTGGATGACATTGCAGAGTGGGAGCACACAGATGTGAACGGAGAGGGATCCAAGGATGTATCCTAAAATAAACTCCTATCTCCACTGCCCAGAGGTCTCTATCACATTAAAAGATGTACCTATCTCATACCTCTATCTATACCTATCTCATTCAAAGATAGTGGAGCTCAAAGACCACCAATACTCTATTTCAATGCTGCCCAGTGAGTGTGTCATACGTAAGTCCTTCTCCTAGAATGTAATTCACAGGTCAATAATAAAATTCCCAACTATTTCCCCAACTTTTCCCCCTCTGAGTATGAAATCACAGATAAATATTGTTGTCACCTTGAATGAGCCACATGGAGACCAAAGCTGTAGATGCAACAGCACAAGCAGGCATGAGATGGGAGAACTCAGTGGAAGAATCTCTATGAACTAAGAGTACATCAAGCTTTTATACCCTTCAAATACAAAGAATTCAACAGGTGAATGAGTACAATGTCAATTGTTACAATTGCATAGTTTCAATTCTTGGGTGTGCAAAATTGACTCCATAGAAATAAACATATACAATTAGACAGAAGAATGTCTCACTGTTATGTCAATTTCCAAAGCATAGTTGTTAAGTGGCCTTCTAATGTAAGCTGGTAGCTTTTTTTTACTTCACAAAGGATGGTGCTTGTTTACACAGTTGTCCTTATAATTTCAAATCCATTTGATACATATTTGTTTTACATTTGAAAAACAGTTTAAAGACTGATTCTTGTTTGTATCAATGGTTAATATACTTTATACCATGATGTCCCATGGTTAATATACTTTATTCCGTAATATACCATGATTTTGAGATGTGTGCATGCAGCTTGTGTTTTGGAAGACTTAGAGAATATGCCATATCATTTCAAATGTCATATCATTTCAAATACAGTATGTCAAAAAAAAAACGAAGCATGGGAACATGAATGGATTCCAACAATTATCCACATTGATGATTTATTCTACTGTAGTTAAACTCATGCCAGAATTTGCAGATGGTCATAAATTCATAAATGCCTCTCAAGCATAACCAAGTTATTCTCAAAATTCCATGAATTTGGCATAAAACCTAGTATTAGACATAAAATTGCACAACTTTCTGAAATGAACAATGATTCTTGCTTCTTAGCACAATGGTCTCCTAAAACTGAGAATAAATTAGTAAAACAAAACTTATTCAGTGATTGGTCCCATGAATTCTAAAAGTTAGATTCATGTAAATGTCTAAAGTCTCGATTGTCGACTCTATGCAGCTATTCAGTCACTTATAGTCTAACACACAACTCTATTTTTATAAATAACAGTCACAAAATAATATAAATGCTGCTGTCTCTGAGGTATACTAAAGTATCAGTGTTAACATAATGAGCTTTTAAATCTTCATCTTAGAGTTCATTTATTAGTGTCTTCCCATTCACAAACTTTGAAAATTGTATGTCACTCTTGGGCAAAGAAAGGAAAGTGATGATGTTAAATTGAATTTGAATTTGTAAGTAACTGTCAGACTAAACAGTTACATGTTTGCATGGGACATGTCATCATTTAGCCCTTTGTGAGCATTGACTCTTTAATTTCACAGCAACTAGTTGGCTTTCTTTGGAAGGCTGTAATGAGTCTTGTTGCTGTTAGCTTGATCCATTTATCACCAGGTGGTAATGGAGGATTTTGCCTTAGGGGCAGTGAAAGCTATTCTTGGCTTAGACGATTAAATGGCAATGAAGGGGATGATGTACTATAAAGTAACATGCAAAGTTTTGCTTGAGTAATGGCAAAAATATCTGACAGGCCAGGCATTAGGGAACCTGCAGTTAAATTTAAAGCCATTCCATTATCTCATACTAAGTGTTCAGTCTGAACAAATTGGGGCTGCTGTAATTCAGATGGCAAATCTTCTTCCCCAAGTGATCTCTGTGCATGACACCACTGCACATAAGAAGGCAAAATCAGTGACAAACAAGCTATCAGCAAGATTATTATCTTTGGCAAATTATTAAATTAAACTCACAGTTGAAGCAAATTTATTTCATGCAGCTACTGTTACCTCCAGACAAAATTGTCATTGCTCTCGGGTTTATATTTTAATTCTTATTTCTGTACTTATTAAGATAAATGCCGGCTCAGAGTGAAATTGGTCCATTTTTCAAGTGTACTGGGATTCCACCTTCTCGTCCACCCTCCTCACTCTGCTTTTCTTGGAGCTGTTCACTTCCCTTCATTCTCCTGCACCTGGACAGAGCAGATGGAAAGGCTATGAACTCCTCTGTGATGTTGAAGTTTTAATGCCAGTAATACTTCAAAAAGCAGCTGATGTAGGGACTAGGTGGCACAGTGGGTTGAAATATAAATGTTATTATCCCCAGACCTGGGATTGAATCCAGCCTAGACAGATGGAACAAAAGCCTTGTTTTCCAATGGCTATTTAGGACACTTAAATAAAATGATTTTGGTTCATACAATTTTATTCCCATTGTCAGAGGTAAAACTATCCATCATTTAGTATTAATTAGATAATCTCTATTTGAAAGTCTACTCAATAAATATTGTGGAACACAAAAGCATTCTACTGGTCCATCTGAGGATTGTCTTGGGAATTAGGCACATTACTGGGGCAACATGGGGAGTGTAATAACATTACAACTCTTGGAAAGAAATAAGCATTTGTTGGTATCTTAATAATTGGTTCAAATGAGTATAAAATTAATCAAGAAATAGAAACAGTTGACAAAACTGTAATATTCTTTAAGGCAAGAAAGACCTAATTACGGATCTTTTATACTTTTGCCTGGCTCAGAACTTCACTATTCCCAGTAGTAAATAGATGATAAACACCATACACCATTGCAGTGAGGTAAAGAAATGTGATGCTTGATTCTATGGCCACGTTTCCCAGCAGCTAAATATTTTTAAGAAGCAGATGATTTTCTGTGCTTTAAGATGAATGGATTGAAATCAATGTCTGTAAAATTATAGGGTGGGTTCTTCTGCAAGTTCCCCAGATACTTTCCTCGTGAGAGCCACTCCTTGTGGGAAACATTGCAGCATAGAACCATTCCTGTGATAGTAATGCCAAGAATGAAACAGCTCAGCCTAGAGGCCATTAAACTAACACTTGTCAGTTTCAGATCTTCATATTAACATCTCATCCAATTTACCTCAAAGCCACCATAAATATGATTAAAGGCTTTGTCCAAAATGCACTGTATTAGTCAAGTTACTTAAAAGAAGTCAGAATCTTTGCACAAAGCATACTTTATCTTGTTCATATGTTAGTTTCCACCTTCCATTTGAGTAAGAAAGTCTTCTGTGATGAACTATAAGTCCTTTATCATTAATTTAGCATAGTAAGGCCAATAACACACAGTAGCAGTTACTCAGGGACTTGTAGAATGCTGACTGGAGAGAAAGGTGTTGAAAATGAACATTTTACATGTGAACAAATGGATAAAAATTGTGACTCCTGTCAGTTTTAGAGGAATAAAAAAAATGCACGAGAAAGCTTGACCCTTACACATGAAATTAAGTCTCTTCAAATAATATGAAAGGTGCTACATTTATGCACCTGTTCTGCTACATTCCAATCATAATATTAGAAGGGCTCCAAAAACAATTTGGGATCCAGATTTACCAAGTGCTGGCCAGATCAAGGCATTCCACATTCTGTCTTGCAAGGAGTGTGGCAATATAAAAGGACTGGAGCATGAACGTTATTGCTAGAATTCCCAATTTCCTGGCCCACTTGGAATCTGTTGTCAGTGAGGTAAATGGCACATAGGATCCAAGGATGCTCCAGAACAGCAACTGGCCTGGGCCTCTTAAAGCAGGACAACTCTTTGAAACTGGGTAAGGGAAAAGAAAGTGCACATTGGAGGTTTCTCTCTAAGCCTCTGGCATTTTGCCCTTTGCACATGATTGAGAAGTACTAATGTTTCCAGAAGATTTGCTTCATTGAATCCACAAGCTCGCTGGAGTCAGCACAAGTCAACACAATCCAGCAAAACTGAGAAGTTTGCCACTTCTGTATTATCAGAGGCACACACTACAGCATAATTGAAGCAGGTTTGGATTCTTTGGGTATTAGTTGGATAGAAGAGCTGTACAATAATTTCACAGAAATAGGAATCAAAACAAAAAGGCAAGAAGTATTAACTGGAGCAGTGGTACAGCTTGCTGATGTAGAAAAAATTCCAAGTACTTTTATCAGAAGCACTGTGGCAAACTGTAGGCAGTTCACAAAGTAAAAGCTCACCTTGTCTTCAGAACCACCATCCCTTGAGAGAATTAAATGTAAAATCCTGGTTGGTTATTTCTGGAATTCTGAATGTTTGTGCAGGAAGTGTCATCCTGGTGGCTGGGCTATTGCTTGTTCTACTCAAGGTAGAATATCATTTTCATGCTGAAAAGAATGACGGGTGTCAATCTTAAGCACACTCAGCTCGCATTTAAACATGCTGCGACGTTGCAGTTCTCGGTCATGCCCGTTTCACAAGACAGTTAAGCTCTGCACTGAAGTTTAACTTTTCTTCGCTGAGAAAAGCATTCCAGCTATGTCAGCATTGACAAGCAGAAGCACTAAAAGATGCTTGACAGCCTTTCATACCATAAAGAAATGTTCAGACCCAGCAAAAACAAAGCTTATTTAAGAAACTCAAAGCCCACACTCTTTGGTGATAGTGACATTGCAAGCATTTGCAAGAGTTTGCATTTCACTGTCACACAGGGTTTGGTAATCAGTAAATACTTCAACTCACTGATCTAATTTTTCAACAAGTAAATGCCATACAGGTTTCATGGCATGAGAAGGTGATTTCCATTTATTTTGGGACATCAGCAATATGAGCTGCTTTTTTCCAAAATCATGATTTGGCATCTTCTTCGAAAAATATCCAACAGCTACCATGTAGAAATCTATCACATCTATGGAAGACTAGCATATATCTTTCAGAGTTAGTGCAGATGAACTGGCACACTGTTGGGTGATGAAACCAATGAACAGGTTCCATTTTCATACATAGTTTGAAGAACTACTTACATATACTTTAATTGCTGATGGTAAGAACATCTGCTTTAACAAATCTGCTGAGGTACTCCTTGAAAACTTCCATCAGAGCTGGAATCACGTTTTGGAGAATGCTTTGTTCTTGCTGCAAGAATGTGTTTTGTTGCAGAGAAGTTCAGGGGATATCCTGCAATGTTGATTTTTACCAAATGGTAAATACAACTCTCAATTTGGATCTTTTCTTTAAATCTCTGCAACTGTGGGCCTTATCTATTCTTGCCTGCTACTGCACATGATTGAAGAGCTGGCAGCTAATCCAAACCATCCTCAGTGACAGCCAGTGATAACCCCATTTGTTTAAAATGCTCCTGTTTTTCATTTGATAAAATTCACAGAACTCCATTGTTTGGACAGTCTCTTCAAATTACCAATAAAAAGGTAAAAATAACAGTCAGTACATAACCATCTTCTCTGAACATAGCGGATAATCCTTTCTCAAAACTCGTGTTAAGTGATTAAAACATTTTAACCTTTATTAGAAATTGCTAATGTGGGCCCTTTAATTCATGCCCTGTTCACACTGGCATTATCTAAGGAACCCCAATAAGCTTTTCCCATCAAACTCCCTTCTTCAGTTCTGACAACAACCTGATTAAAAATTGGAACAAACAATTTCTGGTCTTCAGAAATTCCAATGTAATTCCTTCTGGTGAATTTTTTAAAAAGTGGATAACCAGAGAATAACATAATAACACATCACTGCTTCCATTAAGGCAAAATGTTCCCTTTTAACAAGTACAATAATGGCATCAGAACATCATAGTGCAAAGAGCATTGCTAATTATAGCCTTAGGCTTACGATGCCCACATGCTTATTGCTTAGCAATACTCGAATCATTGAACAGCCTTTATAACAGTAAACCTCCTCAGTCTGTTTCTGCTGAAGGCAACTTGTTTTCCATTAAAAACCCAATATAAAGTATTTCTGCTTCAACTATCTTACGACAAAGATCACTTTTGAAAGTTACAAAATATACTCATGTTTGTAATTAACCACAGTGACACTCTACTAATGTTCTGTATTTGCAGCTGGAGATCTACAGTCTCCAGGACTCTTGTGCCTAGTGGAAATATCTGTACAACAAACTGAACATGTACATCCCTTGCACAATTTTCACGAGCTGAATGTTCCATAGAATTGCTTTCCTTATTTAAGTCTGTCATGGTTCTGGCCCTCAATTTGGCTCCCTAGATGCCTTGTTGTCCAGCACATGGATCCCATGCTGGACTGATTACATAATGACACACACCTGAGTCCCATCAGGGGCCTAGCATAAGTACTTGGGTTTCTCTGGCACTAGCTGCCAGAGTTTTGGTCTACCTTTGGGTATACTTTGGCTCCTAGTTGCTT
>JARFYF010000052.1:79316343-79328226 GCA_030265395.1 Rhina ancylostomus
ACTGAGTTATGGAGTGAGGTTGAGCAAGTCGGGACTTTTTCCATTGGAGGGTAGGAGATTGAGGGGTGATCTTATAGAGGCGTATAAAATCATGGGAGGCATAGATAGGGTCAATGCGCACAGTCCTTTTCCCATGTTTGGGGAATCAAGAACTAGAGGGCATAGCTTTAAGGGGAGAGATTTAATAGGAACCTGAGGGGCAACCTTTTCACCCATAGGGTGGTCAGTATATGGAATGAGCTGCCAGACGAATTGGTTGAGGCAGGTGCATTAACAACATTTAAAAGGTACTTAGACAGGTACATAGATCGGAAAGGTTTAGAGGGATGTGTGCCAAACATGGGCAAATGGGACTAGTTTAGCTGGGACTAGTTTAGATGGAAATCTTGGTTGGCAGGGACAAGTTGGGTTGGAGGGTCCATTTCCATGCTGTATGATGTATGACTCTAAGACTCTAAAATCAGTTAAAGATTTACAAGAACCCAGAAATTGCAAGGGCTGGAAATTCCTGGTGATTTTACCTCTGCTTGTGCTTCACATAACTGACTGAGCTTCCTGCAGCTCATGTTGCTGGCCAGTAAAATGATTAAGAAATTGTAAGCAAAAGATTTGCTTTCATTCTTATAAATAATCATCCAAGAAATGATAGTGATTACATTACAGCAACAAAATCTGGATCATGATTTACTGCTGGCTTGCTTGTGACTGACATTAATGTTTGTGGTTAAAAAATATATGACCAGTTATTTAATTTAGTTACACTGTATTATAGTTAATTAAAGCTCATTTCTGTCCTACCATTGGCTTATATCATTATATTTATTCAAGGCTTTATATGGCATATAGTTATGATTGAAATTGTGAATATTTAGTTTGATTACATTAAATCTAGTTATAGACTGGAAGATTTGAAGCTGTAGCTGATATTTAGGCATTAAGGCTTTAGTTAAATAACTGGATTTTTTTTTACAAATTTCTCCAAATCTCAGCTTTTTGTGGATATTGGTTATGGAGCGAAGTACTTTACTCAGCCTGATCCAGAAGCCCATTTCTTTGTAGTAGTCTTTCTATTTTTTTTCATTATGTACTGGAATTTAATATTTGTAGGGAAGGGTATGTGGTGAGTCAAAGTTAAATTGCTTTCTTTATATAACATGGAATTCCATGATTCTTCCCAAGACTTGTCAATTCAATTGCCCTTGAAAATAGGAAATGGTGACTGTGATTGTCGGATATTTTCTTTCAGGCAGAAGGTGAAAGTATTGAAAATATATTTTCTGTAAATGTCATTTCTGCCTTTCCAATTTAGTTATAAATGGGCAAATACAGAAGTTGGCTGTTCCAAGTATTTCAGTCCCCTTTATGATGTGATTGTCATGGTTTCATTTGGGCCTGAGTTTGCTTTAGTTTCTCCGTCCTGCTTAGCATTCTACTGAAGTGCTTTTTGATAAGTCGCAGCAGCTGGAGAATAATTGGTGAAAAGCATCAAATTTAAGTGTATCCTTTTACTTCTGCCAGAGATGTAGACATTTAGTACGCATGATTGGTTGTCCCAAGTAGGTGATGGTGGATACTCCTCATGAGCCACTGTGGTCCTGATGATGGTGCTCCAGAAATGATCAAGCTATTCATCTCTCCAAGCCATACAACTATATGATATCTAGTCTCTGTATGTCATTAGAATTTAAATAGCCATGTTCTACAGTCATCTCTCATCTGTTATATTGGAAGCATACCACACGGTGATAGACTCTACGGCCCAGTGAGTCTGCACTGACCATCAACCACTGAGTTACATGAATCCTACATTAATCCCATTTTTTAAATTCTCCCTGCATTCCCATCAACTCTCTCCAGATCCTATCACTCACCGACATACCAGGGGCAGGTAACACTGCCCAATTAAGCTATCAACCAGCACGTCGTTGGGATGTGGGAAAAATATAGAGAATCTGGGTGAAACCCATGTGGTTACAGGGAGAGCATGCAAACTCCACACAGGCAGAACCCAATGTCAGGATTGAGCCCAGGTCTCTGTTGTTGTGAGGCACTGTTTCTACTAGCTGTGCCATTGTGCCACTTCTGTAATTTTTTGCAATTCTTGATTAAAATAGAGCAGAATCCATAGACTACAAGTCAACCTCTTGGTATCTCAAGTATTTTGTTATAAATTTCTTGTCAACTTTCCCAGATTATTTAAGTACCAGATGAAATAGGTGCAGGACTCAACACAATGGAAAAAAATCTTAAGAGTCATTCAAAGTGAATTCCCTAATTGAAATTTATTAAGCTTCATCTCTTTTCCTGAGCGCTGCTTAATGTTAATTAGCAGCAATTTCACAGTGCATACCTTTACATCCAAATAACTGCGCTGAACTCTCCTAGACTTATTGCACTTAAAATTCATAAAGCCATTTGACTGAAGTAAAACTTTCATCCCATCAGTTTTGTCTCAGAGTGAGCCCAAGCCCTAGAGGAAAAAAAGGCAACCTACAGTGTCACCTACTCTTCTGCTAAAGTAATTAAAATGGAGCAGAAGCCAAATCTGCTTGAGGCATATTTTAGTTCATGTTCCGTACCTACTCTAAGTCTCATCACTTCCAAGATTTCCATTTAACTAATGAAGATAGACATCAAAATGGATGAGTCCATTCACAAAGGATCAAAACAGCAATCTCTCATTATATTAGAAATGAAATTGTGACTTTTATGGATGTAAGAAATGCCTGTCAATGTAGCTGAAGGTTATCTCTGCAATTGTAACATTCTCAGTCAGCAGTTATTCTTCACGCTGCTGAGGGAGATATTTCTATATAAAAGACCAGTTAATGATTTATAGCAGAACATATTATACTTTTAAGACTGCAAAAAAAAAGCTTTGATGTTGTTTTGTTTTTATCTAAGCTTTCTACAAAATACAAAATAATACACCTCAATTTTCAAGGCTTCCACTTAACTTGAAATTAAAATCAGAACAACTACCAACTTGACGAAACAAATAAAATAGCTAGTCATCCAAAATAATCTGGTTGTTAGATAATCTTTGGGTAATTACTGTGGACATCATTGGATAAGCAGTAATAATCTCTAGATGGAGACTCCAGTTGGAAAAGACAATGTGGATATTTGCCTCGGAGAGCTTTTACGTCAGCTGTGATGCTTCTTGGCTTATCCAAATGTGTGTGTGCAACTAAAGTTGCAAAGCTGCTCCAGATTAAGATCCGATCTGATATTGCCTTCTCTAAGGGACAAATGTGACTGTGTTGGCATCCTTTTCAGTCGAGGAGGTGGGGGATGGAATTGTCCTTCTCAAGAGTCATGTAGGGAACACCAAATGTTTAGCCCCTTTATGCACAGAGCAGGTCTCAACATCATGACTGCAGAGTGCAGTGGTGACCAAAGCAAAGGGATAAGGGAAATTATAGAGTCATAGAGCAATACAGCACAGATGCAGGCCTTTCGGCCCACTGAGTCCAAACTGACCACGGTGCCCACCCAGCTAGTCCCAGTTTCCTCTGTTCAGCCCATACCTCTGTAAGCCCCACCTCTCCATGTGCCTATCCATTCAAAATTCCTCACCTTCAAAGCACTTTGCTAAAATCTGAGGTCATATTTGAGGGATGTACTGAGTCACATTTATTAATAACTTACCTTACTGAATCTTCCTCAGTGGATGCTCAACTCTATTGATCTGCACTGGCCCTTTTAAGTTCCCATTTCCCCAGCAGTCCTGTTGATTTTCCGACAGTCTGTGGTGTGAGATGCTGGACATGGGTCTAGGCAGATCGCACCATCAATCTCAGAGATTCTTTACAGATGGTCTCAGTGCAACCCACACTGTACAACCCTGGTTACCCTGACAGCACCTTCCTGTCCTGTGACCTACTATAAACAAGGACAAAGGCAACAAGTGCATGGGAAAGTCGTGTTCTACATACTCCCCTCAAAAAAGCACATTATCCCATCTTGTGAATATATAAACATATGAATTAGGAGCAGGAGTGGGCCACACTTCCCCTTGAGCCTGCTCTGTCAGTTAATAAGATCATGGTCAATCTGATTTTAAATCAAGTCTGCATTCCTATCTATCCATGGGAACCTTTCACACCCTTAGTTATCAAGGATATATCTAACTCTGTCCTAAGGATATTTAAAATCATTTCTTCCACTGTCCTTTAAGGAAGAGAGCTCCAAAGATCCACAACACTGAGAGAAAAAGAAGCAGTTACCTCATTTCTGCTTTAAATGGGTGCCCCATTATTTATGAACCATGACCCTTGGTTCTGAGCTCTCCTACAAGACAGAATACTCCAAATCAGTCGTTCAAGACCCATCCAGATCTTTTACTTTTCAATCAAACCCCCTCCCACTCTACTAAACCCTGATGGTCTTGGAAATAAATCACTGGCCCTTTATAGTCACTGGACCTAAACCTAGAACTCCCTACCCAAAAGCACAATGGTAGTACCTTCACCAGAAGGACTGTAACAGTTAAAGGGGGTGTCTCACCACCACCTTTTCTCAAGGGCAAATAATAGTGGATAATAAGATAAGATCTCTTTATTAGTCACATGTACATCAAAACACACAGTGAAATGCGTCTTTTGTGTAGAGTGTTCTGGGGGCAGCCTGCAAGTGTTGTCACGCTTCCGCCGCCAACACAGAATGTCCACAACTTCCTAACCCGTACGCCTTTGGAATGTGGGAGGAAAGCGGAGCACCCGGAGGAAACCCACAAAGTCATGGGGAGAACGTACAACCTCCTGACGGACAGCAGCGGGAATTGAACCCGGATTGCTAGCTCTGTAACAGCGTTACGCTAACCGCTACACTACCATGCCTGCCCAAGATGCTGGTCTTGCCAATGACATCCATCTCCCAAAAATGAATGGAGAAAAAGTCACTTCACAATTTTCGATTCTCAACCAACAACGGAGCTGAGAATTAATATCTTGCTGTTGATGTTCAAATGACTTACATTAATTAAAGCAAATAGATGTGCAGCCCTAGAGAAAATATTACAAAGCAACCATAGGTTGGAGAGTGAGCACAGTAGCAGTCTTCATCAGATCATCCATTTTTTGTCTTGTTTTTATGTTCATACTCACCAAGACAAATTTGTTAACTGAGGACAAAGCCTGAGAACCTCATCCATTTTAATGGCTGAAGTAAATTTATCAAGACACAAGAGACTGTAGATGCTGACCTTTGGAGGAAGACACAGTCTGCTGGAGAAACTCGGTGGGTTGAGCAGCATCCATGGGAGGAGAGGAATTGTTGATGTTTCAGGTGGAAACCCTGCATCAGGGCTGAGAGTGGTGAGGCAGAGGCCCATAGGTGATTGGCAGACAGATGAAGAATGAAGGATGATTGGCAGGTGGAGTCAGGAGGGGTGGGGAAGGGGTGGATTTGGGAGACAGAGACAGAGTCAGGTGGATGACTGGTGGAAGACAAGAAGAAAGAAAAGGCAGAAGGTACCAGGTGGTGGAAGGGCAGCTGTCTCCACATTCACCCTCCCCTCCCCCACCTGGTTCTATCTGTTCATCATCCTTCTCCCTTCCTTTGTCCACCTATCACCTACTAGCCTTTGTCTCACCCCTCCCCATCTCATCTTTATACTCCATCTCAGTCCTGATGCTGGGTCTCAACAAATTCCTCCACTCCCCCTCCCTCCGCAGATTCTCCTCCTACAGAATTCCTTCAGCAGGTTGCTGTAGTCAATTTGCAAATGATAACACAGCTCTGTAATAACCTCTTAAAGTTCAATATCTTCTGATGTTTCTTTGACTCAAAATATTCTTTTTTTCCACAGTTGCTGCCTGACCTGTTGAGTGTTATTCCATTATTTTCTGTTTACTTTTAGAAATAAAAAAAACAGAAAATGCTGGAACCATTCAACATTTTATGTTTTTATTTCAGATTTCCAGCATCTGCATTTTTTTAGTTTGTTTATTTACTTTTTATTTCCTTATTTACAAGCTAATTCTAATGGAGAGACAATTAACCCAGACTCTATTTTGCTATTAATCTACTTTATACCCTAACCTCAATGATTTTTTTGAAGTCATCAGATTTGTGATTGTGCAGACCTCGGGCACTGGTCAAAAGTTGCCACAAAGAAGAAATGTTTGGGACATGAATGAAAGGCACAGGACTCAAGAGGCAGTGGCAGCCGGCATATGAGTGATGGAGTCCATCACGCATGGAGCCTGAAGACTTTGATGTTGTGTTTGCCAAAGTGGAAATATGAGTTTCAGGAAAGGAATTCCAATATTCCTTCCCTAGAACTTTCTTTTATGTTTTTCTCACATGTTATAAATTTCAATGTTGCAATACTTTTTGAAGATTCTGTACATTGAGAGTTGTTGAAAAAGACCATAACTGGAGCTGCGTCTGGTCAACAGCAGGTAATATTTTATGAAACACATTTTACAGATTCCAGTCAGAGAATTCAATTGCTTGGGGGAAACTGAATGCAGCCAGAATTCAGAATTACACACCGTCTGTCGGGATGGACACAGATTGAATTTTTCACACTGTGTCTTGATTTTTATATTGATTATTATTTATAATGGGAGAGGTAAAATCCAGTCATATTGAGCAGAGGTTTCAAGCTGAGATCTACGCAAGTATTTATGAAATGTATCTCCCTTTGTGTCAAATCAAATATATCCTTAATTTAGTTTCCTCGTGAATTCTGAATTCTGTACACTTTGTTATATTGTTCTGACATCATTTTTGCTTTCTTGCTTGTAAATTCTGTTACGGATGTACAGAATTAGAGGAAAAGGGAAGAGAATGGAAAAAGAGGCGGAAACAACCAAAGCCTGATCTGCCATCTGGAACCACCTCTCCTGAATGCGGAAGAACTTTCAGAGCCAAGATTAGACTCATAAGCCACTTGAGAGCCCATAAATAGATCAACAGAACGAAGACCATCGTCCTCGACCTCTAGGGATAGCCACAATGATGACTATAGGTGCCACAGCAGCTCCACTTTAATGAGAATCAATATCAGAGAAGTGTAATCTTGTAAGAACAGGGAGTATACCCGCGTGCTCAAAATTCTGATGCTCATCATTCCTTAATCAAAATAACATTTAATAACAAGCCAGAAAATTCTCAATTCACAGAACACCATGGTGTCAGTATCATATTACTGATTTTTGAGTGCCTTATGAGATTTTGAACTGACACATTTGAGTAAAGCAATAGAATAAACAGTGTTAAACATCTGAAGATTTTTAAAAAACCCAAAAAATCTATATGAAGCCATTGTCTACAAAGTTCCTTCAATGATGTAAGGAATAAAGATGATAAACAATTTAATTTTTTATATTATGTAAATCCTGATGTATTCTGTGCACTGAAATGCCTATTCAGCTTTGCAAAAAATTATCACCACTTCATATAAAGGTTATAATTTGCATAATTTTTCACCATTTTCCCAGAACTTGTGATCTATACTCACCTAGAATAATATGATAATAATGATTATTCTATTTAAAATTTATGCAATGGAACCATCGAACCCTTGACATTTCTTTGAATGGTTTTTCTACAATCCTCAATTTGGATTAGTTTAGATCAGTGAATGAAGAAAATAAAATGCATATGAAGCTTCTTTATTGTGTGTTTGCATGTGAGCAGAGAGTCATGAAAATACATGAGACTTCTTTTATTTTGTATTAAACTATAAAGATTGTCTTTTTCAAGTGACAGTTGCATAAGAATTCCAAACAAGTATTCCATATAGCATTTCCTCTAATTTGTAGTTCAGTTTCGAAAACAAAATGGGCAGGACCCATTACACTGAAACACAATTCATTCCTTCTTTCTTTCATCACTGCCATAAGCAACTGCTCACCTGCTTCCAGACATATTGAGGTGTGCTGACATCATCATGTGAAGTATTTGTAGAATCATTTTAATGCACCTTTTTAGTTCCGATAGAATTTCTAGACAAGCGAGTTCTCCGTTGTAATCCAGTTGCTCTTTCCCTTTCTTTATCACTGTTTATTTCTCTTTCTGTACCTGACTTGGCTCTAATTTATCCTGCTTCACACCTTGTCAGTCATTCTTCTTCAACCTCCATCTTTATATTTGCCAGAAAATGTGGCAAAATTCTAATGCAACACATACAATGGTGTTTAATGGAAGCATCACTCACAAGTTCATGCGAATGCTTATGTTCTCTAATGGATACATTGGAAACATTTTGATGTGTTTGAATAATCTGTTGTGCTTTCATTTTCATTAATCTCAGAGTACGGTTGAATAACTAGAAACAAGACTTCAAGCATAGGTAGCACATGTTTGTACAAACCTAAAAAATATTTCATACGGCCCAGTCTGAGTACCAGAATGAGATGAAATTTGGTCTGTTCAAATAAACCTAAGGCTTAAACTACAGAGGTGTTCCAAAGACCACTGCATAATTTAGTAACTAGAATCATAACTGTGTATTCAGATATAGCCTGATGGTGAATACTTGTAGATTTATAGAATTGTGGATTTTCATTCCGTAAGAGCCAACCTAGCCATCAAACTCCTGATCCAGCTGAACTCACAGAGAAATATGTGTTTCCTACCTTTAGGGCTTACATTGTATGATTTTGACAGCTTTTGCTAACCAGAGCAATAATAGAGATTTCCTCAAGCAGTGACCCATTAAAACTGCCTTGGTATCTTACCTGATTAATGGCACCCCATATCATCAAGGCATCCACCTGAGTCAAACGGACACATCTAAAATTGTGGAGTGTGCAAAAGCAGGATAAAGAGCTCTTGATTTAATTCCACTTTTCTTGGGAGAGAGGGAGTCAAAACCTACCGTATAAAACCTTACGCTGGAGCTAATATTAACTCAAAGCCAGGAAGAGAAGAAAGGCAGCTGGGGGCTGGATTTCCAGATGGGAAGGCCAGGAATATGGACTTACTGCAGATCCTCACAAATTTAATGAGAGAATCCATTTTGAATTATTGAAACAGTCAGCCAGATGCACAGGCTAAATGTCTGGCTGGCTGGATAGTGATCAGAGAGGCCTCTCATTGTATGAAAAGTTTATTGGTTCAGATGAAATACTTCTCTTCCTCCTCCTGCGCTGGAAGCAGAGAAATCACTCCTTCTCCATCATGGACCTGGGATTCCCATCTTTTTCATATGGCATTACCAGGGTTTCAAGTAGTAAAAGCAATTTAAAAAATTTAACATAGAACCACACAACCTCTTTGAAAGTGTTTATTGAATGACCCACCTCCTGAGATTACACATTCCCTCTTACACACCCCTTGACATGACCCTATTAAATTGGAAGTAGGTGGGTTGAAATTGGATCTCAATACCCACTGACCCACTAACACCTATCACCCGCTCGTGATTTTCAAAGAGGGACTTCTATTTTAATCCAGCCAACAGAAATGATCAGGTGTTGGATTGGTTTCACTCACTCTGTTATATAAATCAAATAAAACTTGAGATGCTTCTTTAAAGAACGTTGTTTGTTTCTGAGTTTGGTTCCATGTCCATAAAAGCTAACCCAGTTATTGTGTAAAATCTGGTGACGATCTGAGACAAATATCTTTCTTCAAGTTACCAAATATAGGTCAAGGCAGGTAAGGGTGAGTTTGATATGCATGAAGTGTAATCTTCAACAATGACTTTGATCAAGGCTTGCCTTGCATGAGTCAGCTGCTTTGCTTCCCATATTACAGCAGTTATTGCTCTTCAACAGTACTCCATTGGCTGCAAATTGCTTCTGGGTGTCCCAATATTGTGTAAAGCATTATGTAAGGCTTTCCTTCTTAAGGCAAGCATAACTGCACTTTACCTTTCAATGTTCAGTTCTGATGTTGATTATAATATTTTGTGACATTTTGCCAGAAGAGCACAAGAAGATTCAAAAATATAATTGTTTTACAAACAGATTACCTAAGTAAATATAGCATAAATAAAGTAGTAAAGTAGTCAATAATGGAGCTCTTGCTATTGACCATTGAAAATTGAAATTGTGAAAGGAGCAAGTTCTTATCTATCATGAAAGGAAAACTTCTATGGTTATTTAGTCAAATTCTCAGCTAATGTCTGATGTGTTTATTTTGCAGAACCTTTATTTGGGAGAATGCATAAATTGAATAGAATTTAGGTTAAGTTAAAACTGGTCAATAGAATGTATGGATTTGACAGATTGAATAGCCAATGCACTCATTGTCATTTTCTGCTGCTCTATCCGTTAAAGTTAATGTTATATAAACGTCATTGTTTTCATTGGCTGAACTCGACTATATTCCCATATTCTCTGTCGAGAAATGGAAGCAATTCATCAATCCAAGACTAGTGCCTACAGGGGAAAGAATTAGTTTGTGTATGATGCTTGTTATGGGCACTTCCAGGCAAATAGGTTATTCTAGGAAACTCCTATATACTTCATGTCATGTATCTCATAAGGCTAAATTTACTGTAATAAGTCCCTTGAAATTAGAACCCTGTTAAGATGAAGAACTTAGCTCTCAGAGGCAGGAGATGGAAAGACAGTTCAATAGATGATTTTGTCAGTTAGATTCCTTTTAGAGCAGGCTGTACATTTATTTTCTCAAATGATCTACTTTTTCATAATAAAACTGATTGTGACCAAGATGAAATTTGATATCCATTTGGCTACTTCTGTGACTTCTTTCTAACTTTAAGCACAGGACTACACTCCAACTAAACATTATGATAAACAATCAGAACCACCATATTTGTTTTTTTTATTCGTCAGGCTAGAATTTATAGAATATAGAACAGTACTGTACAGGAACAGGTCCTTTGGCCCACAATGTCTGTGTTGAACATGATCCCAGATTAAATTAAATCTTTTCTGCCTGCACATGATCCATATCCTTCCATTCCCTGCATATTCATGTGCCTATCCAAAAGACTCTTGAATGCCACTATCATATCTGCTTCCACCACTACCCCTGGCAGCCTGTTCCAGACACCCACGACTCTTTATGTAAAAAATTTGTCCCACACATCTCCTTTAAACTTTCCCCCTCTCTCCTTAAATGCATATCCTCTAGTATTTGATGTTTCTACCCTGGGAGAAAGATTCTGATTGTCTACGCTATCTAAGCCTTTCATAATATTTTAAGCTTCTATCAGGTCTCCCCTCAGTCTCCAATGTTCCAGAGAAAATATCCCAAGTCTGTCCAATCTCTCCTTGCAACTCATACCCTCTTATCCAGGCAGCATCCTGGTAAGCCTCTTCTGCACCCTTTCCAAAGCCTCCACATCCTTTCTGTAATGCAGTGGCCGGAGTTATACTGAAAACTACAAGTGTGGCCTAACCAAAGTTTTATATAGCTGCAATATGACTTCCTACCTCTTATTTAATGTTTAATCAGTGTTGCCTTTGGTCACCAGCTCTCTTAGCTTAAAAGAGAAAAATGCCTAATGGATGCTATTTGGAAAGATTTTAACTGACTCCATTGCTGATTGTCAAGCAGTTTGGCTTTATTGACCATGCTTAGTTATCCCTGAACTGAGGCAATTAAGGCCACATAGAGCCAATATAAGTAGAAATGGCAAATTTTCTTTCCTAAAGGATATCAGTGACCAGGAAGGTTTTTTTTTAAAAACAATCCATTTGCAACAACCATACTGTTACAATAACTTGCTTTAAAAAAATCCCTATTATTTAATTGCTTGAATTTAAACATCTCAAATGTCATTGTGGGATTCAAACTCATGCCTGTGGATCAATGGTCCAGAACTCTGGCTACTAGTGTTACGTACCAGCAACAAAAGAAACACTGAGTGATGATACAGTGTTAAAAACTACTTTATTAATAACTACTTATGATAATAAGTAAAATAAAAGTAAAAATGTTAGAATGTTAGAA